>JADLZN010001253.1:0-230000 GCA_018155175.1 Sinocyclocheilus anophthalmus
TACATACAAAAAAAAAAAACTAATACAAAATGACAAAACTGCACATACACACAATATGGAGTGTTGCTAGATATGTTTGGGTGCAAGCCCCAATATTGGTAAATCTTTATATGTGAATGTGAATTGACCTGAGGATAATTTTGTATTATATATTTCAATAATCAAGTCATGTGTTCTTTCTGTCAGCTGTTTAGAAAAAGAACTAGTGATACCAGATTCGTAAAGTTCAGAAATTGTTTGTGATTCAGTTTGATTCATTAGCGAGTGGTTTCTCACAGCGAAATAATAATGAGATATTTTATAAGAAAAAAAGAGTGCTGGGTGAGTTGGATATTTACCTACAATCCAATATAGAAAAAATTGCAAATGTCTTGCAAAGAATAAAGAAATAAATAACAAAATAAGTTGGGTAGTATGTAGTTTTGTTTTTTTTCACAAAGGGCTGATTGAAAATCACAGGTAAACATTTTTGTTATTTTAAATAACCAATCTCTTAAAATGTTTTTCAGTGGAATTTCAGAAGAAACGGCACATCAGTCATCTAGAGTCATTAACATACAAGCCACGCAGGTGCTGTGCAATGCACTTTACAAATCTGCTCATGTCCTTGTTTACTTTATTTTGTTGCCCAGGGCTGGGAATGCTACTAGTAAAATCTACTATCATTTACTAAGAAACCACAGCATTGCTCCAGGGGCAAGCTTAATTTAGAGCTTTTTGGCATATGATTTTAATTCCTATCAAATTTAAGTTACTGGAAAGTTAACACCAAAAGAAGCAACCATTCAGCAATGGTAATTCAGGAATGTTTTATGAGTTTCGAATAATATTTTAGCATTACCTGCCCTAGACACAGTTAAGTGCATATGAGTACATACTGAGTTTGTGGTAATCTCAAAACACATCATTAGAACATCATAAAAAAATGTTTTACATTAGTGACACTCTCATAAATTTACTAATAATAATTTATTAACACCAAACTCTAAGTTTCAGTAAATGGCTCAATATAAATCACTTTTTAAAAAATGTTTACCTTGGTATTCTCAGGATCAGCTGGCCAGTACTGAGCTGGCACCCATAGCGGGAGAATTTGATGAAGGGGGAAGCCTGACAGAGGGACCCGGGAACAAGGGGGACGACTTGCTGGCTATGATGGATGAGCTCTAAAGGTCAGTGACTGTAGACTGTGTGTCAGGATACATGTGGTAATTCTGAAAGGTTACAGAAAAATATGGTAGGTTTGGAAATGCCTGGCATTTATACGTTCAAAACATGACTAAGAACAAGCTGGAAGCAAAATCGCATTCTAATGGGTTGTGTTTATGATTTCCTAAATTATGTGATGTTTTAAACTGGTTGAAAAAATGTTGAAAATTAAAAATGTTGACAGTTTCTTCTAAATTCGTTTTCATAAAACACTTGTGTCTATAATGTCAGTTTAATATGTCTTATTTGATTGACGGACAATGACTGATTTATCTCTTTATCTAGTTTCTTTGCAGCAAAATGAAAGTCAATCATTTTGAGTTCAGTGGAACAGACTGAAGGCGTTTCATTCTGCTGACAGAAAACCACACCAACACACATTCAGACAAGTGCCAACAATATCACCTTCAATATAAAGAGACTGAAATGTTGAACTGTGTTCTCAGGATAATTTATACATGTCAGATTGGGACAAGATGTCACATGGGTTAGATTTATTTTTTATTTATTTATCTATTTCTTTCTTTAGGCTATTAATTGACATTCTCTATATTATGTTTTCCAAGTCAGCACAAAACTTTTAACAAAGTACATTTTAATGTATAGCCTATGTATTGTGTACAATAATGTTTTAACATAAAAGTCTAAAATGTAAGCACATAACAAATAAGGTTGTGGGAGAAGAAAAAACATTTGATACATATAATTAGCTACAGTTAAATCACAAGAGTAGTTTGGCATTTTTGCATGTTATCTTTAGTATTTTTACTGTTCCGATTTAGCCATTAAATAACATAATAACGTTACTGGTATGTTGCTTTTTCCAGACAGTATTTCATAAATCAAACAAAGCAATTCTCAAATCAACAGCAGATGCCCATTGTGACAACGTGCCCTGCTACAGCAGTGAACCTTTTTCTTCTTGATCAACAGCTGAAATAGCTGACTTTCAATAATAAAAAATCACTCTCGTCACTCTCCTCTGCGACAAAGGGCGGCGCTCGAAAACCATTTAGGATGTAAACATGATGTTTTGTGCATGTTAGACAACACAAAGCAAGGTAATAAAACAAATACTTTTACCTCAAGTGGAATTTATGACTGATTCTGGGTTCAAAATGTAATTATTTTGTAATTATTTCCTCTCTAAATGAAAACAAATCTCACGTGCCTCAATCTGCAGTCTATGGCCTCAATAAGGACGTTAAAGATAAAGTTGCAGGAAAGCTTAATATTTGCGACTAGTATCGTTTTCAGTGATCACTAGTAACTTATGTTTGTGTTACTTTTTGTTGAATGTTTTTGTGCTTTAAATACTTTGATATTTTGTTATATAAGATAAATACATCCATATTTATCCATAAAAGTTCATTTTTACTGAATTTGACATTATTGCTTTTCATTCTATAACACAACTGGTTAGACAACAAACCTATTTGGCATATTTCCCATGCAAGGTTGTGGTTTGTCTGTCAGCAGAGCCTCTCAGAAACCTGTAATTATCATTAATTATGTGCAAGTGTGCATATTAGGGCTGCCACTAACGACTATTTTTATTTCGATTAATCTATCGACTAATTTATCGATAAATCAGTTTAGCTAAACGATTAATTTCCCACAATTTTTTTTTACAATTTTACTTAAGATTATTTTATTAAACTATATTTTATTAAACCAAATGAACTCCAAATTTCTATGAAAATGGGGGCCGCCCTCGGCGATGAGCTGGCTGAGGCACTGCCGCCGGCGGCTGGGTGGAGGCAGCAGCTGCACGCCGGGCCAGGATGTACCTGATGGCCTCAGTCTACTCTGGTCAGCGGAGAACTGACCTGGCGAAGTTCTCAACTGAGTCGCAGAAAAGACGGTTGGGACACAGGGGAGTTCCAGAATTGTTTTGTTTGTCTGTCTTCGCGCTGTTGGCAGACACGCCAGAGATGGCGTCCTGGACCACCTAGTGGAATTGCACGGTCCAAGAGTCCGCGCAGTGACCTCGTCGTCGTACTTAGTGCGAGATCAGTACCGGAGGAGTTCTTTGACAACTTCGGGTCAGACCACCCCGTGCAGGTCCTTCATTGCTTGGCCGATGAACCTGCAACAACGCCAGGCGTGTAGGGCAGAAGAGGCAGCTTCTCTGCAGGCAACCATAGCACTGCCGGGTCAGGGCAAACGAGTACACAGGCCAGGGAGGGGAGCGACGGCTGCCCTGACAGGTGGCAGCGGTAATTTTTTTTTTATTTGGACATCAATTGCATCGCAACCGACCGCTCCATCGGTGGGATCTCCGTATACCCCCGTGCTGCCCCACTGTCGAGTGTGGTGAGGGAGGACGAGCCACTGGGGTGGTTTCTGGCAGTGAAAGGTGCCTTCCACGACCCAGTGAGCTCATCATGCACCTCCAGGAAGAAAGGCACAGAGGCGGGGCACTGAGAACCAGCGCGAGCCACCCCAAGAAACCAATCGTCCAGCCTCGAGGGTTCGGGATGTGGTGGAGGTTTCCTCTCGAGCCCGACGCTCTTGGCGGGCCGGGAAAGCATAGCCTTCATTTCCGGATCCGAATCTGGCACTGCCGCCGGATCATCCTCTCCAGAAAAGTTTGGCTCACCCTCCGATGCAGCAATCGACATCAGATCGTCGGGAGGCGTACCGAACGATCCAAGTGGTACCCCCCGGGAGGAGGGTCAGCCTGTTCTCTCGGCGGCTCCACTGGCTGCGAAGTGCTGGCGGAAGGAGGAGCCATCGGAGGTTGGTTCCTAGTAGGGGAATTCCCTCACCGCACTTGTAAAGACCAGTCCGGACGCCAGGGTTTGCGCCCCCGGCTGCCGCCAGGGGGAACCCTAGATCTGGGCAGCGGCACGGGCACCCCGCCCCTTTGCAGGAAACAAAGTCTGGTCCGCAACTCCGAGACAGTCATTATCCCGCAATGGGAGCATGACTCGTCCACGAAAGCCACCTCAGCGTGCGATCGTGACCATCACCCGGCACCAGGTAACGACCGCATTCAGAAACTGATGGAAGGGCATCTTTAAAAAGACGCGTCTTTAAAAAGATGTTCCACCCGTGAATGCTCTTTTAGAACTGCTCTTTTAGTGTGCTGAAGCGCACAGGGGAGATGGCTGCCTGCAACACAAACAGTGGGTAGGGAAGCTTGATGTGTGCAACCCACTCGACACAGGAAAACCACCGCCGCTGAAGCCCCATACCACCAGCACGAGAGCCTAAGAGCGTGCTTGTACTCGAACTTGTAGTTTCACTGAAGCAGAAGATCAGGAGCAGAACAATGTGACCGTTCGCTCCGAAGCTAAAAGCTGAATATGCGCTGCATCTGCTGCTTACTTATACTCGCGCTGTGATCAGCGACAGCTGGATGCAATAATCACATGCCAATGTACATTGGCTTTTTTAGTTTACACTCTAAGTGGATTGGTCTCTCTAAGCGAGATCCAAATTCGTGACTTCGAGAATGACCGACTGAAAGGGAACTTTACTTGTCACACAGTTTCTGAAAGCTGACACTCAAACAGCAGAAGCACACACCAAGTCTGCAAAACCATACACTAATTCTCAGCGTTTGACTAACCCTTCAATTTCATAAAACACTTTTTGCAAAAAAACAACAGACAATTCTCTGTGTAACAGACAAAAATCTAACAGGAATTAATATTATGGCAAAGGTGTTTGCAAATGTTTGCTTTTGAGATGTGTTTGTGATATTTTGAATGCAGTGCTTCATTTTGCAAGAGATGCGAGGCATTTTTTGTGTGCAGTTCAAAGAAGCAAAGTTTTGAAAATACGTGTAAGCAGTTGCACAAAACTGTAATAGCAGTTCTTCAGTCTGTAGTGAGACAGGGGCAGGTTGGTGTGTGTGTGTGTACTTTTGTGTTGAAGTGTTTGTGTGTGCTGTGTGTGTGAGGGTTGGATGGAGGTTTGCAGCTGTTGTTGGGCCGGTCCGCTGGAGACTGAATGAAGCAGTTCTTGACCTCATATCTGAGCAGATCTGTTTAATGAACTCTGTGTCCAGTATAAAGTGTAGAGACTGAGATCACAGTCAGACATTACAGTCCCTTCAGACGCCAAATGATGTCAGACTGCCTTAATGCTCTTGTTTGTAATTAGCTCTTAGCTGTTGTCAAGGTCATTTAATTTTCACCTTTACTTAAATGACTTGCAGTGACCCGGTATAATGAGCAGGTAATTTGCCAACAGCTCCCTGGAAGCCTCCTCTAAACGCTCATTAAATCTGCATGCACCGAGGGACGCTCTCAACAACAAACGCTTCCTCGCTCTCTATTCATTCCACAACACGACGTAATTTGATCAACGCAGCCGGTTAGACTCTCACGTCTTTCAGACAAAATAAGATAAGAGGAGAGAAAAGCAGACTAAATATTGTTTTGCCTCGTGCTGATTGATTACTCGTCAGTCGTCGCAGCTGGCGCTCAACAAGAGAGATCAATCAGCCAATTAAACCATTATTTTAAAGGCTAAATCCAAATGTGCAAAATGAGTGTGTGGAACAGTCGGCGACACAGGATGTAATTCCCGATATTAATCATGATTAGAGAGCAGTGCGATGCTGTGCTGTTAGAGGCTGAGTTTGAGCTCTCAGCAGCAGAAGTGTGTTAGGAGCCACACGTGTGACGGTCAGGGTTTGGGGGGTTAGCTGTTCTGTGTGGTCCGTTTGTGAGGACAGGAATGTGTAATCACATAAGAATGACATTCAGAATAACAACCGTTTCCAGAGGCTTCTAGCAGTTCTGACTGACATGCTGTTGCTTTATTTATGCCTGTGTGTGTGTGCGTGTGTGTGTATTTGTTTATGCTACATTGTGGGGACCAAATGGATAGTACAAGGATAGTAAAACCTGAAATTTTACTGAGTAATAATAATGGAATAAAACAGTTATTTCAGGTTGTTAAATTGCAGGGGGGGGGTTTAATTTAATAATAATTCCTTTAAGTTGTCTTCCTCTCATTGTGCTTCTCTTTTGTTCTTCTTCTCTTCTCATAACCTTAACTCTAATCTTGCTGCTACAAGTTACTGTACAAAACTGCACTGGAACAGACTAATGCTGTCGCTAACAGAACAAGCTCAATAATGTCGTCATCCATGGCTAATCACACAGACCTAACATGTTAATTAGCAGTCAGTCTAGTAGGTGTAACTGTACGTGTGAATTGCTGATCCTCTGTCATGCTGCAGGTCTCCAGCACTTCATATGCATGTTTGCTGTGGATGTCTGCATTTATCAGCTTGGTCACACAGTGTTCATTTATTAGTCATCATTAGCATTCCTGTAGTTTGAACAGTAGATTGTGACACTAACAACAACAGTGTTGTGGGTTCACTATGCAGGGAACGCATGAACTGATCAAATGTTTTCAATGATGTATGTCACTTTATAAAAGTGTGCATGAATGTCACATGATGTAAAGTCTATAGGCCTTCCTAATAATGCCTGATGGCTGATTTATAAACACAGAATCTCAACCATGTGACGCCCGAGAACCAATGAGCTTCTGTTGACCATATCTGATGAGCTCTAGGAATCAGAATCAGGATCAGAAAGAGTTTGTTCACACACTCAAGGAATTTGTCTTGTAGTGCAGAAGAAAGTACAGACAGTGTAGATATACTAACACAATAATAATAACACTAAGGCAACATTTACATGAGTGCATTTTCGTTTTAAAACGCAGCTTTTGCTACGGTTATGCCTGTCGTTTACACTACTCCGGCATTTTCGACCCTCAAAAACGGAGACTTTCAAAAAAGCCAGAGATCCCGTTTTAGTTGAAAAACTCTGGGGTTGTGTTTCAGTGTAAACAGACCAAAACGGAGACTTTTGATAATGATGGCGTGATTCCTCATAGTTGTACATGCATTAATGCTCATGTGACATGCATTTTCATTTGTGTAGTGTGGAGATTGTTTCTGAAACGCAGTGAAAACACAAGTGTAGACGAGGATCGTTTTCATTTTAAAACGCTGTTTTAAAATGAAAACGCACTAGTGTAAAAAGGGCCTAAAAGAAATTAAATAAAATACAATACAGTAGTAAAAGTATAGAAAGAATATACAATAGACAGATATCTCAATATATATAAATATATAAGCTATTCACAGTTTGGTATGTGGGTTGTTCAAAGTTTATACATGAATCTAAGCCTAAATGAAATCTGTTCATCAATATAAAGTGGTTGTGTCTCTTCAGACGACTTGAATAAAACCATTCATTTGAATTAATTCAATTCAAGTTTATTTGTATAGCGCTTTCCACGATACAAATCGTTGCAAAGCAACTTTACAGAAAATTAAGTTTCTACAATATTTAGCGGTAGTTTATCAGTGGTGACTGTCAGTTAATGTACATATGGCAGAAATGTACAGCAAAATCAATTAAAGACGTAATAAACAGACGATGAACACTATTAAACGCAGTTATTATATGATGCAATCAAACTTATAGTAAAATGTGTTAGTTCTGTAAGTTGTTTCAGGGTTGGAATCATCTGAGGTCCTCTGAGTGCTTGCATCATCTCTTCTCAGGTGTTATGGATCAAGACTGAAGCTTGCGTAAATCCTAGTTACCACGGGATGTTAATCCCAGCAGAAACAGAGAAACAAATAGAGACATAATTAGCGTAGCTGCTGTTCCAACCAAGCAGAATGTATTTGTTTAACCCAAACTAAAGAATAATAATGTGCATTTGATCAGATAAAACTGAAGTACAAGGTTATGAGATACACTATGTGAATGCTTGGCTAAAGAGATGTCTTAAATCTAGATTTAAACAGAGAGAGTGTGTCTGAACCCCGAACGTTATCAGGAAGGCTATTCCAGAGTTTGGGAGCCAAATGCAAAAAAGCTCTACCTCCTTTAGTGGACTTTGCTATCCTAGGTACTACCAAATGTCCAGAGTTTTGCGACCTTAGGGAGTGTGATGGATTGTAGCGTGGTAGAAGACTAGTTAGGTACGCAGGAGCTAACCCATTTAGGGCCTTATAGGAAAGTAATAATATTTTGTAACTGATACAAAAATTAAGGTAGCCAGTGCAGAGACTGTAAAAATTGGGGTAATATGATCATATTTACTTGACCCGGTAAGGACGCATTTTGGACTATCTGTTCGCTTGTTTATTGAAGATGCAGGACAACCAGCTAGCAGTGGATTACAATAGTCCTGTCTAGAGGTCATGAATGCATGAACTAGCTTTTCTGCATCAGAAACAGGTAGCATGTTCTGTAGCTTGGCAATGTTTTTAAGATGGAAGAATGCCGTTTTTGTAAAATGGGAAATATGATTTTCAAAATACAAATTGCTGTCTAATATAACACCCAAATTTTTGACTGTAGAGGAAGTAACAGTACATCCTTCTAGTTGCAAATTGTAATCCACGAGATTCTGTTTACTGTTTTTTGGTCCAATAAATAATATATCTCTGTCTTAATTTAATTTAATTAAATTTTGTTTTATTTTATCTGAATTACTCTTACGATGTCCTTTTGAACTGGGTTTCAGTTTTGCATTAAAGTTTTGATTGCACAATGGCTTTTAATGGAGGCACAGCTTTATGGCAGATATCTAAATTTGTGCTTGGAGTGACATGAGGATTTGTAAATGATGTTTTATATTCTTGTTTTGTATTGTACCGCTTCAATCTACAAGTGTCACATGACAAATAAACGAAAGGCAGTAGATTGTGTGAGAATCGATGGTAATGCAATCAGAGAAATACATTTAGTCTGAACTGATGGATTCTGTTCTTGAGCTGTTATTGTGTGCTGGAGAGTATTGTCTCTCTCTGTCTCTACACCTTCTTCTTCACTGAATGTCCTCAGAGCTCGTCATGACACAGCCAGCTGGTCATCTGTGAGAGAAACACACTGAATCAGTCTGACTGCTGATACAGCAGGACGTATTAAACTAAACATCAGATCAGTCAGATATCCTTGAGGTTGGTTGTCAGTTCTGTACATTAAGTTATGTGCCTTTTGAAGCCAAAGTAAAATTATCTTTAACGATCACAGATGGAAATTATGTCCATACCTGAAACCTTGAACACACTTCAAAAGCTGTGTTAAACATTAATCTCCAGAATTTCAAGATATTTAACAGTGGAAGCTGCTTACAATACAGTAAGCAAGGCTGTTTTAAATGTATTATGGCAGACCAAACACGTATGAAAATAACTACACATATTTGTATCTTCCTTGACACCAGACTTTGTGTGAGTAAGAGTATTAAACATATTAAATGAAGCACATCACTGCGTGTTTTTCCTCTAATGTTGCCATATTAGCGAACAAGCCGTCTGGGACTCGTTTCATAAATATTGAAGTGCTTTGCTCCAACATAACCTCCTGCTCTTCATTATGCTCGATGTTTTATTCATAAATCCCATTTCCAAATTTGTCTTTACCAAGCCCTGAAAGATGAATGTGATTTTGTTGTTTTTGTTTTTTTCCCCCCTTCAACATCTCTCCCTTTTGCAGTTTATTATTTATTCATGAGATGTTGTTTGGTTATTCATGAGAGCAGAAGCTTAAATGCCTCACAACCATAAATGCTTTCGGTGTCAGAGACTGGATCTGAAACAACAGTCCAGCAAAACTCCTTCTGCTGACCTCATGCCAAAATGTGCTTTCTTAAACAAGCAATATTTCATAGTAAATTAAAACAATGCAATATTTATAAGCACGTCATGTTCCTAGAGTTTAAGTGATTCTGCACACGCTGATTAGCTTGTTCTAGTGTTTGGTTTGGGTTAGTTCTAAACTCGGGACACTGCTAAGACCCTGCGATGAGTTTGTTTATGAATGCATATTAATGTGTTTGGTGGGAGTGTTTGTAAGGTGGTCATCCGGTCGGTTTTGGGTTGGTCTAGTTTTGAAATGCCATGTCCATCTACCGGTGCAGGCTTGAGCCGGACACTCATTTATCCTCATTTTAAGAGCATTATTTTATACTTTTATACAATGGTATGTAAGGAAAGGAAAGGAGGCCAAGTGTGGTGTCCCATACTTGGAATTTGTGCTCTGCTTTTAACCCATCCAAGTGCACACACACACAAACACACACACACAAAACACACCTGAGAGGTGGGGTCGATTTCTTGCTCAAGGGTCTAACATCAGTCTGGATTGAGGGTGGAATGAGCGTGGGTATTCACTCCCCCCACTTAATCCCGCCGACCTGAGCTCGAACACGCAACCGACTCTCTAACCATTACGCCACGACTGTCCCCAGAAATAAAAATATAATAAATACATGTTAATGTTCTATTCAAGTTAATATTAAGTGATCTATATTTTAGACGGAATATTGTCATTATGGACTGTGTTGATCTATTTCACCAATAATTGCATCTCTGATCAACATGGCGGTGTTTTCTGAATGATTCAGTACTTTTGAATGAATCAAGTGAGTGATTCATTTCAAGCCATTCATAAAGAGAGCTGTTAAATTTTAAACTGCATATTAGTATACTACTCTTACTGTTTATCTTTCTATGGCATAAATATCAATAGTAGTATGCTAGTATGTGGCTCACAAATCAAGCCACTTGCTTCATTCCTGAAGGAATCAGCCATTAACGCATCGGTTGAATTAGTAAATTAATGATTCACTTATTAAGACAGTGATTTTGCCACTCATTGGTTTTAGTATAGGTATTACTTTCATTGTTCTATATTCAATCTATTTACATTTAAAACACTAATCTAATATGCAGTTGTAAATGCAGTGTAAATGCAGTCTCTGAGTTACATTACACAGTCTGTGTAAATTAGGGCTGTCAATTGATTAAAATTTTTTATCTGATTAATCACATCCTTTTTCTGTGATTAATCGTGATTAATCGCACACTTCATGAAATTAAGCATAGACCATTTATCTTGTTTCAAATGTTTATTTTTGTCATCATTTGCTATATCCAGCAAAGTAAACGAAAAGATTGAAGGGTGATTGTCAAAAATCTGTATTTTCTGCAAAGCTTTTTTCAAGATAAATTTAGAAAAAGAGTTTTCCAAAAAAGGACACTTAGAAACTCCAAAAGGACACCAAAGAACCAAATGATGTAAGGAGCCCATGTAAGCACATGAAAGAAAAATAAATCCAAATTTTATAGTAGGCTATGTGTACAGTGCAACACCAAAGAGCTTTTTTACATTTTAGAGAAGCCAAGTTACGATACCGAACAGGACCACATGGAGATAATAAGAAAAATCCCTAAACAACCGCCTGCTCACTGATATATCTGTACAGACATGGATCCATCAGTATAAACTAACACAGCAACATAAACATGACAAATCAAAACATTATCGCGAATGTGCATAAATACAATGTGGGATCACAGAATATGACAGAGCTCGTGTTTTAAAGCCAAACACACTGGAATGAATAATTCACTTAAAACGCAACGCGAGTCTCTGTTCTCTCGGCAATCTCTGATGTAATCAGCCTGGTTTCCTTCATATTAGCGCCGTTTTGGTCCGTTTTGGAGGATGTTGAATGCATACACTTACTGTATCATTCAACTGAAAACTTTCCCGGAGTTTAGCGGCTTAAAATGATCTAATCGCATGCAGAGAAGCAAAATTGGGTTAAAGGTTTAGAATATAAATTGTGCTTCAGTAATTTTGAGCTAATTGCAATAAATGATTTTAACGCGTTGAGGATTGTAAAATAAACGCATTAACGATGACAGCCCTAGTGTAAATACATCTAAATGCCACTTCAGGTGCAGCATCAGTGCCACTTCTGCAGTGCAGATGGATTTTGTTGTTATCAATTTCATTTGATTGGTTTCAGCCCTGTAGGAGTCTTATTATTTACATTTACATGCATTTACATTTATTTATTTAGCAGACATTTTATCCAAAGCGACTTACAATCAGAGCATGTGAGCGAAGCGGAGCAGAGATCCCGCTCCGACATAACATTTCTCTGGTAGGCCTAATTGTTTACTGTTTGTAACGAATGTTTGTAATTCTTGGATTATTGTCTAAAATTATGCATGCTGATAAATAGCAATTATCATGCTTCAGAGCGAAAATCTTACATTCTTCTTAATTTTATTAGTTGTAATGTATTAAATATATGAATCTAACCTTAGCAAACCTATCTAAAATGCAAAAACTGAAAAAGTGTTTTTGATTTTCGTTAACTTTATTTCCGTGAAAAATAGCTGCAGTTGTTGTGCAATGGAACATTCAAAACAGGCTCATTAAAAGACAAACGCACACACACACGAGATGAAATGTGCCTAGATCTTTACAAAATACACCTGGATCATAAAGCCTGTGAAAAGCACACACAAGATAAAATGCACTTAAAAAAACGCTTGGATTATGAACTGACGTCAATAAAAGAAACACACTTTCTAGTGTCAAGTTAAAATAAAACATAACTGCGGGGAACTGTGGTCTATCAAAACGTCTCTTGATGTTTACTGGATATTAGAATTTACTTTAAGAAACATTAGCTTCGACAAAGTGTCAGGCTTCAGCATTCGCTGAGCCCGAAAACACTCGCTCAGCGCTGGAACCACTGGGGATGCTGGAGATTTTACGGGAGGGACCCAGCACTGGTTTTCCAAAATCCAAGCGGTGTAGGCTAATATCTTCTGTACTCTGTAGTTCTGTATTTAGGCATATATACAGCTGTGTGTTAGCTTAGGTCTACAGTTTAACTGAGATTATTTAATAAATACGGAGCTCCGAATATAATTCAAATTAACAATTAGTTTCTACGACGTCAGCAGGTATTATTATTTTTTAAATGAATTTATTATTATTTATTAATTTTAAATAATAATGATTTTAATAAGTAATTATGAAATATAATAATTCGTTCCAAGATTTAGGTCTACTATAGGGAATGAACGAATTAACAAACAAATGAATTCGGGGCAGCTGATCCTAAACAAGAGAACAAATACTTAATACGTGGCCATAATGTAGTCCTAGCATAAAACTAGCCTATTCTAAATTCGTGGCCATTATTTTGTCTGCATGTCATGATCGGGGCTCCGTACAACCGAATATAAGCTTAGCCTACCTGTTGATTCCTTTATTATGGTATGTAACTAGCTCACCTTTAGCAGCACCATGTTTGCGTAGCACATCCTCATGCTTTCTGGCAATGTGCCGCTTCAGACTCCAATATGAATCTTTACTAACTCTCCCCGCACTCCCTCTCAGTTTCTTATCCCTGCTCATTCTTAACTTAGATTTTTTAATTTACATTTATGTATAAGGCTTGCAACTTAGTTGAAACAATATCTGAACTCCATAACTGCTCTACAGATTCTCGATCTCGAACAAACAAATCACCAAACGGCATTCTGGGTTAAGCGAGCGGCACTGAGCGTTTTGAGCGAGCGGAGCGGAATCTTCAGAAAGGCGCTCTGCGCTCTTAAGGAAATATTACCACTCCGCTCCGCTCACATGCTCTGCTTACAATTGGGGAATACATCAAGCGAAGTTTTTTTTTTTTTTTTAATTTAGGATGAAGTCAGATAGTGAGGAAAGAGATGAGTTTGCAGCTGTCGATTGAAAATTGTCAGGGATTCAGCATTCTGGATAGGGGTGGGAAGATCATTCCAGCAGCCAGGAACAGTGAACGAGAATGTCCTGGAAAGTGATTTTGAGCCTCTCTGTGATGGTAACACGAGGCGTCGCTCACTAGCGGATCTCAGACTTCTGAGGGGGATGTAAATTCATAGTAGTGAGTGGAAGTAGGCGGGTGCTGAGCCTGTGGCTGTTCTATATGCAAGCATCAATGTCTTGAACTTGATGCGAGCCACAACCGGTAGCCAGTGCAAGAATATAAAGAGAAGTGTAAAATGGGCTCTTTTGGGCTTGTTGAAAACCAGTCGTACTGCTGCATTCTGAATCATTTGTAGAGGCTTGATTGTGCTTGATGGGAGTCCAGCCAGAAGAGCATTGCAGTAGTCCAGCCTAGAAATGACAAGGGCCTGGACAAGAAGTTGTGCAGCATGCTCCGTTAGAAAGGGCCTGACCTTTCTGATGTTGTGCAAGCTAAAGCTTATATGAAATTGCTCTTGATCATTAGACATAAGGATGTGATAGAGTCTGAAAGCAGTATTATGAGGAGGATCTTTATAAACCAGAGCCCGAAGGCAGCTGTCTTAGATTTCAGACACAGCCTTTCTCGATTTGTTTTCAGCTGTGTCACATTAGTCCTCCTGTATTTTAGCCCTCACATTTACTTTGGTTTTTATCAGGCTTTGTTCTTGGATTTTAGTGTTTTTCTCCATTAAATGCAGCTGCATGATCCTCTTGCTCTCAGTAAGACTCTCTGTGTAACAGTAATATTAAAAGTGTATTCATCAATAAATGGAGGAAGGCATCTGTGAAATGATGAAATGTAAAAGTCTAAAACCAGGTTCTGTGGTAAACAGCAGATCACCAGCGGTCTTACATGTGGTTAATGGAGCTACAGGACGACCTGTGCAGTTCTAAAGCAAACAGCTATTCATGTCTCTAAAAGGAAGGAAAGCAGCACAAAACCTCCATCAGCGAATGCTGTAGAGCTGAGCCAAAGGTCACAGAACACAGAAGACTGAACTGTAGGAGCTGCTGCAGGTCTTTATCTGAGATGAGGTGAGATGTTGAGCGAGGAGGCTGTGAAAGCCCACAGCGGGTGTGTGTGTCTGTGTGTGTGTGTGGACACGCGGGTCACGAGAGCTGCTATTAATACACTCCGCTATGGCTGAATTATATCCACATGCTCCGCTTAAGCTTCTGTTACAAATGATTCATTCTTTAATAAAATGAAAAGACTGGTGACGAACACAAAGGTGAAGGAATCAACACCAGACACAGGAGAATACTGTATATTCTGACCAAAAGTATTGGCTGGGAACTTTGGAAGCTTTGGAAAGTTAAAGCTTTGTGATACCCCCCCCCCTCACTGTTTGAAAGTAAACTTGAAATAAAACAGGCCATCAAGCGATGAATGAAATCAATCAGATCTATTAGTCTCTCTTTGTATTTTGCTTTATATGCTTATATCACCATTTTCACACACTTTCCATAAAAACTCAAAGAAGCTTTTTGTTTGAGCTGTAAATCCAAAAAAATGTAACATAGGGAGTCGTGACAACAGAGATGTGGATCCAAATACAGGCTTTAATAAAAAAAAATATTAAAAAGTACAGTACCAGCAAACAGTAGCAAACAAGGTAATCCAAAAGGGAAATCCAAAAACAGGTGAAGGTCAGGGCAGGCAGCGAACGATCAGAATGTTTTCATAACTTAGTGAAACATTAGCAAAACTTAGAACCTTTTTAATTTTTTTTGAGGGAGAGTTTTCTAGTCTTTAATAATGCTCTCAAAACGTCAGCACAAAAGCATTATTTATACATTGTCCATGGATCATTTTATTTCTGAAATATTTTTGTTGGACGCTAAGTAATTTATGTTACTATTGGTTTCAGAACATTCAGTTGTAACATTCACAAAACGTTGAATTAAAAAAATGGTTGTTCCTGTAACATTCATATAACCAATAAAACTCCTTAAAAACATTTGTGTCATGACAACTTTCGGAGGGATTTGCATGGTAATGTACATGACAATGATAATGTATTTGGTCTTGACGGAACAGATCTGCTACGCTGCTGCTGCAGAGCAAGTACCGAGACTTGCTATACATCCACAACATGCTGCTGTGAGCATGTAAGAAATACTGCTGCTACACATATAACATATATTAAATAACCCCCATATATAACATACATAACATTACCCCATGATCCATAAGGTGGAGCTGGGGAAGGTGGAGGGTTTCTGAAGCGCGCTGCAACTGCTACAGCAAGCTCTAGTGAAGTATTTGAATGTTGAGCAGCGAGCTCATTGGCTGCTGATACAAAAAGAACCAATCAGCTGCGCCATGTGATAATGATGTCATTATGTCAGATTGAGTTAGACCTATCGGCCTGCGCCATCTAGAGTTTCATGACCGAACTATATTTAAAAAAATGGATGTTTTGAATATTCAGAGACCATCAGAAAATACAGTTTCTTAACTTAATGGGAACATTATCAAAATATTCCAACATATTTTAGAACATATTTTTGTCAGTCTGCTCTGTAGGTTTGAGGCGTAAGTATAAATCGATCCCGTACCCCGGTTTATGCCAATGCAATGAGACTGCTGTCTATAAAGAGGCTCCTAACAGCTCATAAAGCCTCATCCTCCTCCTGACCTCTTGACCTCTAATTGCTGTCTCTGACATGAAGACCTACAGCCAGATTTCAGTTCTCCTCCAGAATTTTTATCCACTTCCAGCAGAAACACTTCATCTTCTTTTAGGTAATGGGCAGGTTATCGCTCTCCTCTCCTTCTGCTGGCTGACGCTCTGTAATATTTCTCTCTTTCTCTCGGTCTGTTGTCCCTCAGGGCCACAGCGACGCACCGAGGACAGATCATCTTCAAGGACGCTCTGGCACAGCAGCTCTGTGAGCAGGGAGGTGAGGAGCATCTCTGATCCGTAAACTTCAGATGGGTGTTAGAGAAATGACAGAGAAACTAAATATACACACAGTCTGATCTTCAGCATGTGCAGCACATCAAATGACAGAACACACAGGCATTCCTATACATTAACAGTAAAGGTTGAATAGTATGAATGTTGTACTCACCTGACGGTCTATTTGCCAAACCATAAGAACATATGCATTCTTACTAAAATCTGAATACTTACTAAAAAACTAAAATCTCTTCATATGTGTGTGCAAAGACAATTGATGCAAACGTTCAACCTGAACGCACTCTACTGAATAACACACAATATAAGGGCATGAAAGTTTTTCCAGCACTTACACATAAAGATTTTAAAGAAGTCCATTTCAAGTTTGAAGGGCTTAAAGCTTTGAGTGGTTAAAGGAATTATAAATATCCCAGCAGGACTGAAGACGTGAAATAGAGAAATGAGGCGAATCTCCGTCAGTGATGAGACATGAGCAGATTAACACACGGCTCAAGAGAAGATCTGAGACTGAGAGCCGCTGAAGCTTTAAGAAAGTGAGCGAGCACGGCGCAGACATTTGACTGGCTGATAATGTTTCAAAGCGGCATGTGCAGATGTGGGGTTAAGGGTTAGCGAGACTACAATCAGTGAATAGAGCGTATTTCAGCAGTGCTGTGGCCTCTAGAGAGCAATAAGACAAAATCAGCTCTGAGATGAATAACACAGCAACATTCAAAGCAAGAAAGGGTATTTAAAAATTTGCGAAAACACAATAGTACAAGGGAAAATTCAATACAGATTTGTCAGTAGAGAGTTTCAGTCATGCTAAAATACACCAGTATTAGTTAGTGAGCTGAAACACTCGTCTATATGTCACTGTACAGCACTACATAGAGCAGACATTGACCTTAGTTTACATAGATGTTCTGCTGGAAGAAAGACTCGTCATTAACCTGATGATTCAGATTATTTTATGAAGATTTGTGTGGCTGCCCTTATGAAAAGAAATGCACTTTTGAAAAAAAAGTGTTCATTATGGAAGTAAAATTATTTGCTTAAGTGTGAACTTAATGTACTGGTTTTTTTTGGACACTTACTGAAAACGTATTATACTGTTTACATTTTTATTAAATGCAAATAGTTAAACTTCAGAGTGCTTATTTGGATGCACCTAAAAGCAGAATTTGACATTATTACAAAGTGGACTTTTTAAAAGTAGACTTAAGTGTGGTAAGAAACAATTAAGTCAATTAAGTGGCCTTTTATTTCATTTATATTATCTGCAATACATTTTTTTTTAAATAAATACTTTTAAGATTGAACGTACACTGCAAGTGCATATTCAATACTAGGTTACACTTTATTACAGTGTAATTACACCATTAATAGTGAGTACTATTTTATCTTTAACATGTACCGTACATACTTTATGGTTAGGATTAAAGTTTGGTTTAGAGTTAGTTGCATGTAATTATGCATAATTTACTGTTATTACTATAATAAGAACATGCAACATGTGTAACAAGGAAATTGTAAAATTAAGTGTTACCCACACTTCTTTTTCACAAGGGTACTTGTGTTTTTATTATGGGGTAATTGTTTTTATAAAAGCAATAGGGATGACAGCAGTTTTATTGTGGATAGTGTGAATCAAATGCAAATATGTAAGTAGTTTAAGAGTTTAGAGAGACTCATTTGCAGTGGTTTATATTCAGATTGGTGACAGTGATTTCTGTGGTACTAGTGATTCTGACTGATGGATTTTAGTGTTGAGTGTTGAACGCAGCATATTGTAAAGTTAAAACTCTCATAACCAGAAGTATATTTCATCATTTAACAGATTCTGAGCTCAGAGTAGGTCTGTGCTGAAAGCTTTATATGTTATTGTTATGGAGAAAATGAATGGATTTGTACCTCTGAAACCAGACTGTTGCATTGTATTACCCACTGTTTACCATTAGTTTCCTTGCAGAGAGAGGAAAATCACCAAGTGTATGAAAGTGAAACGAGCCAGAAGACTAGCTGCAATGAATAGACAAATGACAGCATGTATCCACAGATAAACACATAAAGGGCAGGCTAAAAAGAGACTTTAAGTGAGCAGCAGAACTCACTGAGAGAGAGAGAGAGAGTCTGCAAGAGGATGCTCAGTAGTATATCAAAGAGTGATATCTGTGACAGGTCGGGATGAGGAAAGGCGACCAGAGAACGCTGCAATTTCCAGCAGCTCCATAAATTAGTGCTTTATGGGACACGCTGGACTCGTATCCCTGAGGATTGATTATCGAAAAGTGACTATAACTCACGGGGGGCGATCAGTGTTGGGCAGAGGAGAGGAGGACGATCAGAAGCAGAGCAGATATACGACAGCAGACACGCGGCCTCTAGATGGAGAGACGCGCTAAAGATGAAAGATGTGTCGTTGGAAAATAATGTCCTGCGCCTCAGACACCCAAACGCAAGTGCTCGCACCACTTAATAACACCCAGTGCCAACTTTCATCTGAATGTCCAACTTTGCATTAGAGAAGTTGGAGAATGAACCGGCCCGCTCCAAATCTGCAGCCGAGGCTCATGGGAAGCGCGGGGCTGTTAAACTGTCAGTGTAAGCCGGTCGCATTAGCACAGATCTACAGGAAGAGCGCCGGAGGTAATTAAAGTTCTTAAGAAAGCGATCGAGGATTAAACTAAGCCTGAAACGAGTGTGACTGTCTGCTGTGTGAACGCCTGATGTAGACAGAAGAAGAGGTCGACGAATGAACGGCAGAGAACGAGAGCAGAACTCCACAGACAAGTCATGTGTGTGTGTGTGTGTGTGTGTGGAGTGTGTCACATACCTTTATGTCTATAGCACTTACACAAAACGAGGGTGTCAAAGCAGTTTCAGTGTTAAACAGGAAAATAGTGTGTCAATAACACAAATAAAATGTAATTCTGCAATAGAAGCTCTAAAAAGAGGACAATAGTAACCAGTCAGTTTTCCCGTTTAAGTCAGTTCATAGTTGATTCAGTGATGTCATCGTACAGCTCAGTTCAGTTCTCTTCCAATAGTGTCTGTGCCAGGGGTAGGCCGTTGCGGTTCCTGAGAGAGCCGCTGGAATTGCCTTGCCCCTGGCTGTGCAATCAAGTCAAAGATATTGCTGGATATTAAGTGTCCCCAACTAAGCAAGCTAAAGGCAACAGTGGCAAGGAACCAAAACTCCATCAGTGGCAGAATGGAGAAGAAACCTTGGGAGATACCAGGCTCAGTCGGGGGGCCAGTTCGCCTCTGGCCAGACGAAACCAGCAGTTAAATTCCAAGCTGCAGCAAGTCAGTGTGAACTGGCATCACTGGAACCTTCCATCTAGTTACCCTACACGGGGACCATCGCATGGTGAAGCGGAGCCGAAGCTGGTCTGTTGCAAAGGGACTAGTCTGGTTCTTCTGGTTCCTGTGGTCTTGTCCTGATGGCCGTCTAGGTGATGAGGTCTTCAGAGGAGATCTGTCTCTAGGGCTCATCTAGTTAACATGGTCACCACTGACATTCAGGGCTGTAGAGGTAATCTCTAGGTGCTGATCCACCACCTGGACTGGATACAGACTGGATCTGGTGGCTACGGTGACCTCGGAATAAAAATGAAACAGACAAATAATAGTGTACAGTAGATGCCAATCTTCTAACAATCTAACAAGTGTGTTACAGTATGTGTATGCCAGGTTAAATAAATGGATCTTTAATCTAGATTTAAACTGACAGAGTGTGTCTGCCTCCCGAACAACACTAGGTAGATTTTTCCAGAGTCTGGGCACTAAATAGGAAAAGGATCTGCTGCCCGCAGTTGATTTTGATATTCTAGGCATTAACAAATTGCCAGAGTTTTGAGAACACAGCGGACATGGAAGACTATAATGCAATAAGAGCTCAAATACTGAGGTGCTAAACCATTCAAGGCTTTATAAGTAACTAGCAAGATTTTAAAATGTATTCGTTGTTCAAAAGGGAGCCAGTGCAGTGTTGACAGAACCGGGCTAATATGGTAATACTTCCTGGTTCAAGTAAGAACTCTAGCTGCTGCATTTTGGACCAGCTGAAGTTTGTTTATTAAGTGTGCAGAACAACCACACAATAAAGCATTACAATAATCTAACCTTGAGGTCATGAACGCATGAATTAACATTTCTGCATTTGACATTGAGAGCATAGGTCGTAATTTAGATATATTTGTAAGATAGAAAAATTCAGTTTTACAAATGAAATGTGGCTATCAAAGGAAAGATTGTTATCAAACAGCACACATAGGTTCCTAACTGATGACGAAGAATTGACAGAGCAGCCATCAAGAGTTAGACAGTTTTCTAGGTTATTACATGTGGATGTTTTTGGTCAAATAATTAACACCTCTGTTTTTTGTTAGCAGTAGGACATTACTAGCCATCCAGATTTTTTTAATATCAACTATGCATTCCATTAGTTTTTCAAATTGGTATGTTTTGCCGGGCCGTGAAGAAATATAGAGCTGAGTATCATCAGCATAACAGTGAAAGCTAACACCGTGTTTCCTGATGATATCTCCCAAGGGTAACATGTAAAGTGTGAAGAGTAACAGCCCTAGTACTGAGCCTTGAGGTACTCCATACTGCACTTGTGATCGATATGATACTTCTTAATTCACTGCTACGAATTGATGGCAGTCATACAAGTACGATCTGAACCATGCCAATGCAATTCCACTAATGCCAACATAATTTTCTAGTCTATTCAAAATAATGTTGGGGTTGATAGTGTCGATAGATCGAGTAGCACTAATAGAGAGATACAGCCACGATCGGATGATAAGAGCAGGTCATTTGTAACTCTAATGAGAGCAGTCTCAGTACTATGATACGGTCTAAATCCTGACTGGAAATCCTCACGATACCACTTTTCTCTAAGAAGGAATATAATTGTAAGGATACTACCTTTTCTAGTATATTTGACAGAAAAGGAAGATTTGAGATTGGTCTGTAATTAACCAGTTGTCTAGGATCAGGTGGTTTTTTTTAAATGAGAGGCTTAAAAACCGCCAGTTTGATGGTTTCTGGGACATATCCTAATTACACTGACAAATTCATAATATACTGTACATGTTGTTGATTTAGATCAGGGCTGTCCAAACTTGGTCCTGGAGGGCTGGTATCCTGCAGAGTTTAGCTCCAATCCTAATTAAACACACCTGAACCAGCTAATCATGGTTTTCTTCTGGTATTTGTGATAGGCATAGAAACTTCCAGTCAGGTGTGTTGAGGCATGTTGGAGCTAAACTCTGCAGGACACGGGCCCTCCAGGACCCAGTTTGGGCAGCCCTGGTTTACGATGATGTATAATATAATATAATATATATACTGTATACAATTCTTCCTCTCCTATAGCAGAGAATAGTATATCCGATACGATACTGTAGCTGCTTGCTGTATGGTTATAATTTTCTCTCTGATACAGTAGTATCGATCTTGGAAGTAAAGAAATTAATTGTGTGTGTGTGTTCGTTCAGTGGAAGGTCTGTTTGACATGTTAGTAAACAGTGTCAGTGTGATAAAAGTGAACATTCACCACGACTGCTGGTAAAATCTGTCTCTTCATCCAAACACTTGATAAGGTTTTACTGCTACAGAGGAGGACCATGAGGAAAGCCAGAGCCATCACTCCCGTTACCTAGCATTCATAGTACACAAGTCAACAAAACATTGTTTCTGTTTAGTTTCCAGCCTTATCTCATGAGAAACGCTGTGCAAACGGTTTTCCAAAATCACAGTTTGTCCCTCCTACTACAGGCCAATACGGATGCGACTTAAATACACACAAGCTGAATAAATATCCAAATTATGTTCTGTTTACTTTTAAATCAGCTCACCCGGTTTGGATGTTAAATCTGATTATAAAGATCAGACTTTCTGAAGCATTGGAGGCTCTGAATGTCCAGTCTGTGTGCTGAATGAATCTTTCAGTCTGATTTCTGGGATTTGAACCCATGACTTTTGCATCGATGCAGAAAAACCATGCGTGACTTATTTAACAAATATTTGCATTGGCTCAGCTAAATTGCAAACTATATTCCAGAGCATAAGTAATTTATAACCTTCCTCTGTGAACTTGATTTGTCTGAATGGGAGTAACAGTCGCAGTAGCGCCACCCAGTGGACGTTTGATTGGAAACTGCAATTACATTCAGAACTCAACCATTACATTCATAGTCACATTCACTCAGGAGACTTTCACAGTGTGTGTGTGAGTTCTGAAAGAAATAGGTCAGCAAATGAAATAGAGCACAGCTGCTTTATCATTATAATGTGATGGATTTTGGGTAAAGATTATCTGAGGTTATTGAGGGAAAGATTGACTATATGATTTTTGGTATATCGGTACAGTTTAGAAGATAAAAAGGTTTTTCCAGAGAAGATGAAGGTTTCTGAGTGTAAGGTTTAATGTGGTTAATTATAGCTAGTCGTGTCAGAGGCTTTAGATAAGGAAAGACTGAACTGTGAGATTAAAGAGAGCCTGCAATGTTCTCTAGAGAGTTAAAGTTATAAAATAATTTGTTATGATGTTTCATTTCATCTGTGAAATAACAAATAGTAACACCTATAACATATATAAATAAGAGTTAATCATTCATCACACCTGTTGGCATTAGAAAATAACATCCATACACTGTCTAGTCGAATCAAACCTTTTGTGTTGGGTCCTTTCATACATTTAAATCACTGTGGTTGTAATGATCTTCAGAACCAAACATTGATTAAAGTAGCAGGCTTTTGTTCATGTGAGATAATAAGATGGTGGTTAGCCGTCAGCAGCTTCTGAAGGGTGTAAGCGGATTCTGGTGAGCAAGAGGATGATGTGTAGGGAAAATCATGAATAACTGTGTGATGAATATGTCTGATTTAATGTCCAGTATTTTGCATAAAAGTACTGTCAGAAATAATGGCGTTTTAATTCAGCATACATTTTTGGTTTAAGAATAAGTAGTCATGATCTCAGTCCCAAATAGACACTGGAGCAAGAGTCTGTCAAAGTAATTCAGCCACAAAACCCATTCAGTTCATTCATTCAACTGACCTATTCATTCAATTATTTCATGAAAACAGTCTGGAGCAACAGCTGTTTTAGATCAGTATACGGCTCATGTGATTAGACTCAGTACTTTAAGGTTTGGGTTTTACTGCTGGATGGGAGTTTGTACTGAAATGGTATTTGTCTGTATGGATTACAGTGTGGTTTTGGGGTTGCAACAAAGCACAGAACTTTCAAAAACATTCAAACAGGAATTGATCAAATTAATAAAAGAATCAAAGGAATTATTCCTCAATGACCTTTATTAAAGAAAACATTTCATTCTCCATCTAAAAATGTCCACTGCAGGCTGTACTAGATTTTTATATAGTTTTGTCACAGGATCCAGACACCACAGACGGAGAGAGGTAGGAGTGTTAAATGCTCCTACATTAGTAATATTTTGTTGAAGTAGGAGGTGAAGACTCATGGGAGTGACATTGTCCTAGTTTTTAGATGAAGTACAGAGAAAACCGTTACCCTTAATATAGAGCCGTGAGACACTGATCATTAGAGTCATTTTGGCAAAATAAACCCTGACAGTGAGATCAGGACCCTGACGGTCGTCGGTGTTCTCCTCAGCTTCCGGCCATCGATTACAAGCTTTAAGATCACTGTAAAATCAGTGCTAAATAATAATAATAATACTAAAGTCCTCCAGGATCATGCCAATTAGTTCTTCTGACTTGCAGAATGAAAGAGAGCAAGAGATAGAGCTATACAAGACACACGAATGTCAAATGCACAGCTACTGTCATGGAGAAAAATGTTTGACCGATCAGTGATTGAGAAACATAACATTCCAAAATCTCCATTATGAAGTCATTTAATGTTTGCAGGCTTCTTTGTATTAATTACAAAGGGATTGAATGTTCACTCCATGTACTGTATATTTATTAAAATGATCCTTACCAATCTTTCTCCTTGTATCTTTTTATATTTGCAAGTCTTTAATTAGAAATGTTCCATGTAAAGGATGTTTTTGTTTTGTCTCTTTAAGCTCCCACTGAATCTCCTCTTCGGCCCAGTCTAGGTGAGTAAAAGCATCAGCAGACACACGCACGCTGACGTTACTCCTCACTGCTCCTCACTGTGCTCCTGTCTCTGTGTCTGTCCTCGGTATCTGTCGCTGATGTAAAGCTGTGGTTCATGGTGATCATGCTGTTCTCCGGGATGACTTTGAACACAACACACAAGAAGAGCTTAATCTCAATATCTGGTGAGTAACACTCGTCTTTCTTTGGCTTGTTTACTTGGCAGTGAAGCTGTTTTCATTTCCTATATAATAGCTTGCATTGATGCCATATAGAGAGCTAGAAGATGTGTTAATTGTCCATGGCTGGTTCTCTCGCAGGTCAGACTGCAGTAACTGTGAGGTTGGAGAGCAGTGTGGTGCGCTGATGCATGGAAAAGCAGTGACGTTTTGTGAGCCCTTTGGACAGAGAGAACTGGTAATTGTTTACAGACAGATGTAATCAAGTGAAAACAGCACATTTTGCCCTGAAGGTCTGGGTGTTGACAAAAAGCATCAGGCAGTGAGCTGTGCTTCTCAAACAAATAGATGCACTTCTGTCCATACAAAACTCCTGCCAAAGTCCTCAGAGTGACTTATAGTCAGTAGAATGTCCATCAAAATAAAGTTATTATTAGATAGATAGATATTAAGATTAGATATAGATATTAAGCAGACAATCACTAATCCTCGAATGACTGCTAGTTGACATGGAGTTGCAAAGTTACTGATAGTTAGTAGAATGACTAAAGTGGACTATAAAACTAAATTATTACACAAGAAAATAAAACACACAGACACATTAAAGACTGGTGGTGTGGACGCTGTGTAGCTTTGCAGTGCCGTGTCTCGTATGCTGTGTTCACATTATTCCTGTGTGAATAAAGCAGATCTGTGAATAGAAATGAGAAGCTCATGGTTTTATCATCTCTTTTAGACGACAGTGGCTCTGAACACAAGCACCGCATCAGTCCTGCAGTTTGCCTTTGGTGAGTGTCACTGTCTTCTGCGGTTACTGTAGCTCATGATTCTTCAGCTCCTGCAGCCATAGACGACTGGTTTACAGCTGAATACTTTGCAAAAGAATGATACATTTTTGTCTTGTTTTCCCATAAAAATATCTAAACATTCTTAAATCAAGATACATTTATTTGAGATGCAAAATGACTTAAGATATTAAGACTTGTCTGAAAAATGTACGATTTTGTACATTTTTTACAATGTACATTTTTTCAGAAAACAAGTCTTCTTATGTCATATTGCATCTCAAGTGAATGTATCTTTGATTTAAGAATGCTTTGAAATTTTTACTGAAATACTTAGCAAATCAAATTTAGCTGTATGTATTTTCTGTATGAAGTTATTAAGTGAATCCATTCTAATGTGTGACGTTCTTGTGTGTGCATTTGTTGTTCAGGATCTGGTTCTTGTCGGTTCAGTTACTCGGACCCCAGTATCATCATCTCCTGTGGTCTGAACTCCTCTGATGCCTGGATCACCTTGGAAAAGATCAGGTTTTACTTTATTTTAGGACATGGCTCCCACACACTCACAGTATTACTGTTACCATTATGTAAAAACACCATGAGCAGTACATGGATTTTGTGCCATAAAAACTCATAATTTAAGGTTGCATACGTCTGAATGAGTTTGAGCTCATGTATGTTCAGTTCTCCAGTGTTTTATCGTATATGTATTTGGTCTGGCAGGGCTCCCACTAACAGCAGCACAGTGGTCCATCTCCTGCCAGTGCCTCCGGGCTGTAAAGGGGAGGCCATTCATCTGCGCTGGAGTCAGGAGCCACCCGTGGGGCCCGATGGTTATGAGTCCTGCTGGGGCCTAGATAACATACTGGTGCTGAACACGGCCAACCGGCCCCCGCTGCTGGAGGACAGCCTGGACCCTCTGGACACGGCCAACTGGCTCTTCTTCCCTGGAGCCACAGTAAAGGTGCATGACCAAATAGTGTCATCCAGCAAACTAGAAACCATCCCATGTGAAGAAGCTCAAAACGAGTGCTTATTATGAAAATAATGTACTTTTTAATAATATACTTATGTGTGAACTGAATGTAATGTTTTCTGATGCTTAATTGCATGTTAACTGCAATAAAACCAAAATGTGTTATAGACTTAATTTATATTAAATGCAATTAGTTGAACTTTAGAGTGCTTCTCTAAATTACTGCTCTTGTCTTTGAAGTATGGTTAAATTTACTGCTGAATGTGCTGACAAGCATTTATGATAAACTAATATTTACTTTAATACATGTCTATTCAAACTTGAGTGATATATTTAAATATATCTTTAATTACACATTTGCAATTGAGTTCATTTAAAATACGTGAACTATACATATAATCTTGAATAACACACTACAGTTAAAATTATAATCTAGTACTTTACCTATGCTTTAGTATGTTAGTCAACACATCAAAATAAGTGTACTTCTTTAAAACATGAGAACATAAAACATGTTGATTAAAAGAAGATGGTTAAAGCATAATGGTTTAAAATATACTTTAAAGTAAAATGTTTAATTTGACAACTGTGTTAAGAAATTCAGTCATTAAAGTGTTTATCTTTAAGTCACTTAAATGGCCTTTTATTTCATTGATATTATATTGTCTGCCAGAACAATTGATTTAAAAATATACGTTTAAGATTTGAGCACTACATGCGCAAATTCAGTACAATCAAGCACACTTCTTTTTCATGAGGTATGATTTATGAACGCTTTCCTTGCAGTGTTCAGTTTATGGTTTAATGTCGCAAAGTAAATCGCTAGTATGAGAGGTCAGAACACAAGGCCGCAGCTTTGAATTGGTCATTTCTTACAGCAGCCCTTCGAGTGTTTACCAGCCCACACTAGCAGACAGGTCTGTTCCCCATAAATGGCCCAAGGCAGAGGCTGTCTTTAATGTCTTCTCCATCTGACCTGCATTCATGCAACAGATTTCAGTTTTGTCAGAAACATCTGTAGCACTGTAATCCTTCCTCTCGATTCATTCAATAGCACGCTTGTCAGTCAGAGGGAAACTCCTTGTACTTTCATGGCGGAGAGGGATTCGAGCACAGCTTCGCCTCCACACGAGACGTGGACCTGCACCGTGAAGAGGGACGCAGCTACTGGGAGGAAGACTTTGAGAGTCCACTGAGTGGGTGCGTCTTACAACTGCCAGCAGATAAGATTGGGATTCGTGCTAGTGGATTGCTTTTGTGAAATAGTATTTTAACAGTAGTTAGGTCAGTCAGTAGACAAACATACTGGTGATATATTGAGGTGTTGACATTTCAGTTTTGATATTTTGGAGCTCTCTAGACAAATTTGATATCCAAAAGCAAACATTTGGGTTACTAACAGGTTACGATCAGATGCTGTTAAGTGTAGCAACAGTTTCTTGAAGAACAGAGAATTATATGTAAGGAGGTGTGATTGTAAGTGCTGTGTGTGGCCTGTAGATGGGAGGTTGATGGAGCGGTGAATGGAGTTCAGTGCGGAGAGGTGGAGTCTGGATCTGCACTCGTCTTTCTCAAAGATGGACAGAGGAAGGTGTGCACACCGTACCTCAACACCACCGCCTACGGAAACCTGCGCTTCCACTTCACCATGGGTATGACTTACACTTTTACGTGCACATTATGTTGATACTGATGTGTGTTCAATGTATGATCTCTGTGTTCAGTGTCTCATCTTTGTTTTCAGTGTCTGATCTCTGTGTGTTCAGTGTCTGATTTATCTGTGTTCAGTGTCTGATCTCTCTGTGTTCAGTGTCTGATCCCTGTGTGTTCAGTGTCTGATCTCTGTGTGTTCAGTGTCTGATCTCTCTGTTCAGTGTCTGATCCCTCTGTGTTCAGTGTCTGATTTCTGTGTGTTCAGTGTCTGATCACTGTGTGTTCAGTGTCTGATCTCTGTGTGTTCAGTGTTGATCACTGTGTGTTTGTGTCTGCATATCTCTTTTCAATGTCTGATCCATGTGGCCTGTGTTCAGGGTAACTCCCCCCGGGCCCCCACATGATTTTATCTGTGTTCAGTGTCTGTTCTCTGTGTTCAGTATCTGATCTCTGTGTGTTCAGTGTCTGATCTCTGTGTTCAGTGTCTGATCTCTGTGTGTTCAGTTTCTCTGTGTTTTCAGTGTCTGATCTCTGTGTTCAGTGTCTGATCTCTGTGTGTTCAGTGTCTGATCTCTGTGTTTTCAGTGTCTGATCTCTGTGTTCAGTGTCTGATCCCTGTGTGTTCAGTGTCTGATCTCTGTGTGTTCAGTGTCTGATCTCTGTGTTTTCAGTGTCTGATCTCTGTGTGTTCAGTGTCTGATCTCTGTGTGTTTGGTGTCTTATTTCTGTGTGTTCGGTGTCTGATCTCTGTGTGTTCAGTGTCTGATTTCTGTGTGTTTAGTGTCTGATCTCTCTGTTCAGTGTCTGATCTCTCTGTGTGTTTTCAGTTTCTGATCTCTTTGTTTTCAGTGTCTCATCTCTGTGTTCTCAGTGTCTGATCTCTCTGTGTTCAGTGTCTAATCTCTGTGTTTTCAGTGTTTGATCTCTGTGTTCAGTGTCTTATCCCTGTGTGTTTGGTGTCTGATCTCTGTGTGTTTAGTGTCTGATCTCTGTGTTCAGTGTCTGATCTCTGTGTGTTCAGTGTCTGATCCCTGTGTGTTCAGTGTCTGATCTCTGTGTGTTCAGTGTCTGATCTCTCGGTTTTCAGTCTCTGATCCCTGTGTTTTCAGTGTCTGATCTCTCTCTCTGTTCAGTGTCTGATCTCTCTGTGTTCAGTGTCTGATCCCTGTGTGTTCAGTGTCTGATATCTGTGTTTTCATTTTCTGATCCCTGTGTGTTCAGTGTCTGATCTCTGTGTGTTTGGTGTCTTATTTCTGTGTGTTCGGTGTCTGATCTCTGTGTGTTCAGTGTCTGATATCTGTGTTTTCATTGTCTGATCCCTGTGTGTTCAGTGTCTGATCCCTGTGTGTTCAGTGTCTGATCTCTGTGTTCAGTGTCTGATCCCTCTCTCTGTTCAGTTTCTGATCTCTCTGTGTTCAGTGTCTGATCCCTGTGTGTTCAGTGTCTGATCTCTGTGTGTTCAGTGTCTGATCCCTGTGTGTTCAGTGTCTGATATCTGTGTTCAGTGTCTGATCTCTCTGTGTTCAGTGTCTGATCCCTGTGTGTTCAGTGTCTGATATCTGTGTTTTCAGTGTCTGATCCCTGTGTGTTCAGTGTCTGATCTCTGTGTGTTCAGTGTCTGTTCTCTGTGTTCAGTGTCTGATCCCTCTGTTTTCAGTGTCTGATCCCTGTGTTCAGTGTCTGATATCTGTGTTTTCATTGTCTGATCTCTGTGTGTTCAGTGTCTGATCCCTGTGTTTTCAGTGTCTGATCTCTCTCTCTGTTCAGTTTCTGATCTCTCTGTGTTCAGTGTCTGATCCCTGTGTGTTCAGTGTCTGATATCTGTGTGTTCAGTGTCTGATCTCTCTGTGTTCAGTGTCTGATCCCTGTGTTTTCAGTGTCTGATCTCTGTGTTCGATGTAGGGGGTGGAGACTGCGATCCTGGAGAATCCAACAAGAATAATGTGGTCCTGTTTGGTCGTTCAGAGGGCAGGAAAGATCATGTGCTTCTGGACATACTTCCATACTCAGCCTACAGGGTAGAAACCTAATACAGTCTATAGTCAGATTTAGGTTACATAATCATTTTCAACAGTTGACATGTTCTGTTCAGAATGTATCATTCAACTATTTCTCTTATTTCTTTTGTGAATTACTGTGTCATGTTCCCATCTGTATACACCTTGACATCTCTTGGCTTTCTCTTCCAGAATCCTTCAGTCGTCTCGGTTGGTTTGCCCACAGAACTTCAGACTCCAGCCACCCAGTTTTGTCTAGAGCAGAAGTTTCATGGTGGAGCGAACCGTCATGTTTGGGCTGTGGACTTCCTGCAGCTGCTGCCGGTGCTGCCTGGAGCAAACACTCACCTGGTGCAGTTCTCAATTAACCTCGGGTGTGGAGCCTACCAGCCGGCCAACAGGTGATCAGATCAGAAAACAATGATAACCCAAAAATCATCACTTACTCACCCTCATGTCATTCAAACCTGCATGGCTTCTTTCTTCTGCTGCTCATAAAATAAGACATTTTGAAGAACACTGGGGTCCAAACAACAGTGGACAAAACAACACTGAGATATCTTTCAAAACATCATCTTTTGTGTTTGCAATTATATTTGGGAAAGTCAAATGATGTCAATAGAATAGAATAGAATAGAATAGAATAGAATAGACTTTCTATTGCCACAAGAACAGTAGGAATGGTGGAAATTTTAGTTTGTGTATCTTTGTGTTTGTTTGCAGCAGTAATAGTAGACTGCTCAAAAAATGAAAGGAACACTTTGAAAACATATCAGATCTCAATGGGGAAAAAATATCATGCTGCATCTATGCTAATATGGACTGGGTAATGTGTTAGGAATTAAAGGATGCCACATAATTTGATGGAAATTAAAATGATCAACCTACAGAGGGCTGAATTCAAAGACACTCCAAAAGTCAAAGTGAAAAAATGATGCAGCAGGCTAGTCCATTTTGCTGAAATTTAATTGCAGCAACTCAAAATGGTACTCAGTAGTTTGTATGGCCCCCACGTGCTTGTATGCATGCCTGATAATGTCGGGACATGCTCCTAATGAGACGATGGATGGTGTCCTGGGGTATTTCCTCCCAGATCTGGACCAGGCATCACTGAGCTCCTGGACAGTCTGAGGTGCAACCTGGACCCAAACATAATGTCCCAGAGGTGTTCTATTGGATTTAGGTCAGGCGAGCGTGGGGGCCATTCAATGGTATCAATTCCTTCATCCTCCAGGAACTGCCTGCATTCTCTGGCCACATGAAGCCGGGCATTGTCGTGCACCAGGAGGAACCCAGGACCCACTGCACCAGTGTAAGATCCCTCCAAGATATGCCTCCCCAGACCATCACTGACCTACCACCAAACCGGTCATGCTGAATGATGTTACAGGCAGCATAACCTTCTCCACGGCTTCTCCAGACCCTTTCACGTCTGTCACATGTGCTCAGGGTGAACCTGCTCTCATCTGTGAAACGCACAGGGCACCAGTGGTGGACCTGCCAATTCTGGTGTTCAATGGCAAGTGCCAGTCGAGCTCCACGGTGCCGGGCTGTGAGCACAGGGCCCACTAGAGGACGTCGGGCCCTCAGGCCACCCTCATTAAGTCTGTTTCTGATTGTTTGGTCAGAGGCATTCACACCAGTGGCCTGCTGGAGGTCATTTTGTAGGGCTCTGGCAGTGCTCAGCCTGTTCCTCCTTTGCACAAAGGAGCAGATACCGGTCCTGCTGATGGGTTAAGGACCTTCTACGGCCCTGTCCAGCTCTCCTAGAGTAACTGCCTGCCTCCTGGAATCTCCTCCATGCTCTTGAGACTGTGCTGGGTCTCCAGCAAACCTTCTGGCAATGGCACGTATTGATGTGCCATCCTGGAGGAGTTGGACTGCCTCTGCAACCTCTGTAGGGTCCAGGTATCGCCTCATGCTAAACGTAGTGACACTGACCTTAGCCACCTTAGCCAAATGCAAAACTAGTGAAAAACAGTCAGAAAAGATGAATAGGGAAAAAAATTTCAGTGGCCTCCACCTGTAAAACCATTCCGGTTTTGGGGGTCATCTCATTGTTGCCCATCTAGTGCACCTGTTGTTAATTTCATTAACACCAAAGCAGCTGAAACTGATTAACAACCCCCTCTGCAACTTAAGATCAATATCCCAGGAGTTTAAGAACATGTACTTTTTAAAATAAGTGAATTAAATATTGTTGTCTCCTCTTCTTCTGTTCCTGCATATGTGAATTTCACAGTGTCAAACTGGAGTTCTCAACCAATCATGGTCGCTCCTGGTCTCTCCTGCACACCGAGTGTCTTCCTGAACTGTGTGCCGGATCACATCTGCCTCACAGCAGCATCTACTCCTCAGAGAACTACAGCGGGTCAGTCACTGCGTCTGTCGGATGCTTTCATAAATCTGTGTTGTATGTTCTGTTAACAGTGTGGTTTATTCTCTGTGTTCCTGTAGTTGGACGAGGATCATGATTCCTCTGCCCAATGCTGCGCTCACAGACAGCACTCGCTTCCGCTGGAGACAGACCGCTGTGGGAAGCAGCAACATGTGGGCGATTGACAATGGTAAGACATACAGGTCATATTTACTGATAGATGTCGACACATTATAGTCAAACCCATGGAGCGTGATCAGCAGATTAGACAGTGATTTTGAGCGAATAAATCATGATCAGGGACGATGATGATTATATGGTTGTTGTTGTTCCAGTGTATATCGGTCCGTCCTGTTTGCGTTTCTGCTCCGGTAGAGGACACTGTTCACGCACGGGCTGCAAGTATGAACGTCTTTAAGTCAGAACTGCAGCAAAACACTCTTTACACTGTGAAAACAGCAACATCTTACTGGTTCAGGAAAATGTGTGTTTTCTTGGTATTTCTTCAGGTGTGACCATGGTTTCAGCGGTCCGGCATGTGAGCTGGCGTCTCAGACCTTCCCTGCGTTTCTGTCCGAGAGTTTCTCCAGCGTGAGGCTGTCGTCCTATCACAGCTTCTCCTCACTGCGGGGGGCAGAGGTCAGCTTCGCCTGTGGGGTTTTGGCCAGCGGAAAAGCCCTGGTCTTCAACAGAGACAGTAGGAGACACATTGTTACGACCCCCCTGGACAGTTCACAAGCCAGGTACACACACACACACATGTTTTTATGTTGTATGGGGACTCTCCATAGGCGTAATGGTGTTTTTACTGTACATACTGTATTTTCGGTCCCCTAGCCCTAAACCTCTCACACAAAGCTACAGGCATTTTTACATTCTTAATAGAACATTCTTTAGTATACTTTTTGTGCTATTTTAATTATGAGGACTCAGGAAATGTCCTCATAAAACACGTTTATGTTGTTATATCAGTATAATACCCATGTCATTATACAAATGTGTGTCCTCCTAAATCACATAAACATGCACACATATATGTGCCATTGCTTCGGCTGACCGTTTGACTCAGACATTTGCATTTTATTGGGGCCTTTTGGTATTAGAAGTGTAAAGATCGTGATTCTTTCATTTTTATCACTTTTATTTATCACTTCAGTCAGAAAGGTACTATTCTTCATATTCATGTCATCTGGACTCCTCTGATAGCATTACTTCAAAACAAGCCCCAGCTCATGTCTCTTTCTCTCCTGCAGGTATCTTCAGTTCACGCTGAGGCTGGGCAGTCGCAGCACGTCGAGCTCCTGTCCCGCTCCAGACCAGACGGGTGAAGGAGTGCTGCTGCATTACTCCTCAGATAACGGCATCACCTGGACGCTGCTGCAGCATTACGCTTATCAGGGCTTCCATGAGCCCAGGTACACCATCCTGAACACACACACCACTGCTGGACTTTACTGCGGTCATGTGGAGCGGCATGGCATATCTGACTTCTGCAGTGTGTCAAGCAAATAAGTTAAAGGGGCCAGATGATGGGATTTACATTTACATTTAGTAATTTCAAGTCATGTGGAGCAGCATGGCAAGTTTTCCCTTTGTCTTTGGAGTGTTACAAGCTGTTTGTGCAAATATAAGATTGGTAAATTCACAAAGATTAAAGTCTCAAACCCAAAGAGATATTCTTTCTAAAAGTTAAGACTCGTTCACGCCTTCCTAAAACGCCTCATTTAAACATGCCCCCACATATCTACATCACTGTGTGCCCAAATGTTTACGCAAAGAAAGAAGGCGTACCTTTTATTCTCACAGAAGTATTGTTGTCGTGGAGACACTGTGTGTTTCCAAATATGGTAAGGGGCATAACATTTCGTCATAAGCTTGAGGTATTCACCCAATCACAACGCACTGGATAGCTGGCCAATCAGAGCACACCTCGCTTTTCAAACGATGAGCTTTGTAAAATTCGATGCGTTTCAGAAAGGCAGGGCAGAGAGGAGCAACAATAATGTACAGTATGTGGACAATAATGTGTAGCGTCGTCATATGACCCCTTTAATATATGTTGTGTGATCAGCTCGTGTGCTATTTTTTGATGGTTACTGAATTGACTCTTTCTAGGATCGTTTCTGTGGAGCTTCCTCCTGGGGCCCGTAAATTCGGGGTCCAGTTCCGCTGGTGGCAGCCGTACCATTCGGGCCGCGGGCAGGACGTCTGGGCTCTGGATGAGATCAGCATGACCTCCATCCTCTTCAACATCATCAGCCTGGACTTCAGTAACGTGTTAGACGTGACTCAGAGCCTGGGCTTCTATCTGGGGAATGTGCAGCCGTACTGCCAACACGACTGGACCCTCAGGTACCTGCCTCATGTTCACCACAGTACCATTCATTATTAGTTAAGGCTTTAATCAGCAGCCATTGAAGCATCAATGTGAAATATAGGCATTACTGACATCTCAGTACAGAGACAGAAGAACTATATCATGATGTCTGTCCTTACAGTGATTGAAAGTGACTGGTGATGACTATTTTTGAGCTTAAACAGGGAGCTGCTAGAAAGTCACTTTATGACGCTTTATATTTATGATGCTTAACGAAGTTAACCATATGAACATCAGGTAACAGACCCTAACCGATTGATCGGTTGAACATCACTGCATTTGTGCTTCACTCCTTTCATGATTTTTCTGGGATTTAAGGATTTGGAGAACATCTAATCCATACTATAAAAGCTACTCTAATGGAACTGAATGACCTTTTAATGTACAATTAAAAATTTCTAATTACTATTCATGAGCTCAGACGTCACAACCCACCCAACTAAAGTCTCACTTGACACCAGCTCTCCAAGAACAAAAAAGCACAAAAAGAGCTCTGTTTCAGATCCCGAAGTTCGCCACCATTTGCCAGACCAGCAAAAAGACAGAAAATTGCTTTTGTATTCAATGCAAAAGCAAACAGAATATTTCTGCAATTAATAATGCATTGAAATCCAAACAGCATCAGCATCTCCCTTCGGGCTCCGTCTGAAATGAGAGTGTAAACCACAATGATGTAAATATTTGCTCAGTTTTTCAGGCGATCACGACTCAGCCTCCAGTATCCGCTATGTGGAAACACAATCCATGCAGATCGGCGCGTCCTACATGATCCAGTTCTCGCTGGTCATGGGCTGCGGACGCGACCCTTCTCCTCACATCGACACTCAGGTCCGGCTGGAGTTCTCCACCAATCATGGCTTGACTTGGCATCTCGTCAAAGAGGTGAGAAAACCTAAATATTCTCTAATGCTTCTTGTTTTCACCAAGAGAAAAGTACCTAAATGCACCATAGTGTTACCATGTTTTTGGAGTATGATGTAAATACCATGCTAGTGAATGAGTACCACGGTATAAGTACTGACAGTATCACCATCTGATACTGCCTCTGGGTCTTCACTCAGAAACCTCCGCACTTCTTGTAAGGATTGTAGAAGCAATCTAAAGCACTGCACATGTTGTCAGATTATAGATGATTCCTTGTGCTGTGATTCCTCTGGTCTCCACTGTGAGGTTAACTGCTGTTTCTGGTGGTTTGTGGGTAACAGGCCTGTCTCCCCGGCATGCCGAGCTGCTCTGAGTTCACTGCGTCCAGCGTCTACCATCCGTCTGAGTTCACAGACTGGAGACGCATCACGCTTCCACTGCCGTACAAAACCTGGTGAGACACAAACGCTGCACACAGATTCACCGACTGCAGTGCACTGGACTCTCCTGTGCTACAGGAGCAAGACATCTGATTATTAAATGTGACATTATTTTTAAAAGTGAATATGTATACATTTGACTCCTTTTATAACTAGAAAACTACTTCCATAAAGTGACGTTTAAAGTCTTATAGTCATATTATATTACAAACAATACATGGCAAATGTGTCAAGATGATAAACACCAAAGGCATTTTCCCATGACCTGTTTTGCTCATGTTTATGGCAGTATTTCTGGTTTTAGGGTGGAAATGGTCGTATTTTACCAGTGTTCATTCATCTTCATAGACTGCTGTGCATTTACAGTGTTTTCTGGTTTCATGCTGTTTTCTGACTGTAGGTCGAGTGCGACACGTTTCCGATGGATCCAGAATCACTATCAGGAGCAGGACGAGTGGGCTCTGGATGATGTTTACATTGGGCAGCAGTGTCCTCAGATGTGCCGTGGACACGGGTGGTGCGACCATGGTCACTGCAGGTCAGTCACTGTCACTGTCACTTACTGCGCGACTGATTCGCATTTTCAATCTTTTGACCAAGTATTTCTGTTTCATTTTCCATTTGAAACATCAAAAAATCTTAGAAACAATAATTTACTGGAGAAGCAGAATGTTTCAAGAAATTAGGACATATTTTCACAGACTGTAGTTTAATATGAGCTATTTTCACTTGTTTTAATTATAAACAAATTAAGAATATAAAAATGTGCAGTGAAACAATTAAAATACACTTGTATCAATAAAATACAATCTATGAAAACGAATTTGAATATCTAATGTAGTGTTGAGTGAATATTTTCTGGACAACAATTCAAAACAGACTAATTAAAATCCATTTAGCAGTTTGTTTGTTTTTTGAGTTTTTGCATTTCATCATAATGTCTAGCTCTTCACACTGGGAGCTGTAATAAAGCGTCTGTATCGGCGCTGAGACACGACCTGAGGGATTCACTTACACTCTGTTTAATAATGTGAACAAACGCTGTGTTTTCCAGTCTGCTGATTGAGCTGGAGTTCAGTAAGTCGTAAAGCAGACCCTGACCCCAGTTACCAGAGCGTCCGGCTCACAGATCACATCTTACAGCACACAGCCGTGAATCAAATGCACTGCTTTATTCCCGCACGGACATGACATGAGCTGATGCACCTCAAATGGCCTTTCATTTCATTTCAAGCTATAAATGTAAAACATGGGTTTGTGACACAAAAGAACTGTGAGGAGTCCTCACAGCCTAAAAGTAAAGATTATTGATGACTATTTTCATTATTGTAGATGCTGTTGGGGATTAAATGACCAGAGTTTTTGTTGTTGTTGCTTATCATCACTTTTGTATAGTATTTCACTTCTGTTAGTGCTGTCAAACCGATAATGTGCCATTGAATCGCATTCTCAAAATAAAGTTTTTTTTGTTGGTTTGGCATAATATATGTGTGTGTACTGTGTATATTTATTATGTATATATAAATACACACACATACAGTATATATTTTGAAAATATTTACATACATTCCCATGTATATATTTATAATCATATAATTTATATCATATATAAATATATTTAATATATAAAAACATATTTTCGGGAAATAATACATGGGGCATATGTGTGTATTTATATATAGCAAAAATGTACTAATATATACAGGCAGCAATCTTTTCATTTTGATGGCAGATTAATCGCGATTAATCGTTTGACGGCACTAATTTCAACTTAATTTAGCATTTTATCATCACATTAAATGTATATTTTAATTTACATTTTTATTTTACATATTCATTAAAACATTATTTAATGTTTATCCTTATTTAGAACCCTTTAGAGAATCCCTATAGTGCTAAGAGAAACATGAATGTTTGTGAATATGTAGTGCTTTAGTCCGGTGCTTCCATCTCAATAATTTCAATGCTATTGGTTGAAAAATATTTATGATGGAGCACAAATAGTTAGATATGCTAGATCAAATTACAGTGGTGCTAGTAACAGTGAAGCGTTTATGTGAGGTTTTAGCTAATTAATATGGAATCATTTAGTGTTTTATGTGATGCATTCCACTTTTATGTTCTTTGTCAGATTGATTCTTACGGTGGAGGATCAGTGTGTGCTGAACGCAGTTTGAGACGCTGACTGTGAGCCCTTCATGGGCGGCTCAGGGTCAGATGTATGTGACGGCTCAAGGCGAGCGGGGATGATTTGTTGGGTCACTGCGTCTAGCGGTGGCTCGTGAATCAGCCGCTGGAGCTGAAAGGTCATGCGTTCGCTCTGTTGCAGGTGTGATGAAGGCTTCGCCGGCTCAGACTGCCAGACGCTCAACACTCTGGCCTCCAGTGTGCTCTCAGACTTCGAGTCGCAGGAGACCCTGGTGTCAGCGTGGCAGGAGGCGACCGGAGGCGAGGTCGTGCCGCCTGACCAGGGCTGTGGGGTGGTTTCCTCCGGGTCCTCTCTGTACTTCAGCAGGGTATGATAACAGCCCTGTTACAGTACGAGTATTCAGCTGGACTCTTTCCGCTTGCTTCTGCTTGTTTGGCTTCTCCAGTCTCTCTTTCGTAAAGGAAGTCTGTATTGTGATTTTTCCTAAACTTTATTTCGTTTTCTGATAAGGCATACACTTCAACAGATGTGAGGCACAGTACAAACAACACTACAGTACATTTAAATATACACAAATAAGTAGACACAAAACAATGTCAAAGATGTCAAAGATAAATATCCCTGAATATATGAATCTCTAGAAAATCAATGAAAATGTCACAGAAATATGATAGAGTGCGTAAGACCAGTATAAAGTGATCACATTCCCTAATCTAATACAGGCTTCAATATGTTCCTAAATAAATGTAACTTGTCAACTTCTGTATTCTTGTAAGCTTGTGTTGATGTGAAATCTACAACATAAAAGATTCCTTCATATTTGGTTCTGATCCCCCAATGTCCTTTTCATTTAGTTAATTCACAGGCCTTGTTCTTGAACTTCAGTGTTCTGTGAGAGATGAAAACTATGAGTGAAACGAAATCTAGTGTGAATCTGGAGTAAAAACCCATTTCATCATGACGTAAAGCGAGACTCTAGATGACAGTGTTGTCTGTGATCGCTGGTATTATGTGACAGAGGCTGTGTAACTCTCGTTGGTCATCAGGCTGGGCTGCGGCAGCTGGTCAGCTGGGATCTGGACACGGAGTGGGCGGAGTTTGTGCAGTTCTACCTGCGGATGGGCGGAGACGGGGCGGAGTGTAACCAGGCCGACAGCAGAGAGGAGGGGCTTCTGCTGCAGTACAGCAATGATGGTGGAATCAGCTGGGGTCTGATCGCAGAGATGTACTTCACTGACTTCACCAAACCACGGTCAGAACAGCGCAGAACAACTCAGTCAATAATGCTCTGTTTGTTTAAGATTTTTACTTTAAAAATGAGGAATTCCAGGATCAAACTACATGTAATACATCCAAACAATTCATCCTCTCTTAATTTTTTTTTGCCTGGAGTCATTTGAAAGATAATGAGCAGGCATTACGCAACGCCCAACCCCAGCTCTTTAATGCAGCACAGCTGGCAAAAGAAAAGGCCTATTTAAACTAAGGATACATTCATGCAGAACAAGTTCTGGTGTTTATAACAAGCGTGCGACGCAGCAGAATGGAAGTAGACATGAACTCAGGGATCTTGAGATGCGTTTTTAAAAGCTGAGCATCTTTTCAAAGAGCAGCGCAGTGGAATGTAATAACACATTCTGTGTGACGCGCCATAACAGCAATTTCAATACTGCAGCTAGTTATTTTATCGAACCATCTGATATATGTGACCCTGGACCACAAAACCCAGTCATAAGGGTCAATTTTTTGTATTGATTTTTTGCTTTCCATTGATGTATGGTTTGTTAGGATAGGACAATATCTGGCTGAGATATACAGTCACTATTTGAAAATCTGGAATCTGAGGGTGCAAAAAAAAATCTAAATATTGAGAAAATCATCTTTAAAGTTGTCCAAATGAAGTTCTTAGCAATGCATATTACTAATCAAACATTAAGTTTTGATATATTTACGGTAGGAGATTTACAAAATATCTTCATGCAACATGATCTTTACTTAATATCCTAATGATTTTTGGCATAAAAGAGAAATGTATAATTGTGACCCATACAATGTATTGTTGGCTATTGCTACAAATATACCCCAGCGACTTAACACTGCTTTTGTACTCCAGGGTCACATATTTCTGTGAGTGTCACGTCCACCGTACTGTGTATTTAGCATCTTTATGTGAATGTATTCTGAGTGTTTGTGACTGGATGATGTTGTTTGGCTCAGGTTTGTTCATTATGAACTTCCTCTGGCCTCTAAAACGCCCTGCACGCGTTTCCGCTGGTGGCAGCCGCTGCACTCGGGTGAGGGCTACGATCAGTGGGCCATCGATGACGTGATCATCCTGTCTGAGCGAGAGAAGCACGTCATCCCCATGGCCGATCCTACACTGCCTCAGGTGAGACGGACACAAGCGCATTCTGCTGCAGCGCTCCTGAAGATACGACAGAGCTCTGATTCTCCTGTGCTTCTGCAGAACTTCTACGAGAAACCGGCTTTCGATCATCCGCTCAACCAGATGAGCGTGTGGCTGATGCTGGGAAATGAAGGAATGGACAAGGACCGTAACGGGAGTTTCTGTGCTCCCACTCCCTCTGCACTAGTGTTCGGCCGGTCGGACGGGGACCGGATGGCAGTGACCCGAGACCTGGCGCTCCGTCCCGGATACACACTGCAGTTCAAGGTACTGATGTAAGGCTGCGTGGAGGAACTCTTGTTTTTCATAAGCATGAAATACTTTATAAAGCTCTCAACTGATTAAAAAATGCAATCACATTAATTATATAATAAACTGATTAATTAACCCAATTAACTGCAAATAAAAGAGAAGCCCCCAAATCATCAAACACTGTAGCACAGCAAGACTTCATATGGAGTTTTTTCTGCGCTGCTTTTTAACATTGGCAAATTAAAATTGACTGAATTTAAAGCTGAATCCATTTTCTAAATGCATGTTATAGACCTTATTGTGAATAAACAATCCATTTTTAATTGGTCCCCATCATTTTTCATCAGAATATCATAACTGGATCTTCTCTGTGGTGACATGTGCAGGATTTCTCCAATCATTTAGTGCTCTTAAACTCCGCCCCTCAAGCTTATGCACATCTGCATACGCATTTGAGTGACACGACCCACGTGCTCTCCTCAACAGAATCGCAAATCAAGTCACCTAATGCGCAGTAACAGTCTAACCCTACATTTATTTTTGATAATCCATTACACTCGGATATACGTCACAATATGGAAGAAACAATGTGTTGCTGCTTTATTTTTATTGCAGCTTTAATTGTCGGTGTAAACATACGTCAGACGGACGTCTTTGTTTGCGTGTGGTTTGAAGCATGTCACATGCAGCATCAGCATCATCTGCTGACTGCAGACTCACAATAACAGCGCTTTTGCTTTGCTGTGTGTGTGTGTGTGTGTGTGTGTGTGTGTGCGTGTACGCGTTTTTGTGACAAATGAGGACATAAATGTGTATAATGACAAAGGTATGACAGGTATTACAAGGAGAAGGTGACTTTTCAGGACATTACCCCATGTCCCCACTTTTAAAAACGCTTATAAATCACACAGAATGAGTGTATTGAAAATCTGAAATAGGGGTCAGAGACGTCTTCCTGTGAGGGGTAGGTTTAAGCGGTTAGAGCGTTGGTGTAGGGCAAATAGAATATACGGTCTGCACAGTATAAAAACCATTACGCCTATGGAGAGTCCCCACTTTTCACAAAAACAAACCTGTGTGTGTGTGTGTGTGTGTGTGCACATTCACTTTTTTGTTTGTGCACTTTAGTTTTTGTTGTCACCTTCATGTAAATCTTCAGGAATACATTTTTGTTCAAAGGACCTTGAACTTTGCCTTTTGTTTGGTGTGCAGATTTTTTGCCTTTGCTTTTTGTATGTTTCTCTGTTCACTGAATCTACACACCCAATTATAAACATATTCTTTTTATTTTACTTGATTGGCACATATTTTTTCATATTTCTACAGTGTAGACAGCGCAGTAACGTTGTTCTGTTTCTCCTTCAGCTGAACATCGGCTGTGAGTCGGTCTTCAGTGCGTCTGCACCCGTGCTGCTCCAGTACTCTCATGACGCGGGCCGCACATGGGCTCTGGTGCAGGAGGGCTGTTACCCAGCATCCCCTGGGGCCGCGAGCTGCGAAGGCAGCAGACGTGAACTCAGAGAGCCCACTGTGTACCACACGGGAGACTACGAGCGCTGGACCAGAGTCACCGTCGTATTGCCACGGATCGTAGCCGCCAGGTAACTGGACCCTGGGATTGTTCTGAGAACAGGGTCCGAACGTGGATTCATACGGTCAGAGACATGGGGATATTTCTAAAGAACAGTTATTTAAAATATTTTTGGTAAGATTTTCTAAATGCTTTATAGGCATTTCTTTACGCCGCAGGCAAATATCCCAGGGGTTATTTTTTGTAATAAAAGGCATTAATTCATGCTTAACTAATGCACAGATAATCATGAATTAATGTGTACCTCATGAAGAACTTAACCATTTATTAATAATTACTGCATCAGCAACAGATGAAAATTCGTTTGATTCATAGATTAAGTAATCAATAAATTGTTATTAGTCAAATGTGTCATAATGTGTTAAATCCCTAATAACATAATTATATTAACCAATAGTGTAAATTCATGTTAATTATTACCACCACAATGGGTCGAAACCATGCATTTCAACTTCCAGGTGTCTGCTTTAATTAATCATTACCTAATGATTTGCAAAGATATAATTATGTTATGACTACTTGTTGAGGCACATGACTAACTAACTAATTCAAAATCCATAACCACAATTACATATTACTTAACAATTAGTTAATAGGTATGTGCCTCTACAAGTAAAGTCATAACATAATGATACGGCTATGTAGAGCGATATTTCCAGTACATTTTCAAATAGAAATAGGGCAAATGTATTCATGTGCGTTTTCAATATGTGGACACATTTCGGCATAAATTTGTACATAATCCAAAAAAAAAAAAAAAAAAAAAATGCAATTAAATCCCATGCATTAAAACGGTTTGCGATTTTTTTTCTGCTTTCACTTCGCGAATCGCACAGCTATTTGCCAAATTTCAATGACTAAGTCCAAGTCCATTTGCAGTCTGTATTTCGGCCATGTCTTAATTAGGTAGTTAGCGAGGCGGGCTGTCATCTTTAAATATTGGCATATTAAGTACGCACGTCTGCTATTTCACTGCTCGCTGCGACCCAAAAAAAGCAAAAAAAAAAATGAAGAGACACCTGGGGAAGAAAAAACAACAACAGGCGCGCATTACCGATGGCCAATTAACTCAAATTGCAATTGCATCTTTTGCATTTGAATTTCCCGATGTCTGCACAGGAGGTGAAGAAAGAAAAAGCTGTCAATCAATGTGTGGGGGCGGGGCTATACTAGGGGGCGTGTTTGGGTTGGGAGGTGACGTCACTCACAGACTACCGTGCCGAGTGCTCTGATCAATGGAGGTAATCGGTAAAGGTTCCGCTAAAGGCAGCTGCCAATCAGTTTCACACCTGTGTGAACGAGCAGACAGTGCAATCTTCTTGGCACAATACATAATTATGGCTTTTTTATCCCAAATGTAGCGATTATCCCCTGCTAACAGCGGGATGAGCCACAACAGTACGCACAAATAGTGGTCAATATCACTAAAACCAAACGCTTTTCACTAACACGCTGTCTTAGGCATGCATTCTCGCCGTATTACCATCTCACTAGCACTTTTAATCGCGTAACACTTTTAATCCGTAATAGAGTGCGTGTCACACCTGCCTCAAGACCTTTTTCGCGTTTGCACTGCATTCTTGATGCAGCTTAAGCAAACAAACATGCAAATCTAACATGTAGTTACCTGATTTGCCACTGTATATCTTATTCCTATCTAATAGCCTATGTGCACCTGCCTCAAGATCTCTCAGTCTGTTTACGATCTGATAGATGCATGTGACAAAACAGAAAATGCTGCTTCTCTTACTCTACCTTACCCAGATGACACTTCAGCAGTCAGATTTAGGTGCAGCTGTCACAGAACACGCCATAGCCAAGGCAAGATAACATTAAAAATCATGTGCATCAATCGTGGTGTCCAGTGGCTGTAAATAGCGAGAGATCTTGAGGCAGGCGTAACGCTTTGGTGCCACGTACGGGACGTGAACTCCATAACGGATTAAAACTGTTGAATATAATATAAAGTAAGGTTGAAAATAAGTATAGATTAGTTTGTTTGCTTAAGTGCATCAAAGTGCAGTGCAAACGCTAAAAGGTCTTGAAGCAGGTGACACGCTCTCTATTATGGATTAAAAGTATAAGTGAGTGTAAACAGTGAGAGATGCAGAGACAGCTGAAAAGCATTTGGTTATATGTATTTGACCTATTGTGGCGTGACCGTTTTGGGCATCCCTGCTGTTGGGGCTAGGGGATCTCGGCTACATTTGGGGTTAAAAAGTAGCTCATAATTATTACTGTGCCACAAGAAGGTTGTGCACTGTGCTGTTCGTTCACACAAATACAGGTAGTCGAAACTGATTGGTTATCTCTGCCTTAGCAGGAGCGTTCTTTACCTGATTACCTCCATTTGATTCCATAGGGCACTCAGGCTGCGGTCGTCTGTGAGTGACGTCAGCGAGACCCAGCCTCCCAAGAGACCAGCAACCACCCTGCCCTCGTATAAGCCGCTCGCCCCGCTCACCATTGATTGATCAGTCTTTCCTCCGTGTAGAACAGTCGTAAATTCAAATGCATAAAGGAATTGCGATCCTATTTGATTTTGGGCAGTTATCTGCGTTGCGACGGCAGCGAGTGAAGTGAAAAAGGTCAGACTGGTAATTAATATTGGCTATTTTAAATATACAGGCTCGTAACTCCTGACATGGGACATACAGTTGGCAATGATCTTTGCTTTTCATTTGAATTGGCCAGATAGCTGTGCGTTCGCGTAAACGAACATGGCAAACGGCTAATGGGCAGGATTTGTCAATTGCATTTGGATTTGTCAGCAATTTATGGTCGTTCCACATATTGAAAACGTCAATTGAAAATAGCATTTGCTAAATTTCTATTTGAAAAATTGTCGCCGAATTCGTTGCCATATTAACCTTGCAATCATTAGGCTAAATGATTAGTTAAAGCAGACAACTGGAAGTTTAAGTACATAGCCTTGACCACTGTGCTAATTAACATGTGAATTTACATAATTAGTTAATATAATGTTATTAGGGAACTAATACATTATGACAAATTTAACTAAGAACATTTCATTTATTACTTAATCTATGAATCATATAGAATGTTCATTAGTTGCTGATGTAGGAATCATTAATAAATGGTTTAGTTCTTCATGAGTTATACATTAACTCGTGATTATCTGTGCATTAGTTAAACATGAACTACTGCACGTTTGTGCAGCCGTATTGTAAAGTTTTACCTTTTTTCTCAAGGTAATGATTATTATAATGATTGTAGCCTCAGTTTTGGTGAGCTCATGCGTGTGATCTCTATATTCCCGTGTAATTTTCAGCAAGACGCGCTTCCGCTGGTTCCAGGAGAGCAGTGTCTATCGGGATGCCCCTGCGTTTGCGCTGGATGGCGTCTACATCTCTGAGCCCTGTCCCAATCACTGCGGCGGCCACGGAGACTGCATCTCAGGCGTCTGCTTCTGCGATATGGGATACACAGGTAACACTCACATGTTGAATATCTCTGTCTCTATTTTGGTGAGGCACCACCAGTGCTGGGGAAAGATACTTTTAAAAGTAATGCATTACAATATTGCATTACTCCCTAAAAAAGTAACTAATTGTGTTAGTTATTTTTTATGGAAAGTAATGTGTTATGTTATTTTTGAGTTACTTTTTAAATCTGGGCAGGGCTTGCTTGTTTGTTTTTAATATAAAAAGGTCTATTTTTGGCAAATGTAAAAGAACTTTCACACCAAAAGTGAAATGAATACGCCTCGGGCTGAAGGAAATGTAGCTTCAGGTAGAGGGCCGCAGCAAAAAAAAAAAAAAAGCTAAACATAATTGCATAAAGAATATGACGAAATATGAAGGAAGTTCAATATTATTCTGCAATAACAAAAATAATTTTCATTTTGTGTCATTTTTGCTTATTAGTACGGTTGAATTGGATCTTCGAATGTCAATAGTAATGACTTTGTTTAATAAATGGGATTAAATAGCATAAATGTATTGTCTTACTTTTTGGCAGATTTATATACTATACCTCAAGGTTTTGTAAAAAAAAAAAAAAAAAAAAAAAAAGAAAAAAACATTGATGCAGTATTTATTGATTGGAGGAGGGCCCTAGAATGTTTATGTGTGGCAGTGAGATGAGTAAACAGCATGTTGATATTATGAGTCTATAACATGACAGTAAATTCAGTTCACCACAGCAACGCTCATGGCACTGACCTCTCTGATTTCTGTCTCGCGATTTGCAACACAGTTAGCTGTCACTCAACACATGGAAACAAAGTAACTATGTTACTGATTTGAAAAAGTAACAGATATTTCCTTCTAAATTAAAAAGTAATGCGTTACTTTACTAGTTACTTTAAAAAGTAATCTGATTACATAACTCGCGTTACTTGTAATGCGTCCCCCCCAACACTGGCAGGCTAGCTATAGTGTGATGTTATAGATTGTTTTCATGTTCATGTATGTTTGGTTATGTTTGTGTTTGCGGTCGGTCAGGGGAGGTTGTAGTCCTTCGCAGCTGTGTCCGCGTCTGCTCCAAGTAGAAGGGGGAAGGAAAGAGGGGGGGGTCCCTTTCACGCAGTTGGAGATTTCGAGGGGAAATGCTAGAGGGCCCTCTGTGGGCAGAGCCTGAGCGAGGACAGATCATCGGTGACGGCTGGGGGCGGAGCTGCATCGAAAGGAAAGATCTGTACTTCATTAAAAGAAACTGTACTTCAGCAGCCTGGGCAGACGAGAGGCTCGCACCACGCCGCTGGACACCACCCACACCCGGTCAGTGCCACGACACTGCTGGACGCTCGCAAACAGTGAAGCTTCAGACCTTCACGTGACAACAACCGTGTGTTACACGTTCACTGCATTGTGTTTGTTTTCTCCCTAACTCATGTAGAACACTCTGTTGTCTTCTGTTTGCTTCTTCCGTACAGTTTGGTTCAGTTCTACATTCGTATCGGAGGGAAAAACATGGGCTCCACCTGCACTCGTCCCCGCTCCCGAAATGAAGGTGAATGTTGTGGACTTCAGTAACTGCTGATCTGCAGTACATTGAAAAAAAAATCTACTGTAGAATTTACAGTAAACAAACTGGTTGCCAGAATTTTACGTTTTACGGATTTAACTTAAATTTACATTTAAATACCATAATTTCATTAACTGATATAATGTTAATATACTGTACCAAACTAATGAAGTACTGAAATCTGTTTAGTACATTTGTATTACACTGATAACCACTAAAAGCAGGTGGAAAAGAAAGTCACATAATGAACCAAAGCTCATCACAATTACTTTTTGGCTCACTAATGGCTGAGAACGAGACAATATATTAATATCTATATAGAAGGTGTCATTCACACAAATACTAAACACAATCATGTTAAAGGGAGAGTTCACCACTAAATGAATGGAATTCTGTCCTTAATTACTCACACCTCCATGTTCTTCGGGCTAAACCGTAAGGACTTTCGTTCATCGTTTCGTAAACATTTAGATATTCTTGATGAAACGCGAGAGCTCCACATGACCCTCCATAGACAGCAAGGATCCTAACACCATCAGGTCGCAGAAAGGTAGTGATTAGCTGCGTCATGCGGATACATGGTTTTCATTCAGATCAAACGTAGACAGCGTATCCGCGTGACGCAGCTGACACACAACAGCATTCGTTGTTTACGTTCAGTGGAATGTAAAACATGTGAATGAAGTCGTTATTTTTGTTTTCTTTGTCTTGGTGCTCCGAAACTCAAAAGTACGTCTCATGTTAGGTTTATAACGTTTTGCATTTACGGTCTGAACCCGGCTGATGTCCCAATGGATTTATTTTACCGTGTTCATTCTATTAAATCCGTTGTTCTGTTACTGCTTGATTGGTTGGATCCTTGCTGTCTATGGAGGGTCAGAGAGTTCTCATCAAAACTTTCTTAATATGTGTTCCGAAAATGAACGAAAGTCTTACAGGTTTGGAACAACATGAGGGTGAGTAATTAATGACAGAATTTCCATTTTTGGTGAACTATTCCTTTGACACACATGGTACTGAAATAATGCAAGAAACATTAATTTACCAGCATGGATCTCGTCACTTTATTTTAGTGGGCCACTAATAGCCTAGTGTTACTTGCCGATAGTAACTGAGATGTGTACGTACGTATGTAACCACATTGTAAGTACACATTGGTACATAGTATCTACTGCTGTAATGTTTGTGTAACTACACACATGTAACAGCCTACTGAATGGTTTGTGTAAATACAAATGTGTAACAGGACTAACAGCACTTTTTTGGTAAAGAAAGTGTTACACTTTATATTAAGTAAACAATTCCTATGGATTTACCATGTGATTACTCTGATGTTACACAGCAGCGGCCAGTAAGTTAGGCTTTACATATAAATTGTGGTTGGTGTCCAGAATGTTACACTTTATATTAAGTGGACAGTTACCATGTAAGTACTCTGGTATTACACTGGAGCACCAACTCCTCCCACTTTACATATCCCTAAACCTACCCATCTCCACCCCTGGATCAAACTGTTCCAATTACGCTTATACATATTGTTTTTACAAAACGTAGTTATATATGTCCTTTTACACATTTGTACTTACACTAACCATTCGGAGGGTTGTTACATATGTGTAGTTATACAAACATTACAGCTGTAGATACTATGTACCAATGTGTACTTACACTGGGGTTACATACTACGTACACATCTAGTTACTATGCAAGTACACAGGTATTTGGGCCACTAAATATAAAGTGGGACCGAAAAAACTAAGAAGAAGCAGTTATTTCAACAACAAAAAAATCATCAAATGTGAAATGTAATTCTGGGAATGTCCATTTATGGTTTTTCACTGTATATAGTAAGGGATATATTTACCGTTAACCAATTAATAGGTTTTTACTGTAGCATTTTTACAGTCTTTTACCGTTAAAATCACAATCATTTTTTACAGTGTAGGTCACATGGACTGGACTGGAATATTGTCATCCTTTTTATGTAATTTGATGTCTGTGTAAATCACATCAGCTTCAGCAGCTGGATGAGACGATCATGTACCAAAAATACTGCAGCTTGTGCCTTTTTCTCATTTTGTCAGTAATTCAGCAATTATTCCTTGCTTATGTTTGACAGGTGTGATTGTCCAGTTTTCCATAAACAATGGTGTTCAGTGGCAGCTCCTACGAGAGCTGGACTTTGGCTCGTTCCTGGAGCCTCAGGTGGTGACGATCGAGCTCCCGCCCGCGGCTAAGACGCCTCACACTGTGTTCCGCTGGTGGCAGCCGCAGCAGGGTGAGAACAGACCAGCGTCATGTGATGAACTTACTGATGCAGTGCCTGACAGGAGACATGTGTTCCTCTTTCTCAGGTAAACACTCGGCCCAGTGGGGTCTGGATAACGTTCTGATCGGAATGAACGACAGCGCTAGGAGTGGGTTCTTCGACACGTTTGATGGCACGTCTCCATTGAGACACAACTGGTATCGAGTCGTAGCTGGAGAGGTGACAGCAGACTGTCTGAGCCCAGACTCAGTGCTGAACTTCAACTCCGAGGTCATGGACAGTGAGTTAATCGCCAACACACCCATAACCTCGTGTTCATCACAGACATTTATATGTGCATTTTCATCTGGAAAATGAGCCGTTTACTCATCTGTAATATGTTGCTACAACATTTTATGATGTGTGTGATGTCGAAGGAGTCTGAATTGGCTCCTTTGAACATGTTTATCAGATGCGTGTACACAATAATGTATTTAAATTCAGAATTTAGATAACGTAAACTGGCTGTGTACAAAAGGGTGGGGGGGGGGGGGGGGGGGGGGGGGGGAAGGGTGGCAAATAGCTAAGTTCTCAGATGGCTTCATTAAGGGGCAGTTTGTATTTGTATTTACAGCGGTGGCCAAAATGAATAGAACACTAGAATTTTCACCAGCTAAGTCAGTTACTTATTTCTATCTATTGCTGTAGTGTGTCAGCAGGAAATATCAGTTTGCATTTCCAAACATTCATTTGGCCATCAATTGTAATAATGCAGTGAGATATATGTTAGTGGCTAAAACACAAGAGATGTGATCTGATCATCATCAGTCCTGTCTGAGTCACGATGAAAAAAAAACAACTAGAGACAGAGACATCAATCCAGAGAGTAACTGTGTCTCCGAGGACGCTTCAAGTAAGACCTCGGCTTGGTCAAAGCTCCTTAACTCGGCTCAAGTGGCTACGAGGGGCAAACGCTGGCTTAAACACAAGATGCCTCACCTAAATGTTGATTTGCATTAGTTTAATAAAGTTAAGTGATAAAGAAAATCTGTTTGCAAAGCTACAGTGCTTTTTAAAGTTTTAGGCACTTGTGTAAAAATGCTGTAAAATGAGGATGCTGTCAAAAACAATGTCATAAATAGATTTTCTTTATCAAGTTAGCTCTATGAAATAAATTATAAGTTAAAAAAAAAAAAAAAAAAGAAAAAAAAAAAAAACCATTTGGTGGTGTGCAGCACTAACATCTCTCACGTGCCTTATTACAATTTCTGGCAAAAAATGAATGTTTGGAAATGTAAACTGATATTTCCTATTGACACACTACAGCAAAAGATAGAAACAACTGACTTAAAACCATTTTTCAGATGGTGAAAATTCTAGTGTTCTAATAATTTTGGCCACCGCTGTAGGTCTATCTTTAAAGAATTTCTATAAAAGTGACTTCACACTATACATACAAAGCCTTTTAGAAAGATGCACCCCTTCAGAACTGGATGGCTCAGACTTGCATCACAGAATCTGTATGATCTGACTGCAGCAGGGTTTAAGGTGATGAATGCTCTCGCAAGTTCGACTCCTCTCTACTCAATCTCTATAGTAGGCTGCGCGCTTTAAGCGTGCTGAGGGGCTGGGACTGTTCGAGCGTGTCTGGCTCTTCATTACCTGCAGTTTGATCTGAGGCATAGGCTGGCCAGTAGAGGCTGCGTCTTCCGTCGTTCCACGGCCCGTCCATCTGGAGTTCTCCAGCAGGACTGGCGGGGAGTACACTGTACGGCATTTCCACGATCATTGACACGGCGCTTCGATGTGTGCCTCGTCGTCCATGGCGCTCCGGATACCCACGGTTATCAGTAGCGGTTCGCGTGTTGCAGCGGCCGCCGCAGTTCTGCAGTGGAGTGAGTAGTCCCCGTACTATCCCTGGCGCCAGCGTCTGCCGATGGAGGACCCGCTTCTCGACGCTTCACACAGAGGATCCTGTGACTGTCTCAGATGATTATAGCTATGCTTAGTCTCACACATTCGCCAGATTTCTAAACGGGCAAATAGCTGTTCCATAAAAGCGCAGATGGGAGGGAAATTCTGCTGGTGATTTACTAACAATGCGCACATTATAGAACCCCAGTATCAGGCAGATCATTTGGCCATATAACCAGCATCAATTTTTATCACGTCAAGTAGCAGTCGCAAATTACCCCCTGCTTTAAAGACATGCTTTTTTGGGGTGTTAAATAAAGGCACAAATACCAGGAATTTGACGAGTGTCAAATGTCAGTAAATCACGTTGCCTATATCATTGTATAGCTCTGGCCTCCCTGAAGGAAACCTCATACAAATGCATATTCAATAAGGCCAGGCGCAAAAATAACTGTGTCCACAGCTTTTCAGCGCTAATGTTTCACTGCGTGTCTTTAGTAAATCCTGACAATAATTCACCATGGGTTTCATCAAGAATGTTCTATGGTTTTAATGGCATTTTTCAGTTCAAGAGTGAAATAAGGTGTGTGGTAAACATAACTTGATGAGACTTTGTTGTAAACATAAATTGCACACACACTCCAAACTTATTGAAAACATACGTTTTTAAAAACGGACATAACTGCTTCCAAATTTCTGTTTTCAGTATAGGTGTGTGTAATTTACGTTGTAGAATAAAACATCTAAGTATCATGAACTTATGTTTACCACAGACTCATAAACTCATTTACTCGTAAACAAAACAAAACATTATAAAACCTCATAGGAAAATCTTGAAGGAATCTTCTGAGTTTTGGCATCACAGCTGTGTAAGTTTGCATGTTTAAATGTTGTTCCTGATCCTGTAGTTCACCCAGAACACGGTTCCGCTGGATCCAGCCTCTCTTGGCTCCTGGAGCTGATGGCTGGGCGCTGGATAATGTGCTGCTGACGCCCGGCTGCCCGTGGATGTGCTCGGGTCATGGACTGTGTGACAACGGACACTGTGTGTGAGTGTGGACTCCAGCTGCTTTAGCTCCTGATAGCTTCATATTCCTCACATGCTCCTCAGCGATCCTGCAGTCACGCTGGGTTTTCTCTCGCTCAGCTGTGATAAGGGCTTCGGCGGGCCGCACTGTGTGCCTCTAGTCGCTTTGCCATCCGTTCTGAAGGAAGATTTCAATGAGAACCTGAGGGCTGATGTCTGGCCGGAGGTGTACGGCGCAGAGAGAGGCACGCTGAGCGGAGAGCCTCTGAAATCAGGAACGGCCCTAATCTTTAAAGGAGTGAGTATTGCAGTCAAACAGCTGGGATCTTCCAGTGGAGAGCACTGCATTATGCATCGATTCCTCCATCGTCACAGCAGTTAAGGACCACTTGTTTCCAGCATTTCACGAACAGAGTAAAGGTTATGTGTATTTGGCTCTGAGCCCAGAGTACCCCCCCCCACAGGTTAGGATAGGGTTAGTTGTAAGGGTGGAGATGGGGAGGTGTTTAACTTTGTTAATAAAACATCATTTATTTAATGAGTAACACATTATTTAAACAGTCCACTTTAGACATTCTACTAACTATAAGTATCTTTGCAACTTTATGTCAACTAGCAGTCATTAGGGGGTGATTCTCGTGGGCCTAATGTTAGATAGTATCGATTGCATAACTTGTTTACCAAAGGTTGCGGGTTTGTTTGAGTCTCGTACCGGCAGGGATTGTAGGTGGGGGGAGTGAATGTACAGCGCTCTTCCATAGGCTGTTCTCGCCACGCTTCAATAGAACGCACGACTGTAGGTGGTTCGCCTTGAGGGGCAAGCTCCCCGGGCGCCGCAGCATAAATGGCTGCCCCCTGCTCCGGGTGTGTGTTCACGGTGTGTGTGTGTGTGTGTGTGTGTTCACTGCTGTGTGTGTGCACTTTGGATGGGTAAATGCAGAGCACTAATTCCGAGTATGGGTCACCATACTTGGCCACATGTCACATCACTTTCACTTTCACTTAGTAGACTGTCTGCCTCATATCTGCTCACACTTTATTTTGAGGGACATTCTACTGACTCTTAAAGTCACTTTGCAAGTATATTACAATTTATTCTACTAAACCTAACAGTCTGATAATGCTCTAAAGAGAGCTAGTTGACAGAGTTGCAAAGTTATAGTAAGTAGAATGTCTAAAGTGGGCTATCGAAATAAAGTGTTAAGATTTCATGTAATTACATGTTGGTTTTGCAAGTATGAGTGCATAATAAACTTTCATAGAACTTTTCTGTAATGGAGTTTTATGAGTAAATGAAAAGAGATCAGTTTTCTCTATTTTGTATGTTCCTGCAGGAGGGGCTGCGCATGCTGGTCTCAGCAGATCTAGACTGCACAAACACCATGTACATCCAGTTCTCATTCAAGTTCATAACGAAGGGTGAGTCTGGCGTGAAGAGTGCTGCATCTCCAGCTTTCCTGCTTGTTTTTTTTGGTCATTCTTAGCTGATGGGGTAATGACGTACACTGGTTGTATACAGTATTTCTGTGTGTTGTACTCGCAGGCGTACCTGAGCGCTCTCACTCCGTGCTGCTGCAGTATTCAGTGAATGGAGGGATCAGCTGGCTGCTTATAGACGAGTTTTATTTCCCCACTTCCACAGACACGCTGTTTGTTCACATGTCCTTGCCTCCCAGCGCACAGACCAACTCTACACGCTTCAGACTGTGGCAGCCGTACAACAGTGGTAAGAAAACACAGTCATTCAAACTTACCCACATATACCTCGCTCAACCACAAATACATCACCAGTATAACGAGACGAGTTTGTGTTGTTCCATTATTGGAAAGTGAGAACCATGACAGGATAATTGGCTCTGTGAGAAGAATTGTAATGCACAAAGGCTGGCATACACTACACAACATTTGGCCAGATTTTTGCACCAATTTACAGACTGGATGCAGAGTCAATGCTAGTAGTTGAAAGTCAAACCCAGTCTGCGGTTTTGAGTTGACAGATTTCATAGAAAATTGAGTAGTGCACAGACTCCGATTCTCTGATTCCATCCAGTTGGAAATCAAACTTGTTTTATATTTTGAGCTGATTTTGGAAGACATATCGTTTTAATGTGTTGCACGTATCCTTGCAATAAGGCACGTTGAGTCTGGTATTTTATGATGCTCAGTTTCCTCTGTAACTGTTTTCAAAGTCGTCATTGCTATAATTGTTACACTTGGCATTCTTCAAACCCTCAGGGAAGAAGGAAGAGGTGTGGGTGATTGATGACCTGATCATAGACGGCAACACCATTAATAGCTTGCCGGTTATATTAGACAGCTTTGAGGGAGGACCTCAGGAGGGGAACTGGCTGTTTTATCCTGGAGGAAACACTGGATTCTACTGCCCCTATCAGAGGGCAGGACTGTGAGTATCTGCATAGTGTTCACCTCACATCAGCACGCCATGTTCAAGCATATAAACTATAGTCAGCTCATGCCTCTGGATTTAAGCAGTATCAGCCCAGCTTCTGTCATCCAAACTCAACAGGATTCTGCATGTTCAGCCGCTGAGCCTCCAGCTCTTGATGTTGATGTTTAAAATTATTATTATTTTTTTTTTTTTTTAGTGCTGTCAAATGATTAATCGCATCCAAAATAAAACTTTTTGTTTACATAATATATGTATGTGTGCTGTGTATATTTATTATGTATATATAAATACACACACATTCATGTATATATTTCAGAAGATTATGTTATGTTTATATATTAAATAATAAAGACAATATATAAATTATATAATATAAAGTAACGTGTAAATAGCATGTAATATTTTCAAAATATATACATTCATGTTTGTGTATTTATATATACATAACAAATAAACATGCCCCCAGCACAGAACACTACACACATAGTATTCTGCTAAACAAAAACGTTTATTTTTGGACGTCGATTTTGACAGGCACTATTTTTTTGAAACGTCGAACTTAAACATGGTATTTAGTCTCCTAGCATATTTATCTTAGCGTGATCAGATTTATCAAAGCACAGATGTAATCAAATTCAGATATAAAATTATATGAAATGATATAAATTTATTTATTTGATTATTAAATAATTTGGGCATAAGATTTAATACAATTATTCTTAATAAAATTTGCTATATCATTAAAAGAAAAATACGGCAAATACTTAAACATATAATTTTTTAATTAGTGCAGGTGATGAAATTATGTAATTTGCTTGCATTTAATTATATAACGTATAATATCACCCAATTTTTCTTCCTAGATTATATATTCATATTAATTACATTTCTAATATATCAAATTCGTATATTATTATTTTGTGTATATTTATTTTGTTATTAAAAATGTAATAATTATATACCTGGTTCATCAGTGTAATCATTCTATTATATATATATATATAATTTTTTTTAATATCTTTTTTTTACATTACAATTATAATCAATCCCCTTCCCCCTGATGTTGATGTTGGTCTCAGTGCTGAGAGAGAGCGATGGCATCATGTTAGTCTCACTGTGTTTGCAGCGAAGAGGACTCAGCCGTGGTGTTCATGTCCAGTGAGCTGGGTGAGCACTCCATCACCACACGAGATATTGATGTCAACGAGAACACCGTCATCCAGTTCGAGGTAGGGCTTTGCGTGATAGATGTTGGCATCTTTTTAACTGTAAGTTGTGGTAAAGAAGGTCGTTAGCTACTGTATGATTCCTGTTCTAGATTAATGTGGGCTGCACAACTGAAAGCTCTTCCTTGAACCCTGTGCGTCTGGAGTTTTCTCGAGATTTCGGAGACACGTGGCATCTGCTGGTTCCTCTGTGTGCCGGAGGGCCCCGACTCAGCTCTCTCTGCTCGACTGAGCTCCACCCGGCCAGTGTCTACTATCCCGGCACCACGCAGGGCTGGAGGAGAGAAATGATCCAGTTCGGCAAGCTGCGGTTGTGCGGGTCAGCGAGTGACGCTTGTGTGTTTTTACGGTTCACTGCTGTGTGTTGGGTGTGTGACGGTGTTTCTGTGCTCTCAGCTCAGTGCGGTTCCGCTGGTATCAGGGGTTTTATTCAGGCGGCGCGGCTCCTCCCACATGGGCCCTGGACAGTGTGTACATCGGCCCTCAGTGCCAGAACATGTGTAACGGCCACGGCGTGTGTGTGCACGGCACTCACTGCAGCTGCGATCCGGGTTACTCTGGTCCCGACTGCTCTGTTCCAGACGTGCCAAACCTGGATTTCCTGAAGGAGGATTTCGAAGGTACAGAACCAAACAGATGTTTACAGTATGCTGTTATCTGACATGATATTTCATAGTCATCATATTTCAAACATTAAAGTGGCTGCAAAAATTGTTTGGACACACTTAAGTCACACTGAAAATGTCTGTTCTAGTAAAAAAGTAATCTATTTAAAATAAATTTCATAGTAAGTATAGTTCAAATCTACTAATATTCTACTGACATATCGTTTGAAACTTACTGATATAAAAATTATAATTCAGCTTTATTTGGAGTTCTACTTGTGCATAATGCGCACGCCTATAATGTGTTTGAATGTCACTATTGATGAGGATGAGGAAAATTATGTGAGTGGTGCTCAGTGGTTTTGAACCTTAGGATGCTCTTGGCCCTCCAGCAGTCACCTGAACGTTGTGTCTTAAACAGAGAAAATTAATAACAGCTGGCTCTTCCAAGATTTTTATCACAAGAAACTACTTTGACACAAGAAGCAACAAGACATTTAGTTGATGTTTTCTCTTTCTGCAGCGTTGGACTGTGTAGCCCTGCTCTCATGAAAGCTTGTTGGTGCAATACATATTACACACGGGATTGTGCAATATACTTTCTACTGCTTATTTATTTATCTGTTTTTGCCTCTATGTCGAGCTGATTGTTGTGTGTTACTCTTTATTCTGTGTTTTGCATTCTGCTTGTTGTGTGTTACTTTTACCGTAAAGGCTTTCGTTGTACAGCTGTGCAGTGACATGAAAGGCATTCTGATTCTGCTCCTCATAACCGTACAGTAAACAGGAAGCATCTTCATGGTGATTGACTGGAGCAGATTCATTGGGATTTGTCTGTGTATAAAAATTGTCCATTTTATTATTGATTGTGTCACACAGGTGGGGTTTTGGAGTCTGAATACTTCAAGTTGATGAGTGGAGGAAAGCCTTCCAGAAAGTGTGGCATCACCACCAGCGGGAACCACCTGTTCTTCAGTGAGGACGGTTTGCGAATGCTGGAGACATTAGATCTGGACCTGTCTAATGCTAGGTATTCCACAAACACACCAGATGGTTCACTGTGAAAGATGCCCTTCACGCCATCAGTAATGTTGGAGATGTGTGTGTCCTGCTCAGGTTTATCCAGTTCTTCCTGAGGCTGGGCTGCGGTAAAGCGGCTCCTGACCCGCGCTCCCAGCCGGTGCTCCTGCAGTTCTCCGTGGATGGAGGTCTGAACTGGGCTCTCCTGCAGGAGTTCCTCTACAGCAACAGCAGTAACCAGGCTCACCTGGTGGCCCTGGAGATCCCTCTCCGAGCGCGTACCTCAGCTACACGCCTGCGCTGGTGGCAGCCGTCTGAGAACGGACACTTCCACAGCCCCTGGGTTATTGATAAAGTACGCCAAGACACGCATGACATTACTGCAATACACTCACTAACACTGTATTAAATATTCGGTCATAAACATTTTAAAAACAGTGCCTTGCAAAGGCAATTCAAAACCATTAAGCAATTTTCCCCTTTTTACTCCATTATTAAAGCTGTTATATAAGCTGATATTTTAACTCCACTGAAACTCAGAGCTCATTATTTGATTATACTTTATTTTGATAGTTTACTTTAGACATTCTATTAACTAGAAGTAACTTTGCAACTACATGTCAACTAACTCTCATTAGAGTATTAGTAGACTGTTATGTTAGGGTTAGTAGAATAAATTGACATTAAAGTGGACCATCAAAATGAAGTGTTAACAGTTATTTTTATTGTGAAACTGTTTTATATCACAAAATGATAATCTAGCAGTGATGACTGGGTACGGTAAGTACATACTAGCTTCATATATCATTCAGTTGCCATTGTGATAGATTTCATCAGTAGATTTGATCCAGGTTGTTCAGGTTAGCCGCATGAATGCCACAGGCTTTGGACTGGGCCACACTGGGACATGTTTGAGTCCAGTCTTCATTTGTCCATTCATGTTTAGGATCAACGTCCCACTGAAAGTGTTAGTACTGTTTCTGCTTGGACAGATTATCTTGCAGTATCTTTTGCACGCCTCACTAACCCTGTTTACGTCTGGCATTAAGATGAGTTCTTAGAGGTCCAATCATAAGTTGTCAGCCAAGATGCTTTACATTTCGACTTAACATGCATTTCCAACATGCATTTTACCCGGTCAGTTACAGTTAAATCCAGTGAAATTCAGGCTGCATTCCTCCAAAGCATCATGAGGTAAGTTGATTGTAGAGACCACTGGTGTCAACAGTTCTACGACCTATTTTTGCCAGGCACTGTTTATACAGCCAGTGAACATGTACATTTTGGCTGTTGTGCTGGTTTTGGATCTGTATGTAGAGTGGATATGTAAACTCTGTTGCTCTGCTGTGATCTCTGTGATCGGTGTGTGTGTGTGTGTGTGCAGTTGGTTGTAGGCGGCAGTGCCAGCGGTTGGGGGCCGCTGGAGGACGACTTCTCCTCCACAAATGGACGATCTTGGCTGCTGCACCCCGGCGGCACGCGGATGCCAGTGTGCGGCTCTGATGGTGAAGCTTTCGCCTTCATCGAGAAGTCAAACACGCGTTACGGCATCACCACCGACATCAGTCTGGGCCCAGATGCCTTCATCCAGTTTGATTTCTCTGCCTCCTGCTCCGTCACCTCCTCCTGCTACAGTACGTCTCCTGACATGAGCGTGCGCTTCTGTCTGTGTCATGAATAGAAGGGCTTTCCTCTGACGGCTGTTCATGTGTCCGCAGTGGTGGAGCTGGAGTACTCTTTGGATCTAGGTCTCACGTGGCTGCCGCTGGTCAAGGATTGTTTACCCACAAGTCCAGATTGTTCTTCATACACACTGCAGAGATTACTGGTGTCAGATACTTACAACAAGTGGGGCAGAGTTACCTTACCCATACCACACTATGCCAGGTAAGCACCCACCCGCACTATTTTCCTGTTTATCACTGTAAAGCTGCTTTAACAAAATCTGTATGACGTGAAACTTGACTTGACACCAGCATGTAAATCAAGTAAGGAATAATTGACGACAAGGCATTAAATTATTGAAAAATAATGCAGAGGAGGTAATGCTGTTACAACTTAGGTGTTCATTATTTTTCAATAATTCAAAGGACTGGAGTCAATTATTCCACTTATACCACTGTTACAACCCCTCAAGTCATTGTTCAGATAGTACTAATTTCTTATGCCTCTCGTCCCAAGCCTCTGTTTCTAAATTCAATACATCATTTTAGAGTTAATATCATCTCTCTATGGTTTTTGGCAGCAGCGTCTCTACTAATAGCGAAACTGTAAGTTTATCTGCTTCAAGAACACCAACGTTACCACCTCCATACTGTGCAATGTAATTTATCTTTTCAATTGCAAACTATATTACTGAAAAATTCATTTGCAGGGTAGGGCTGACAACAAGGTGCATGTGCTTGCAGAGAGCGAGAGCACGATAAAGAAAGTGTACTTTGCATGGATAATAAAAGGTCATTTACTTGGGAAAACATTTTTAACCCTTTTTGGTCATATATGGTTCAGTTGCTGTGTTCAGTGTCTTTGGTTCTTTTTGGTTGTTTTGCTATTGTAGGCTGTGAATAACCTTTGAAATAACTGAAATTATATGTCGAAGTGATTTGGAAGTGCAATGCGGTCAACAGACCGGGAACTACTTCATATCTGCGCGTATCCTGGAAAATAATTGCACACATTAGAATATCCATCAACCAATCAGAATCAAGCATTCAACAGCCCGTGGTATAATGACTTCTAAGAATTGAACGGTTTTTCGTTGTCTTTTGTGGCAAACGCACAGGTCCACGGCCACACGCTTCCGCTGGTTCCAGCTGGCGCCGTGTTATTAAGCTCATACTAGGTCTCTGGATAACCTGTACATCGGTGACGGCTGTCCCGAGATGTGCTCCGGCCGCGGCCGCTGCAGACAGAGCTCCTGTGTGTAAGTCACTCTCACCTTCACCAGGTAATGCCTGCTGTAAGTCTTTCCTGCTCCTCATGGCTCTTGTCTTTCAGATGTGACCCTGAGTGGGGCGGTGAGTTCTGTGATGACCCGTTGGTCTCTCTGCCCGCTCAGCTGAAGGACAGTTTCAGTCGAGCTCCGGCACTCAATCACTGGCACCTGCTGACCGGCGGCAAGATCAGCAGCGTCTGTGGAGCCGTGGCCTCAGGATCAGCGCTGCACTTCAGCGGGGTAAAACCGTCTGTCCTTCAGTCTCTGTTTCAGTCTGAGGAGTTCTTGAGATGCTCACATTCACAGTCTTTAAATTACACTATTGCAGCATGAAATCACAATATCATGAAGTCAGAAAAACTAACTATAGATGAAAACTAAAAACAAAATAACCAAATTCATAAGTATTCCAGATCCCAGAGTTAATACTGAGGATAACCTTTGGCAAAGAGCTTATTTTCCTGAAGATTGTGTCCCAGGAGTCTTAGGATTGCAGCTTGTTTTCCTCGAAGGCTTTTTTATAGTTGGCCCATCTATTTTTCATTCTCTCTTTATGAGTTTCCCATCACTGCTGTCTTTCACCGTAGGGATGCTGTTCTCACCACGATGCGAGCTTAAGAATGAGGCACAAAAGCTCAATTTTACTTTCATCAGACCGTGGAAATCATTTGTTGAAGGAAAATCTGTCTGTCTGTCTGTCTGTCCGTCTAGCTTTCTGTCTGTTGTAGTAAAGTTTCAGGATACGTGACAGTATTGCTACAGTGCTGTTTGTGTAAGCGAGGGTAGTTTTGAATGAATCGGAGTGTCATGTATCATTGCTGTTGTTTGTCTAATGGCCAGAGCTGCTCTCGTCAGCTGGTGACGGTGGATTTGAATCTGACCAGTGCTGAATTCATCCAGTTCTACTTCATGTACGGCTGTATGATCGCACCCAGCAACCGTAATCAGGGTGTTCTGCTGGAGTTCAGTGTGAACGCGGGGATCAGCTGGAATCTGCTGACCGAGATCTTCTATGACCAGTACAGCAAGCCTGAGTGAGTCTCTCTGCTAGCACTGTGAACTTTTTGATTTGAACCATTCCAATAACCATTCTTACAATTCCCAAATCGACCTTGTGCTCCATGCACTTTATCCAGCTCTGCATGCGTACAGCGCATCTCTCTGTAGATGCCGAGTAACTGGACCCTGTTGAAAAAAACAGCATATGCTGGTTAGGTATGTTTTGAGCAGGAGCTAGTTGCTTAGGACCAGCACATGACCAGCTTAAACCAGCTCAAACAAGCTGCCATGCTTCAAAACATACCTAACCAGCATATGCTGGGGAGTCCTCTCACTCAATTAAACATGCAATATAATAATGTAATGAGACAACAGTGCAGCGTAGTACTGCTTGAAATATTTATCCTTACATGCACTGTTCCTTACACTGTTTCTCAAAATAGTGTATAATGCACAGTAATCAGCATGCTGCTGTTTAATTCTGAGCACAGAGTAGCAGGAGGGAAGGGCAGAACTTTTCTAGTGTTTTCCGTGTTAGAACAGTCAAGTTGGAAACTTTTTTAATGTAATGAATTAAAGGTCCTCTGGTTGAAGTGTTCAGTGCATTCACACTGTAACTATGAACGTTTTCTCCTGTAGGTTTGTGAATGTTCTGCTGCCCGCTGCTGCGCGAGCCGTGGGTGTCCGGATCCGCTGGTGGCAGCCGCAGCATGACGGGGCCGATCGGAGCGACTGGGCTCTGGATAATGTGCTGATCTCCGGCTCAGATGCTCACGCTCAGATCTCAGACACGTTTGGAGGAGCGGCGCTGCCCAGCCATGAGAGAGCGCCGGCTGACGGCACACACACACGACACAGCGGCTCATCCATCATCCACGAGGAGACCATCGGTACAAGATCATGTCTACACATACACACACACACTACAGCAGCTCAGTCTCCTTCCACGAGGAGACCATCAGTACGAGAGATTTATAAAGACACACCTTATGAGGGTTCAACAAAAGTTTCCCCTTTTACAGTGCCCTCCACTAATATTGGCACCCTTGGTAAATATGAGCGAAGGCGGCTGTGAAAATAAATCTACATTGTTTATCCTTTTGCTCTTTAATTAAAACAATTCACAAAATTCTAACCTTTTGTTGAAGTAAAACAATTGAAAGTGGGGGGAAATGTTATCCACAATTATTGACACTCCTAGAAATTCCAATGAGTAAAATATCTCTGAAGTATATTCCCATTCATATTTTAAAAATAATTTAGCACACCAGGGTGACTAGGAGCATGAAATTGTCCAGCCATAACTTCCTGTTCCACAAGATTATAATAATGAGGAACACAAAGAAGTTTTATGAGTAAAACCAAAGAATATGGTTCTGATGTGCGGAACAAGATTGTTGAGCTTCACAAAATAGAAAGTGGCTGTAAGAAAAGTGCTAAAGCATTGAAAATCCCCATTTCAAACCATCAGGGCAATAATTAAGAGGTTCCAATCAACTAAAGATGTTACGAATCTGACTGGAAGATGACGTGTGTCTATATCGTCCTAGATGGCCTCTGATGAGGAGAGTGTTTAGCGGCCAAAGACTCTCCCGAGGATCCCCGCTGGATACTGAGAGATTGTTGGTCTTAGGTCAGAAAGCCTAAATATATATCAAACAGCCTCTACATGACCACATGTTGTTCAGGAAGGTCTTCTCATCCAAAAACAAACTCCATCATATTCTCTACCCTGTAGAGAATGAGTGTAGTGAACTGAAGAGAAGGAGCTGTGAATCTGGAGGATCTGGAGGAAGGAATGGTCTCTGATCTCTTGTCAGGTGTTCTCCAAACTCTTCAGGCATTTTAAGAGAAAACTCAGAGCTGTTATCTTGGGAAAAGGACGCTGCAATAATTGGGTCCACATGAACAAAAACATTTATTTTATAATGAGATTTTCCCCCATTTTAAATTCTTATCTATTGAAAGGTTAGAATTTTGTGAATTTTTTGAATGAAAGATCTAAAGGATAAACAAATGCAGATTTATTTTCACAGCCGCCTTCGCTCATATTTACCAAGCGTGCCAATATTAGTGGAGGGCACTGTATACAGATGGTAATGAAACTGAAATACTAACACTGTTGGTTTTCAGCTACATATAATGTTTTTGATACTATTTAATTTTTTTAATTTAGATTATATTTCAATGTAATTTGAGAGATTCGTTCGCTGAATGAATTTAGTGCCGAAGCAATGGAAATAGTCACAGTGTAGCCACATACAGTCAAATTAAAATTTATTCAGACACCTTCAACATTTCTCATTTCATCTAAAGTTACAGTGCACGTTTGATTTTTTTTATTTAGATTTTTTGGATCAAGCCATCAAACTATTGCGTTGTATTAAATATCTATGTGGATGTTTGTCTTTCTGAATTAGTTTTACATGTGCAGTGCAAACCTCCGTCAGTCAAAGGCAGAGGATCACTGTAACCGGAACTCATCCTTACTCTCACTTCTTTTCTATATTCATCTGAATTTCTTTAATTTCAGTGAGCGATCACTGGCTGTTTTCTGAAGATTGCTCCGTGAAGCGTTTCTGCAGCTCTCCAGACGGTGTCATGGTGTGTGGCAACACGGATGGACAGGAAGTTTATGCTGTTACACATGACATAGTTCCTGCCAAAGGCTGGGTCATGCAGTTCAAGGTAAACTCTCACCGATGCACGCATGCTCTCGGCAATCACTCATTTGTTTAGGTATCGTTTCTATGGCGGGTTGTAGTCATAACTGTGATTATTTGTGCATGCAGATGGATAAGTATGTGTGTTGTTTGTCAGATTGCGGTTGGCTGCAGTGTGCCGGAGAAGCCTGCAGAGAGACAGGTTCATGTTCAGTACTCCGTGAACTTCGGTGTGACCTGGAAGTACCTGGTTCCTCAGTGTTTACCTGCAGATCCTCGCTGTGCCGGACTGGTGTCGCAGCCGTCTGTGTTCTTCCCGGCCGACGGCTGGAAGCGAGCGGTTTATCCTCTACCAGACGGTCTCGCAGACACGTGAGAGATCGCAGACACTGCTTTGTACATGTAGCTGAAATCAGTTGCTGAGTTCTTCCAATGCTAGAGTCATTTCTCAAGGAGAATAAACCAGTTTTATCTCATATTCATAATGTCAGCAGAGGTTCGCAAATAGAAAAAACGCACCATGATTCGGTTTAGCATGGACAGTTTCATGCAGTAGAAGTCAAGTCATCAGTTGTCCTTGTACTAGTTAAATGAACAAACTCAACCACATATGTGTCCCTGCAGCACAAAAGCAGTGTTAAGTCGCTGGGGGATATTTGTAGCAATAGCCAACAATACACTGTATGGGTCACAATTATACATTTCTCTTTTATGCCAAAAATCATTAGGATATTAAGTAAAGATCATGTTCCATGAAGATATTTAGTAAATCTCCTACCGTAAATATATCAAAACTTTTTGATATATTTTCTCAAAATTTAAATTTTTTTTTGCATCCTCAGATTCCAGATTTTCAAATAGTTGTATCTCAGCCAAATATTGTCCTATCCTAACAAACCATACATCAATGGAAAGATTATTTATTCATTTTCAGATGATGTATATATCTCAATTTTAAAAACTTGACCCTTATGACTGGTTTTGTGCTCCAGGGTCACATTTCAGACACAAAGTAAAGTGCATCTACTCTCCATTTTATTTACTTTGAAAAGTGATTTTTGCAAGCACACATGTAGGGAAGAGAGTTCTCTATAATCTTCAGGTGAGTGATGGATGTTCTGGTGTCGTTCACAGAGCGGTGCGCTTCCGCTTCTATCAGAGGCATTCAGATACGCAGTGGGCGGTGGAGAACTTCTACATCGGACCTGCTTGTGAAAACCACTGCGGAGGTCACGGAGACTGTCTGGACCAGCACTGTCTGTGTGACCCGGGCTTCACTGGGCCCAGCTGCTACGCCAGCACCACGCTGAAGGTAAACCAGAACCCGGTATGCGCTTCTCACGCACAGCAGACGTGTGTGCTGTCAAAAGTTTCCGACGCTCTGCGGGACCATTTTAAAAACGTCCATTTCCCGCTAAGATTTGAGTGCGGTTGAGCCGATTCTTAAACACTGCTGATTGGTCGTAGTGTTCACGTGCTCAACAGATACGTCTGTGATGGGCTTCAGTAATCATCTCAGCTGTTACCTGGATGAGATTAATTTTTATTTTTTCATTTATTTTTTATTCATTTGCTTAAATTAGGACTACATTAAATCTAAATAATTTAGCATTTTTTAAACTTTTTAAAATGCCAAATTGTATATGACATATATGATTATTTATTATGTATATATTTATGACTAATATCAATGATAAATTAATAAATATGGTCTAACATTAATTATAATCTTTATAATGAATCAATAATAATTTTTCTCTACTTCCACCGTAGAGAAAAATACTATAAGAGTCATTGTAGACCAGAAACTGTTTGGTTACCCACATTCTTCAAAGTATCTTCTTTTAATGTTCAACAGAAGAAAGAAATTATTACAGGTTTGGAACAGCTTGTGGGTGTGTAAACGATGACAGAGTTTCATTCTGTCCCTTTAAGTCAGACAGTCCACCGTGAAAAACTGAAATATTTCTCTGCAAACTGTGCGTTCATCATTAGTAACTGGACAGACACATTGATAACTTTCCCATTCAACCCTACATCTGGAGAGTCTTGTGCTCAAAGGGCAGATGTGAGCTCTAGATCTTTTCAACCGTTCTGGAGACGTCATCGCTGTGGAAAAAAGACGCCAAAATCCCACTCTAATACTTCTTATGAAACTGATTTCATTATAATTGTTATTAGTATTATAAACAGTGCAAAATACTTATTTGTTGATTCAACTTTGTGTTGGCATTTGTAAAATACGGGACAAATCGCATCCTGTATCGATTTGATATGGGACGCATAATTTTACCTTTAAATACGGGACGATTCCTTATTTTAAGGGACGGGTGGCAACCCTTTTTCAAACACTCCTGTGTGTTTCTGTGTGAGCGCTCCGCTCGGTGAAGAGCGTGAAGCGATGGCCATTGACTATGTTTACATAGACATCAGTAATCTAATTATTTACCGTATTCTAAATAAGACAATATTATGATTAATGCATTTACATGAGTTGCTTTTACAATATTCCTTTCATGTTCTGTTTTACATGTTACAGTGCATCGTTAATGGCACTCGTCGTTACATCCCCATCAACCCATCGAACGCCACCCGCCAACTTTCACGTATAAACATATAAGTTTGTCCTTCGTTCTATGTCATCTGCAGTTTAGGGTTTTGCATTTTAAATTTTAGGGTTGGTTAGGTGCAATAAGTAATAAGTGCAAATAAAATTGTACACTAATATGCATTAATTATTTGTCATGCTATACGTCCAAACAGACGATGGCATTGTTAATGCCATGCTCTTTTGTTTGCCATCAAACATTTTACCACTGCATTGAAAAGTCCTACATGACGGTAATAGTGTGATTAAGGTGTGTATATGTCTATACCAAGCGGCAGCCTCGCGCTCTCTCTCGTGAAACCAGCACGGAAGTGACTAAACCTGCAATTCACCGACTGGCCGTTAGAGGCTGGCTCCAAAAGGGAGTCAATCCCACAGACCCCCCATGTTAAAATGCCCAACTTTACAACAGAAAATAAATGTTTACAGCCTGGTACAAAAAGTGGTTTTGTTCTATATAGCTAATTTTGCCCTTCATGGCAACTTTGAGGGGGGTGAATTTTTTTATAACTCCTCCGTTTAAATTATATTAAGCCTTAAAGTTCTGCATAATTAAGGGCGTGGCCACTTGAGTGACAGGTGGATTGCCGCTGCTGTCACCGGCGTCGAGCTAGGTGGGCGTGGTTTCAACCATAGACATAATAAATACCTAACGCCTCATTGGCCGCTTTGAGCCGTTGCAGCGATACGTCAACGCGTCCGCCATATTGGTGAGGTCCAAGAGTTCCCTGTGAACAAATCAACAACAGGGAAGCGCGCGGGTTTTTCTGTATAAAACATGACAACGTTTTTGTTTTTATCAACTGATATCGTGTTATTATCTACGTGGATACAAAAAAAAAATTAAATCCATATACTAAAATCTCGATAGTTTAAATGTTATTTAATAAGGAACTCTACAAAAGCTCACGCGTTATGTAAATTACATCTCTCAAACAGTTTTTCTGTGTTTAAACCTCACCATTTTAGCTTTTCTTGTGCTTCAGGTCAGAACATACCTCGCTCCCTTTGAAATACTGTGAAAACAAATGTCCATCTTAAGTAATAATTTACCAAAATTGAGAAATGGAACAAACTGACAAATACAAATCACACTGGCAGGCTCCTTTCTATATTTTTTATAGCACTAAATTGATGCAATTATTTACAGGTACATACTCAAAAACAGACAATAACAAAGATAACTGATGGCATTATGAAAATACATGTGTGATTTGGTACAACAGTTCAGCAAATATATTTGTAATATAGTATAAAGATGCAACAGTAAATAATATATTTACAGTAGTATACATTTTTTTATAATAATTAAGAATAACATTCAATAAAAAAATAATAAGTAGTACAATAATATAACAGCATAATAATAGATTGATAATAGCAAATTGTATAATAATAATACTATTTGATATTACATTCTAATGTATGTAATATCAATTGCAAAATGATATAGACAATAAAAAGGTAAATAGGGAGTAATGAATAGTACAATAAGTAATAATAATAATAACATTAAAAGCTATATAATATCTATAAATCATCTATAATTGCTAATCCTTTGTAGGGTTGCAGAGTGCAAGAGCTAAAACCCTTTGAACAAAACTGCTTTGCAGACCTTTTTTCTCGAGTTGCCACTCTGTAGTGTAAGTGTGTTCAGTTTGTCAATGTGGTGCATCCTTAGTTTGTGGAAGACAGACACGACTAATGACAAGAGAGAAAAATGATGGTTGTCAATTCCAAACTGTGTCTCCTCAATGTGCTCCTTGAGACAAAACACATCCTCTGAGCCAATCTCAGCTCGGACAAGTTGACTGATCAAGGACACTTTGACGGCTTTCCGAGAGGATGACTGGCGAATAAACCGCTCAGCTGATCTGACCACCTTCACTGTACCTTCAGAAGGAATCATCAGTCCTCCATTGTTTTTCAGTGTAAGCAAGTGGTAGCTCTGATCAAATGATGCAGATACAGCATCTGTCACCAAGCTAGCACGACACACATCACAGGACAGCTTCCTCAAAATCTGACGAACAACAAACCCTGAAATGTACACAAGGGCATTGTCCACAAGGCTCCCAAGACGGGTTGGCAGGTAGCTGTGGTCACACACAAGTGCAGAGATGTTTACAAAAGGGGATGGAAGGTTTTCAGATTCTTCTGCTGCTAGAGTCGACGACATCTCAACAGCTGATAGGGACACGATCTCATTCTGTTCTACCACATTTCCTGAAATGGTTGGTGAGACACCGCACCGGACCATGAGATGGCGGAAAATGCCCTGGAACTGGCCTGCAGTAGGATTGTTATTCCAGCCTCCTAAAAACAAACACACATACACTTCACACACTTAGGGATAGTTCACCCAAAAATGAAAAATTGCTGATAATGTACACACCCTAAGGCCACCCAAGAGGTGTAAGACTTTTTTTATCAGACTAAAAAAAATCATTAGATGTAGAAAGTCGTATATATATCTTGGCCTCGGTGGAGTAACAGGTAGGTAAACGAGCAGATTGTGGAGTAACAGGATAGTAATCCAAAGGAAAGCAGTAGAGCTTGGGTGAGACAAAGCCGCAGGCATTTAGGAGTAAGACTGCATGGGTGTTTGAATCGGGATTTGAATTAATCAAGCATTTAATACTGATATTTGCACTTTTCAAATGATTTTTTTTTATGTATTTGCAAATTTCCGAAATCCTTACCTGATGCCCTGATAGAATTGAAGAGGAGCTCCAAGTGATCCTGGCTAAATCGATAGGTGCAGACATATCGCTGAAATTGAAGCAGCTCAGGAATCAACAACATGAGGGTATCAATGTTGATGATGAACCCCATGACAGACAGGTACCTTCAAAAGAAAATGTTTTGTCAATATGTCAGTTTTGTCAATATGGCAAAATCAAGATACTCCAAAGGTAGCACTGTGTAATTTTGCTCACTGAAATCTGTAAATGGACTTGATCTGACAACAACACAGGGTGACAGGCTAGGGCAGTGACCAATAGATGGCTATAATAATTGAAATTGTGCTCCATTGTAAGATCAGTCAACGAGATTGATAACGGGACAATGATACATTAATTGTAAAATCCAAAATGTTTGGGGCTTTTGGGAAAACATTCAGGATGGCTCCCAAGGAGCCACCCCACTGCAATGTCCCTGGTTGGTAACTGCATTTTCAGAGTACATAAAATTATAAAATGTAAAGTGAATACTGCAAAATTACTGCATGCTCCTTAAGAGTGTAAATTAGTTTAGGGTTAGGATCCTTTAACTTAAGTAAATTATTTATCTGTAGGCCATTTAGCCGACTAAGAACAACATTAGAACAGAACTGGGAAGGTCTGAAACATATGAACATAGTGCCATACATACCATTCTGCAACCTGTATGAACTGAAAAGTACTGAACGTAGAAGAATACAAAACAAAACAGTCAATAAAAAGAAAAGAACAAGGGAACAGAGCATCATGTGAACTTATGAACTGTTCACACGAACATAAACTTGACTATTTTAAATGACCTCTTTGATTGGTGAAGGAGTGTGCCATCTTTCATCACCAAACTGATCAAATATTCCCTGGCTCTCAACAAGAACTCTACTCTATCACTCCAATTCCAAGCAGCCAGGGGACTTTTGAACCCTTTAGCTCGTGGATTGCGGCTGTTCATAATGTCAAAGAGCCTGTCAATCATCTAAAAGCAAATGTTTGCATTAAATGAAAGCATTTTATTCATAACCATGTTTGCACATAGTACTACCTCAATGAATTCAGCTGTTGCTTCACAGTGTTTGAACTGTGGATAGCCGAGGTCTCGCAATGTGCGCAGAGCTACCGTCACGGAGCGACTGAGTGTCTGTGCAGCCAAGGACACCTTCATCTTCTGAGAATCAAAATGTACATGCCTGTCTGTTAACTTGTTGGCTGCATGCAGTCCATCTTTGATTTGAACGTCATTTAATTGAACAACGTGTGCCCAGTTGATCTGGCCAGTACTGCTCTTTATAGGACTGTAAGCCTGCAACATATTCCGTGCCAGCTTCAACATGTGGCAAGCATCCATCTTTACAAACACCTTCTCACCAGTCACTGGATGTGAAAAAAAGGTCTTTAAGGGCTTATGCGGGTTTGCCTTTAACTGGCACCCAAGCTGGGTACACATACTAATGTTGGAGGCATGTCCATCCATCGTGATGCAGAGTACCCTTATGCCACGCTCATGCAGCTCCTCCAATGCATGCAGAATTAACACCTTCTGTGTATCTGGTGACAGAGTGTTGGTGAGGTAGTAGGCAATTGGAGCCTTCCAATGTCCTTGTAAGCCAACCACCATGAAAACAAGAGCCTCTGTGGCAACATCTGTTTCATTCATACCATCCCCCATATCAACAAATCCAGACATGTTCTGTGTCTGAGGATTGTACTGAATGTGTTTCTTGATGGCCATGGCATCCAACATCAGAGTTACACATCCATATTTAGCTGGGTCTTCCACTTGTCGTCTTTTCAGCATGTCCAACATCATCATGTTGAGGCCAGGCTTGGCATCCACAGAACTCATCCACCTTCATAAAATGAAAAAGTAGTTATTTAATGTATGAAAGTATTTTGTAAAAGTGCAATCAATGAAATGAAGAATACCTCTGTAATGTATGTGGATGTGGGAGGCCAAGATGAAGAGATTTCCTCAAATAATTGTAGGCTTTTGGACCATGTAAATGAAGAGTGAGGGCAAACTCCCTCTGCTCTTTTGTGTACTCATGGCCCTGTTTTGACAAGAGGTCTACCGGAAGATCTGAAATTCATTTAGAACAGACTAACTAGTAAGTGCTCTTCCCATTTAAAAACAAACAGAGTCTAAAAAGATGTTATTTTCATTTTACCAGAGTAGAAACTGAGTCTCTCTTTCAGATCTTCATTTATGAGGTTCTTTCCCTGCAGATCCTCTAGAAGATCACACACGGTCTTCTTTGCCCTCCGTTCCCGGTCTTTTACATTCCTCAACTCGTGCTCTAGACTCTCCAAGGCTTCAGAGTCTGGTCTTTAGACCAGTGGGAGATGCAGGCACTGCATGGGGTGGTCCTATTAGAGAAAAGAATTAAAATATTTTGAGTAATGTTAATTTCACACGAAACACAGCCTCAGCTGTTTGGGGCATAACTAGTACAATGTTCTGTCAGCTGGCTTGCATTCTTAAACATGCTGGTGTTGAATATGCTTCCCTGGCTGACGCTGACACACACTCACACACACCCACTACCCCTCTCCTCACACACACACACACACACACATAGCCGCGCACACGCACACGCCACAAAACAAACAAACAATCACCCACAACCCCCTGTGATAGCAGCGGGTTGAGGGAAATTAGTTTACAGGACTATTCTCATCAAAATGATTCTCCATCATTTACCCAGCCCCTTCCATCCATCCCAGATGTGTAAGACTTGTTGATTTGAACACAAATATTAGGATTTTAGAGTTTTTAGATGAGTAGGTTGATAGAATGAAAGGAGACAAATTGTGTAAAAATCTCCTGTTCATGATCAGGCGAACAATGAAAATCATACACATACCATCTGAGATGAAATTAGAGTAAATAAATGACAACAATTTTTCATTTCTGTGAGGAACAATTGTTTAATCTCATGACCCCTCAATCCCACTGCCATCAGTGTTTGTATGTGGGTCAAAGACGAAGTGTGTTTCCAGCATCAAACAAATAAAAGTATAATTTCCACAATATTTTGACATTTTATTGTCTCAAAAGTTATTTGAAATATGAAAGTAGACAATTTACTTGCATTTAAGATATTTTTATGCATTTAAAAATGACATTTGTAAATGTAATTTGATGCGGGTAACAAAATGGTGACATCTGGTCTTTGACCCATGTATATCATTCTGTGTGCAGGTGTATATGCGAATGTGTCTGAAAACAGTGGCAGAATGAAACAGATAGGATTGAATATGACCATAGCCATAATGCTCACAGTTGTTCTAGTCTTAACTAGTACAAATACTCACAACATTAGGCAGAGGAGGTTCGATCTCTTGGAAAATCTGAGAACAGTCCACTGACCAGCTCTCCTCAGCTTTCCTCGAGGCCTCTGTTTTCCTGGTTGCCACAGGCTAAAATAAATATTAAATGTTACTAACTATTTAATGTCAAGCTATCAAATCCTTATAATCCAGTGACGATAAAACCTACTCTTTGTAGATGAGGGGGAAAGCTGAAGATCGATGGTTTAGCTCCATCCCTAATCCTCACAATTTGACCTGTCCTGTCAAAGTCCTCCGGCTTGAAGTGTTCATTGCATAGCACGGAGGACTCGCTTGCGGAAAAACCTTCTCTTCTTAGAGCTACTTCCCACTGCCTCCTCAACTCTTTGTTTTTGGGAAACCTTCAATGTGTGAGAAGAGTTATCTAACGTCAGCTAGCCAACTACTAACGGTTAATTAGATTCATGCCGCTTAGCCGAAACGAGTAGGTCGGCACAAGAGTCAGTTTTGAGAAAAAAACGGCAATAGAAATGAATATCTCGATTACGGGCAATTTAGTTTATGATATATAATTTACCATACGCTAAAACTATATAAGAAAGAATGTAACATTTCTGGTTTCCTCGACTCACAGCTAAATAGCGATATCGCTAGCTATTAATAGTCTGACTCCGACGTCAATTACTGTCAAGTTGTGTCAACATAATGTTTTAATGACCAAATACAACCAGATCAGTGTCAGTCAACAATTTTCAGTCTTACCTGTGAAAAGTAATTCCCCGAGACCTATTTTCAATTGTGCGGCGGTTTGTACAGCCCCAAGCAGCACACGACTGAGGCATTTTCTCGAGTCCACTTATGAGAATGATGGAAAAGATGCCCGCACCAAGATGGCGGCAACGTTGAATAAACGATCCAGCGGCCAATGAGGCGTCTAGGTATTTATATGTCTATGGTTTCAACAACTAGCTCCCGCCTTTTTGCCCATTTCCGATTATCCGGGAGTGACGCGCTGCCAAGATGGCGACGGCCGGCTCCGCCCACTTTGAGCTTCAAAACGGCTCTTCAGAAACCTACGGGTGACGTCACGGACACTACGTCCATGTTTTTATACAGTCTGTACTGCACTTCGATAATGTGACTAAAATAGGAATGATCCACGTCTTAATTCGAGTTGTGTTTTCCTCGTGTATGATTTTAGCTGGATTAAGGTAATCAAAAATCTTTTGATTACATGGTAGATTCTTAATCAGAGTATTGTCTTAATCGTGTTTAAATCGGATTATGGTTTTCCATGTAAACATACTCACTGTAGCCAATCACAGATGTAGCTCTCAAATCTTAGCGGGAAATGGACGTTTTTAAAAGTTCAGTACCGAATGGTATCGCGGTCGTTACCTCGTTACTTTTGACAACACTACAGACATGTGTACGCGAGCTCCGCAGACATCAGGCTTTCCTTGTGTCCCCAGCAGGCGTCGCTGAAGGAGCGGTTTGACTGGGACGGGGCCCGCGGGCCGCAGTGGCAGGTGCTGGAAGGCGGATACCCCTGTACTGACTGCAGGGTGCTGGTGGAGGGACCCGCTCTGTACTTCAGTGGTGCAGAGGCCAGACAGGCGGTCACCAGTGATCTGGACCTGCGTGGGGCGAAGTAACTGCACAGAGCATTTTCCTTCAAGTTCTGCCACACACATACCATACTGTATGTCAAACCCTTCACGGTTTCACAGACATCAGAGGCCTTTAAGCCGCGGTCACACTAGACTTTGAGCATGCTGCAACGGACATGATATGACGTCACGCTGTGCAGCGTCTTTTTAAAAACTTAAATTCAACATAACAAATTATAATACAACTAAAATGTAAAAATATACAATCTACTCCACTGCAGTTTTAGATTTATGTTCTTTTAATTCAGTTACGAGTTCACGCTGTGATGCATTGATCTGCTGTTGGTCACATATATATATATAGCCTAGCTTATGTTTTTCTCCACTGCCCAAATCTGTGTGTACACTCATATTAATAACATGTGCCTGTGCTGCCCTTCAGGTTTGTGGAGTACTGGGCTAAAATCGGCAGCGAGGAAAACGTTACTCTGTGTCATCGTCCAACCTGTCGGAAAGAGGGTGTGTTATTGGATTATTCTATTGATGGAGGTATGCTTCTTCATTAATAACACAAATGCAAAATCATTCTCATCTTTCCTTTTATGAAGACACAAGTCATATACGTTGATTGAGTTGTTCTCTCTGTAAGGTGTGTCTTGGACATTGCTCCATGAGATGGACTATCTGAAGTACGTGTCTGTGAGGAGAGATTACATCGTGCTGCCGGAGACAGCGCTGACCAACGCCACTCGTCTGCGATGGTGGCAGCCGTTCTCGCTGCTGTCGGGCCTGGTGCGGTCGAGTGCGGAGCGCGCTCAGTGGGCTTTAGACAACATCCTCGTGGGAGGCTCTGACATCAACCCCAGCACCCTCCTGGACACCTTTGATGACGGTCAGTCACAGGTTACTCACAGTGGCATTGAGATATCCTGAAGTCTGGAGCAGTGAAATATGATCCTGGAATCATGAAAAAAAAAATTAATTCTTGAGCTAGTAGGCATGTAACGATATTATCAATATCACGATAGCAAAACTGTCTCAATATTATCATGGTCACATGACAATATGAAACGATAGGTCTTCCGGGCAAAATAAAAGTTTTTAAAATATATTTGTTTTGGGCCGTTATGCTTTGGCACACTATCTGTCATACGCACTAAAACCGAAAGCACAATATGGCTTAATCCCTTCATCAAGCTGCGTGTTTCAAAGTGAAGCGCACACTTGGTTCAGACGATCAGCTCGTGATCCGGTGTTTTCTGCGTCTCAGAGCGACTCGTTCACACTGAATGAATGCAGTCCACTCCTTTATTACACCTGGCTGTGAGTTTAGGAACACAACAGCCACCAGTTATGCTTTATTTTCACGGCACGTGATTACAGCACTTCACTAGATTTGTAGTGAGACGTGTTTTTGTTTTTGTAATCCTGTTTTCACTGAAGCTGGAGTTTTCCTTTAAGATAAAAGCTTAAAAGTGCAGCATTAATTGCTGACAGCTAGCGGTTTAAATGCAGTCCAGATTCAAAATATCTATTTCAAGTGTAGAAATTAGGAAAGAAGTATTGTAATTTCCCTAGTGTAGTGTAAAGCAAAAACAATATACCTATGAAATATTCATTTTCATTTATTTTACAGTGCTATTGTTTTATGGCTTCTGCTGTCATTGTTGTTGTTATTATAATTCTGTTCTAATTAGTTTGGCTTCCTAAAACACCAGTGTGAATGTAATTTAGACTGAGATAATTTAATTAAAAAATGTACAAAATGTAAATATTTTCCCAATTCTTCATTTTTCTTTTTTTTTCTTTTTAAATATCGCAATAAATTTTGTATCGTGGACTTAATATCGCAATAATATTGTATCACGAGATTTTGATATCGTTACATCCCTATGAGCTACTGTCCATATTATAGAGCTGCACTAATGTTCTCCTTCCTCCAGAGGGCGTCTCTCATGAAGAGAGTTGGAGCTTCTATCCCAATGCTGTCCGTACGGCCGGCTTCTGCGGAAACCCTTCGTTCCACTTGTATTGGCCCAACAAGAACCAAGACGGGTCGCACAATATCCTGGCGACCCGAGAACTCATTGTTCAGCCTGGATACATCTTACAGTTCAAGGTTTGAGCACAAGATGTTTGAGATCAGGGGCATTGCTAAGGAGGCTGAAGCCCCGAATGTTTTATTACCAAGCACTGTACGCATCATCACTACATTTTCATGCGCATTAAAATCATTTCTATTAGAACCGCAGATGTTCTCTACATTCCATTCTCTCGTTCACTCCTGTCAAGAAATGCTTGAGGCTCGAACTTCTGACCAACTGGCCAACCATTGATAAAAAGTTACAGCAGCTGCTTCAGGTATCTGTAACTGAGTGTAGGCTATAACTGATCGCTATTATACCGATCTCGCCATTTGTCAAATTAGGTTATATGTTACTGAGCACTGTCACTGTGAAGCAGCAAATATAGATATTTAATCATAGAATTTTATGCAGTCTTCCATGGACACACACGGGTTTAGAGCGATTATATGAACGGTTTGTTCGGCGTGCATGGTTAGTGGCAGACTTTTCTTCGTGTCAAGGCAACAAATATTAAGTGGCTTAAATTGTAGAGACAATATTGCCTTTTTTGCTCTATTTCGGTAACGAAAATGGTTGCAAACAAAGCCATGTTGTTCGTCTCTGCAGCAACACACACTCTGCAGCGGTGTTTCCTTACTGAATTAAAAAAAATTTTTTTAACAAATCGGTTGATTCAATGATTCACTGATTAATTCATAAAAACAATTTCTTACTCTGCGTCCCAATGTTCATACTATTCATCCTAAATAGCATGTGAGATAAGAATAAGTGTTACTTCGTTCCTGAGTGAATTAGCCGTTTTGAAAGAATCGATTGAATAAATGACTCAGCGACTCACTTATTAAGACAGTGGCTTGCTGCCACCTACTGGCAATTTTAGTTTCACATTTAAAAGTATCATTCTATTTTTTTCTCTCATTTCATATTTCTATATTCCACTTTCTATATTTAAAACATTAATCTCATAACATTATTTATGCAATTTTTATGTGCAGTGTAAATGCATGTACAAGTGCCAAAAATAAGTGTATGGAGCCCTGCATGTTTAATTATACTTATGTTTATAAGTTTATACTGTGTATTCAGACACATATGGATGTCTCTGGGCTAAGCCCCAGATATCTACTCACCCTATTACCGCCCCTGTTTGAGATCATTCAGTTTTCACACAGAAACACACAGATATACAGTGACTCTGGTCTTTGTCCACTTTAGATTGTGGTTGGCTGTGAGGCAGACCGATGTGATGACCGTCATTCAGTGCTTGTACAGTACAGGAAGGATGCCAGGTGAGTAGAGGCGACAGATGTGCATGTGTAGCCCCCTTCACTCCTTCATTTTTGCAAGATTATCTGTATGTCCTGTAACTTTTATCTATTGCATGGGTGTCCAATCCTGGTCCTGCAGAGTTTAGCTTCAACTTGTCCCAACACAACTACCTGGGAGATTCTAGTAATCCTGGAGAACTTGGTTCAGGTGTGTTTTAATTGGGGTTAGAGCTGAGCTCTGCAGGACAGTGGGCCTAAAGGCACAGGATTGGACACCCTGATCTATTGTCAAAGCCCAGTGTTAATGAACGTTATCTTTTGAGAGAGAGGAAGGGGAGTAGGAAAAGAAAGGAAGAGGTAATATGTTGTCTAGTAATGAAGTTCCTTTCCTCCACAGGTCAGACGTGTGGCAGTTAGTCCAGTCCGCCTGTCTCCCTTCTTCTGCCAACAACGTGGGCTGCTCACCCTTCCAGTTCCACGAGTCCACGATCTACAGTCCCGTCAACAGTTCAGTGTGGACCAGAGTCACCATTCAGCTGCCTGACCATGTGTCATCTGGGTATGGCTTATAGGGTCCCTAAATGATCCCTTAAATTGTCTTTTTGAGAGATTGCATTATAGGGATGTAACAATATCAAAATCTCACAATACGATACTATCACAATATGAAGTCCACAATACAATATTTATTGCAATATTTAAAAAAAACAGACAAATGAAGAAAACAAATGTGTACATTTTAAAGTTAAATCCTTCCATCTAATGCACTTAATGCAGAGTTCAAAATAAGAGCTCCGACCCATGTTCTTAACTAAGAAAACTTAAGTCAGAAAAAAGTCTTGACTTGTACCTGAACTTTAAAGGGGACTCAACCCTCTTTTTAGTTGAGGTATATCGTCTCAGTCTAAATTACATTCACACTGTTTTTTTTTTAGGAAGTCAAACAAATATTAGAATATATTAATATTAACAATGTTATATTATTGTTATTCCTATGACCGTAATAGCCATATATTGTAAAACAATAGCACTGTAAAATAAATGAAAATTAATATTTCATAAGTATAATATTTTTGTTTTACACTACAGTAGGGAAATTACAATACTACTTTCCCATTTTCTACACTTGAAAGAGGTATTTTGAATTTGGACTGCAGTAACGTTACCTATTTAAACCGCTAGCTGTCAGCAATTAATGCTGCACTTTTAAGCTTTTATCTTAAAGGAAAACTCCAGCTTCAGTGAAAACAGGATTACAAAAACAAAAACACGTCTCACTACAAATCTAGTGAAGTGCTGTAATCACGTGCCGTGAAAATAAAGCATAACTGGTGGCTGTTGTGTTCCTAAACTCACAGCAGTGGGTAATAAATTAGTGGACTGCATTCATTCAGTGTGACGAGTCGCGCTGAGACGCAGACAAACGAAACACCGGATCACGCGCCGATCGTCTGAACCCAGTGTGCGGCTTCACTTTGAAAACAACGCCAGCTCTGATGAAGGATTAACCTATTGTGGCTTTCAGTTTTTAAATCGTGTTGGACAGATACTGTGTGCAAAGCATAATGGCCCAAACACACCTTTAAAGACCTTTGATGTTATAATACGAAGTTAAATATATTTAAAAACTACACCACTTTTTGCACCGCAGATCTAACGGGTCATCTCGTCATGTGACCCGCGATACTAGCGAGACATTTTTGCTACTCGTGATGCCCCGATATTGCTAATATCGTTACATCCATATTGCTTATCTTAGTATGTGGTGCACAGCAAAATCCCCAGTCTAACGAGTGTTTAAAGTAACACTGAAGCCGATTTAAAGATTAGTGGGATATAAGCAATTAATTAATTGATGCTTAGCGTTATAAAAAAACCCGCCTGTTTAAAATGTTTGAACGATGCAACTACTGGCTCAGGCTTTTAGACTGAAACGTATCACCTAATCTTCACGTGGTAACTCTGCTCATGTTCTTTAAACACTCTGCAGATTGGGACATAGTACATCTGAGCAAGTTGATTTAACTCTGGGGATTTTGCTGTGTGGAGGTAGTTAGTTCAGGGTTCCTACGCAGTTTGGAAAAGTATGAATTTTGATATAAATAATTTCCAGGTCTTGAAAAAGTATCAAAAATAAAGCAAGTATGAAAAAATATTTGCATTTCCGACTTATGCCCCTAATTATGTTTTTTTTTATCATCGAACATTAAGTAATTTCATGAAAAATAATTTCTCATACAAGAAATGTTTCATGGCAGCTGTTCATGAATCTTTAGTGATTTGTCCACACGACTGAATAATTCAATGTGCAACATTTTTTATTAATGCAATGTATTTCATGTTTGGGTTTCTTCTCACGATATTCTTTGCACCGTATGACATAGCCTCAAGGACCTTTCCAAAAATTAAAAATATACAGACTTTTATGTGTGTACGAGAAACCATTAAACTTGGCATATAGGACAGCGGTCACCGAACTCGGTCCAGGAGGGCCGGTGTCCTGCAGAGTTTAGCTCCAACCCTAATTAAACACACCTGAACCAGCTAATCAAGCTCTTACTAGATATACTTGAAATTTCCAGGCAGGTGTGTTGAGGCAAGTCAGAGCTAAACTCTGCAGGACACCGGCCCTCCAGGACCCAGTTTGGACACACCTTATATAGGACAATGCACACTGAGCCACCTGTTGTGCCATTAGCCCATTTAGCGGTGCGGTGTCTTGACCGCCACAGAGTATGCATTAAAGAGACCTAAGGCCTTGAAGTATGAAACGAAAGCACATTTTGAACACTTTTTTTTACAATACTAGTCTTTTTTTATAGACCCTTGAACTTGGCAAACAGGACAATGCACACAGCCATATTATGCAATCAGCCCATTTCGTGTCATGGGTTTTCCGCCGCTGCAGAGGATGTGCTAAACTGGACATTAGGCCTTGATATTAGAGGTACTACCATAAGGAAAGCCAAATTTTGAGCAAGTAGATCTCTATTAATTCATATGCATCCATGCTCTCGCTTTATTCATAGTAAGATGGCAGTGATGCACAAAGGAAATATAAAAGTAGAAAGTGTAATGTGTAAACGTGCAAAAAATTCCCATGCGCAGGTGAATAGTTTCTTGAGGGCACAAAAAAGTTTGAGAAAGTCTGTATTTTTTTAAAGATTATTTTTTTATTGTTGTCACTTTGAGAAAATCAATGAAAAAACCCTGAAGAAATAAGAATATTAACAGATGACTGTACTATATACCACATATAAAGCTGAAAATAGTGCTGCATGAACTATTTACGTTAAATATGGTCCGAAAATCTACTGAGAGTTTGGACATTTGAGTCTGGAAAAGTATGGAATTTTGAAATGGAAAATGTGTAGGAACCCTGTTAGTTGTTAAAAGGACTTATCCTTAAGCTGGACTCAGGTATTCAGGCATTAATGCACATGTCTATAAATATCTGACTCTCCTTGATGTCTTCAGTGCAACACAGTTTCGCTGGATCCAGCACGAGGCCCCTGGCGAGCGCTACAGCTGGGCCGTGGATCACGTGTACATCGGGGAAGCGTGTCCTGGACTGTGCAGCGGTCACGGCTACTGTACCAGCGGACCCGTCTGCATCTGTGACGAAGGCCATCAGGGTGGGCATCAGTTCTCTATAACTCTGTGATTCCGTGAAGTTTACAACAGAACAAACAGGAACAGGTTTTGTCTTTCTCAGGTGATGACTGCTCTTTGTCCAGCAGTGAACTGCCCAGCTCTATAAAGGATAACTTTGAGTCTGGCTCGGTGTCTCAGGAGAGCTGGAGTTTGATTCAGGGCGGCGGCGTGGGCAGCGGATGCGGTCAGCTCTCTCCTCACGCTCACGGGGACTCGCTGTACTTCAACGGCTGCCAGATCAGACAAGCCATCACTAGACCTCTAGATCTGACCCGTGCTAGGTACAGCAAGAAATATTCAAGACATCCTTTGCTTTTCTTGCTCATTTCAGTCATAGATACAATCAGTCACCACCCTCTCACCATCTCTCTCCTCCAGTAAGATCATGTTCGTGCTGCAGATAGGCAGCGTGTCGCAAACAGACAGCTGTAACGCTGCACTGGATCAGGCGGATACGGTCGACCGGGCCGTGCTTCTCCAGTACAGCGTCAATAACGGAGTTAGTTGGAACGTCATTGCTCAACACCAGCCAAAAGATTTCATCAAAGCCCAGAGAGTGTCCTACAACATCCCACTGTGAGTCTGCAAACATGCATTACACAAATTCCATTGTTACAAATAATGCTGAATTGTGTTGTTCCTGTAGCTCCAACAGTAGAGTACGGTGCTAACAACGTCAAGATCATGGGTTCAGTTCCCATGGGGTGCATTAACTGGTAAAATGCATACCTCGAATGCGATGTAAGTTGCTTTGGATAAAAGCATCTGTCAAATGTGTGAATGGCTTGTGTTGAGTGTTCTTGTTTGAAATTCAGTTTGAGAAACATCAATGTACTGGAAGAATGAGGCCAAAAAGTGACAGCGCTCTGATTTAGACTGCAGGAGGAAGAAGAACAGGATGTGATTTATTTGTTTTCAGCTGACATCAGCTATTCAATATCTATTGCAAATTACAATATCTAATTATGTTCCACATAGCCAAATGCTAAGTCTGGTGGCAGCGATGGTTGTGCTGGAAAGAAGTTGGATTTAATTTCAACAGCCTTGAATATGAAGTGCTGGGGAACACTAAACTCCTGGAGTGCCGAGAAGGTTCTTGTAGTCTGGAACATGCAGATGAATGTAGCTTTGCGGTGACGACGGTTCTGAAGTCCTGAAAATCTAAAACATGCAGATGGAGGAGCCTTGAAGGCAATGTTGCCGGGCAAGATGTTGTTACTGTCTCTGAACTTGTATCTCCAAACTCCCTGAACTTAGAGCACCTCCCAGACTTACAGTAATTCACTTCTGGTCTGAGAGAACTCTTTTTCTGAACACTTTTTACACCTTCCTCAAAAGAAGGGGATTGCTTTCTGATCCAGTGATATTATTTGCATTTGAAGTTCACAGTTAAAACAGTGTCTTCATGATTTTACCTGTGCATTAATCACTTTCCAAAAGACTTCCAAAGTAATCTAGGCAATGTGCTGAATGCATAGATTTCAAACATTATTCACTTATGCATTCATGTACCTTAATACCATAGGTTCTTGATAGAATGTATAAACATTGTTGTGTCACTAACAGTGCTCATTAAGCGTATACTGTTCTCTAGATGGATATGAAGAGAATGTGCTTCATTTTATTTCTGTTGTGTGTAGAAGTATGCAAGTGAAGATCTGTCATATCACTATACTTCACTATACTCCTCGCTCCAGCTTGTGGACAGTGTGTGTGAAGCAAGTAACAAACATATGGTCAATAGAGTATACTTAGAAGGTCTTGCACACTCATTTGACACTAGAACAAGTAAAATTAAGTGTACTCAGGCCTTCTCTCCTATGTCAGCTGCATGGTCAGGTAAGTTAGGTACTTGTTTTTCCTGGGAGTTCTGTAGAGTTTATCTGATTTTAAGAATAAGAATCAGGGGGAACAAAGCAGTTCATGTTATTGAAGTCACAATGTGCTTGTGTTAACACCCCTTGCTCTTCCCAAAAGATAGTGGATTCTTAAAGGCAAAAGGTATCTGTTTGTCTATTACAGCACTTACCATAGATGTTGGTTTAAAAAAAAGTGTATATGAAATGGACCTTACCTAGGCAGTCCATCAGTTCATCCAATCTGGGCATGGGGTACATGTTGAACTTGGAGATGTCATTCTGTTCCTGGAAATGCAGAATCTGTGGCTTTGTATCTATCATGATGGAGCTGATCCATGGGCTTTTCAATGTTTCAGTTACACTCATACATAACATGCACTGTACCTGTTTGCCTCAGAAGGGTCACTGGCTAATGGTGACTCCAGGAATGTTAATGATTTATTCTTTCGTAGTGTTTCCCAACCTTTTTTTATTACTCTCAGTTAGGCTCAATTACCCCCTCACTGACACCAATCCTTACTGTGATGCCAAGCCTGTAGATCCATCCTCAGCCACATGCCTCCTCTGCATTCTCTCGCAGTTTTGACTTAACATCTCAACAGGTTTGTCTGTTTGTAGGTGGTAAACTGAGGTACATAGCTGTTTTACTTGCAGCAAGTTGAACAGTTTGGTAAAGAGTAACTGAACATGTGCAGATTGGCCTGTAGGTGTGCGAGTGAGAAAATAACTCATGTAATTTGAAAGATTCACACCATTGATACATTTTGTTCCTGTCACCTATGACCTGCTGGAACACGCCAGAATATACTATAATATAAACTCTCTTCTGGACTCTCAATGTGGTTAGAGCATGAACCAAAGCTTCATCACATCAAGTGAATCCTTCCAGTCAAGTTTTCTCATGGAATAGTTCTGGGTCTGTGAGGTTTGGTTTGTCTGCTGGTTTTGGTCCTTAACCCACACTTGTGTCCTTCTGGGGAAAATCCAGTCTCACTCGTGCTCCTTCTGTGAGTTCAGCCTCTGTCCTGTTGTGAGGATTGAGCACGCTCACTGCTTGCTGTGTACGGCTGGATGGGTCTATAGCAGCTTAACCACTAGGACTCTTTCTTGGGCAGCAGCAGGTTGCTTGGTGAAGAGCAATCTATGAATAAGATGTCCTTATTGGGATGCTTGGAAAACTCATGCTTCACTGATCCTCTTTCTCTGCAAATATCTCAAACATATTCCAAACATTTGTTCTTCCACAAGACTTTGGGCTTTGTAAGAAATTGGTAAATGCTTTTTTTAAACAATATTTTGTGCATGTGTTTGGAACATCTAATTGCTGTTAACTAGGGGTGTAACGGTACACAGATGTCTCGGTTCGGGGGTCACGGTTCGATATGATTTCGGTACAACAGGAAAAAAACCACAAATCTACTATGCTAGGTTTCTTTTCATTTATTTTGACAGTAGTACAATGACATCTTTCCACCTAGATGTGAAATACTAATTTATATTACAGTATAATGTTCTATATATATCCATATGTATATTTCCGTGACATTATACATACAAGTATAAATACCTGAAATTATTTGATTTAGTTACAGATAACACGGAAAAAACAGGGCTACTAACTTAGCCATATATTTTGTACACGCTTAATTTTTGTTTACAGAAGGAAAACTCAAATGGACAGAAAGCGCATCCTATTGTTTCTTAGTTTTACAAAAGCACATGTTTTTATTGTTTCATTGTGAGTTGACACAATAAGTATAATTTATCCATTTAGCAGACGCTTTTATCCAAAGCGCCTTACAAATGGGGTACAGAAAGCGATTCTTCTTAAAGAGGCAAACAGACAACGGATGTGCTTGTAATACCAAGTTCTTAGACATTGTTCAAATAAGTACAAGCTAGAAAGAGAAGGAATAAATAAAGAGAGAGACTTTGTGATAAAGAGAGTGATTTTGAGCCTCTCTGTGATGGTACCACGAGGCGTCGCTCACTACGAGCTCAGACTTCTGAAGGGGATGTAAATTTGTAGTAGTGAGTGGAAGTAGGTGGGTGCTGAGCCCGTGGCTGTTCTATATGCAAGCATCAATGTCTTGAATTTGATTCGGGCCGCAACCGGTAGCCAGTGTAAGGAGATGAAGAGAGGTGTAACATGTGCTCTTTTGGGCTCGTTGAATACCAGTCGTGCCGCTGCATTCTGAATCATTTGTAGAGGTTTGATTGTGCTTGATGGGAGTCCAGCCAGAAGAGCATTGCAGTAGTCTGATACAAAATAAAATACTGATACGATACCACATTGTGTGGTTTTTGGTTGTAATTTTCAGTCGAAGGGCAACAAGAGAAGCGATGTAAGACTTCACTGCTTTCCTTGCAATAAGATGAGAAAAGAATGGGAAGATGCCTATTGGTGAATAAAACTTCCTAAAGACCCACGTCTTTGTTCTCTCCTCTCGCCCTGATGTCTTTGAGGCATTTAGTAGACCCCAGCTACTGAAAGAGCTTACAGATGGCCAAGACAAGAAACGCAAGATGCCATTCTGTTAGGATGTAAACATGCCGATGCTTGTCATGACGCCGCAGCCACTGGAGGAGTTTCTCAGCGCAGATTTCACTATATCCAGGGGCATTTAGACTCCTTGTTGGGAAAAATCGATGGCACAGCATTTGGTTTAAGCCTGTGATTATATCCATCACCACCTCTTTCACCATCATCACCATCCATCACAAGCTCTTTCAGTAGCTGTGGTCATCATATCAGTATTTTATTTTCCGAGTTGTTTATTCTGAGTTGGGTTGTGGTAAAATTAGCAACAGGTAGCGGCAGTAGCTCACCAAGTGCAACCATTTTACATCATCAAAATAATGGTGCCCCCTATAGTCCAAAATATGTATAAAACGATGTGAATTATTTTAATAACATACATCTTTCATGGGTTTTCTACTACATATTTCAGTAAGAGACATAATTTACGTTATATTAAGCTACACGTGTCTTAATACCCGGGGATCCCTTTAAGATTTAAAATTGTACCAAAATGTTCTTCTGAATTACATCTGGACTGCATCTGTAATGTGAGGGAGTCGTGACAGCTGAGGTGTGGATCCAAATGCGGCTTTATTTAAAACGTAGTCAGACAGGCAGGGTCGAACTCCAGCAAACAATATCATCCAAGGCAGAGGCAAAAGAGTAATACACAAACAGGCAAAGGTCAGGCCAGGCAGCAAAACCACTCAGAAACCAGGCAAACTGTCCAAGGTCAAAAACACAAAGGCAAGGCATTTAAACATGGGAAAACACGGGTACAAGGAAACAATAAACAGCGAGGTGTGTGTGTGTGTGAGTGCAATCTTTATAGTCCTCCTAATATGAGACAGCTGAGAACTGAGATCTGATGAGTCCAGGCAAAGGATTATGGGAAATGGAGTCCAGGGTGAATGGCAAAGGTACAGGATAGTGCCCTCTAGCGGAGCTCGGAGTGGGGATTGCAACAGCATCACTATGGAAGAGTATTTACTGGTGTGTTGGTTTCTCTGCTGCAGTGAGGCTCGTGTCAGAGGGGTGCAGTTGCGATGGTGGCAGCCGCGGCACGAGGGCGCAGGGCATGATCAGTGGGCGCTGGACCATGTGGAAGTCATTCTGTGAGTACTCCTGCCTGCAGACATCAAACCAGCCTTATGACAATAATTTCTCCTTCACTCAGACATCAGTAAAATCTTTCAGAAAGCTGAAGCCTGTGAGAAAAGTGCTTAGAAGTGCTTAGATATGCTTAGATATTTACAAGGCAAGAAAATTCTCCTATTAGGTTTATAATGAAGTATGCTCATTATTAATACTATAGTTTCTACATGGTGCTGCATTGCTGATAGACATTAAACACTCCCCGTTCTCATCCTACACACACACACACACACACACACGCACACCTCTCACTCAAGGGTCTGGTCTCTCTCTCTCTCGATCTCTCTCTCTCTCATCACTGCCCTCCACATGTTCACTGCACTCACCCGTCTGCCTCCACCATCCTGCACTGTTCTGCAATAACCTTTCCCTTTCCTGACCTCCACTTAAATGTATGTTCCTCTTTGGAACCCCGCTGTTTTCACTCCCAACATTCAACTCTGTTGGCACTACATTCCCTCTGTTGCTCTGCTACTGCTGGCGCAGGTCAGGGTTCTTCCACCCCCAGACCTTTGTGCAAGCCAGCAACAGCCCTGTCCTGCATCTTATAACCTTTCCTCTCTTCTGTATTCTGCTCCCTATGGCATGGCTGTAGTGTCAGGTAAGTGCTTTGCTGTTCCCAGAATGCACCAGTGTTCCCTGCCTTTGGTCTTCCCTCATTGAAACTTTCTTGTACATCACTGTAGACCTCATCACCCCATACAGGTGGAAAAATAAAGGAAACAGCACATGAAAAAGTTAACTAAAGTTAATAATAATGTAGGTAAATCAATTAAAATTGCAAATGCAGCACAGCACATTCATTAGCTGTTAGCAATACATTGTCATCTTGAAAATGCAACAGCTGTTAAATCAGTAGGACCATATTTCAAGAAGCACTGAAACTAAAGTTATAACAGTATGTCAATATACAGTTCTGTGCAAAAGTCAACATTTTTATTTTACGACTATACTTTTTGCTTTAGTGTGCTATATTGTTTTTGTCCAGTACTGTGTGCATGTCAAACTGTCTGTTGTTTCCATTGTTGTTTTCCCCTGTATCCTACCCATCTAATCTAAAGACTCTTTCCTCTACACAACTGGAGGCTAATATCTCCCAATACAGAGCTAACATTTCATTTTTGGTTTTATACAGTAATTAATCATATACTTGAAAATATTATGGTCAGGGACAGGTCAAATCAGTCATCCAGGTCACTGGAGGATGTGACAGGAAAAACCCATCCTATATACAGCTGGAGTGTCAGAAATCAACTAAGCACAACACTGTATACCAAAGGATGTACTCAAGCCAACATAAAGCAAAATAGTGTAGCAGTGAAATGAAAGATTCAGTGTACGCTCACTGGTCACTTTATCAGGTGCACCTTTCTAATTCTGGGTCGGACACTCTTTGGCCCCAGAATAACCCGGAGTCATGATTGGCTGATTAGACACTTGCATTAGCATGCAGATGTACAGGTGTCCCTAAAAAGGCTACTGAGTGTATAAGAGTGAACCCTTCTGGACACGACTCGAACATCCAAGGGAAAAAGTGAGACTGATGTAGATACGCTGAACAGGGTGAGCAGATGACTTGAGAAAGAAGCCATTCTTTTCTGAACCTTAATTTACACACTGATCACACTTCTCACCATCGGGGAGTCAGTTCCCACAATTCATGTGTCCTGTCGTGGTGTGTTAAAGGAATAGTTCACCCAAAAATGAACATTTTGTCATCATTTACTCACTCTCGTGTCATCCCAAACCTGTATGAGCTTCTCTCTTTATGTTGGACACAAAAGAAGATATTTTGAAGAATTTTGACAAACCAAACAGTTGTTGGCAGCCATTGACGTCCATAGTAGGGAAAGAAATACTATGAAAGTCAATGGAGACCATCAACTGTTTGATTACCAGAATTCTTCAAAATATCTTCTTTTGTGTTCAACATAAGAGAGAAGCTCATACAGGTTTGGGACCACATGAGGGTGAGTAAATGATGACAAAATGTTCATTTTTGGGTGAACTATTCCTTTAATCTCATCTGTCATTATACAACTTGAAGCTTCCTGGAGGGGTGGAATGATTTTAATAAGATTAAAATGTAGTCAAATATTACATGTGTGTGCATGCTTGGTAAAGAGCCGGTTCCCCGTCCCAGGTCCCTTAATTGTGATTGTATTTGTCCATGATGCATTGCTAACATTGTGTGTGGTGGCTGTATCTGCACTAGTCCAGAGACTCACAGATAAGCACAGATCCCTTTCACCGGTCCTTCACCCTCATCACAGCACCATCTCCCACCCTCCTGTCCCTTCATGCTTTGCAGACGCCCCTTCCTGTCCTGGCTGCGTTCCTGGCTCATTGGTCCCAACCTGACGCACAGAAGAGGCAATGACAGGCTAAGCAATAGCGACTCTCAGAATTTTTTCCACATTGTTTGACTCTGTCTGTCTGTCTGTCCTCCTCACAACCTCTCACTGTTATTACGTTTGGTCTCTTGATCTTTTTCCATCTGTCAGTCTTTCCTCAAGCTCCAACCTCAAGCACTACTCTATAGATGTCTTCACTCAAAACCAGATTGCTGTCTTTGTCTCTTACCAAACAATTACGATGCACTAGCTCCAAAAGACCATGAAATGAAACAATGACAGTGTTTGAGGTTACGAGTGAACAATCTGTTTGATTCTGTAGTTTGTGGATTCAGTGCTATGTGAATTCTAAAAGAAGCCTAGTTGCGAATTAGAATAGTGATTGCACACGAGAACGCTTTCCTGGAATTGTTAAACCTGTCTGCTTTCTTCTTCACAGCACCCGTAAACAGAACTACATGATGAACTACTCCAGACAGACCGGTCTACACCACTACTACAACAGGAAGAGGCGGGCCTTGCGGCAACAAACCTAAACACTTCGAGAGAAAAACCTGCCGCTCACACATTATTCTGCTGGCTACAATCCGCTTTCCCTGATGAGAAAACACCATGTCAGGTCACTTCTGTCAGCATCTGGCCATACTCTCTCATCTGAACGATACATTGGACCATCTAGTCCCATTTCTAGCCAATCAATGCCTTCCCAGAGCAGTGTGATGGGAAAGACAAGCACCTAAATGTGGCGTTTTTGTATACTTATCTATGAACTATTGGGTTTCCTAATTCTGTTTATTATAACCTTGTTTGAATTCTCCTGATGTGAACGACTACAAAGCTCTCCTGCTCTCACCTCACTTTCTACCACACTGTGAAGTTATTCTGATGGTTATGATGATCATTACAAGTGCTGATAAAGTTCTGAAGAGGAGAACTGAAGAAGACTCGTGCTGAAGCAGTTTCTTGGATGAAGATAATGACAATGTGTTTTGCTGTTGTGTGTCTGTGGGTTCGTTTTGTGATGCGTTGATTGTGGTGTTCCAATCATTTGTTAGTTTTATACTAACTTGTATCTTTTGGGCTTGGATCATTCTTCCTTTGTGAAACAAGGCAAGTGGAGAAGTCAGCCTTGGAGAGGGCAAAAGAATCAAGCACAGAATGAACAGAAAGAATACATTTAAAAAGAGAGACTAATGATGTTTTGTTGTTGTTGATAAATCACTTTTTTATATATCTTGGTTCCTTAAGAATATTTATGGTAAATGGTTCCCCACTAAACCTATTTAAAATACACTGTGGGTGAAATCTGTGTTGTTGTTTCTTCTGTTTGTTTTTTGTTTCAGTTTGTTTTGTTAGGTTTAAGTTATTAGGTCAGGTTCTTGGTTGCGATCGATCGACACCTTCCCTTCTCATTCAGAGTCATCCAGTTACAGTGCTGTTACACATCTCCTCATGTCCCCTCTTTCTTTGATGAGCTGTCAGTGTTGTTTATGATGTTACCTTCTCCCCTTCTTGGTGTAGCTCTCCAATATAGCAAGTTCTTGTATATATATATTGTATATAAATATATATATGCAGGGATCCATCCGCCTTATAAAAGGGAAATAAAGAACTGTCAAAACCTCCAGCAGAAGAGTGGTGATTTATTAAGGTGTTAAATTAACACAAACGCTCGTATACAATTCAAATCAGATTTATATCCCCACGTGTGACCCTCGACCACAAAACCAGTCATAAGGGTCTTTTTGTTTTAAATTGAGATTTATACAGCTGAATAAATAAGCTTTCCATTGATGTATGGTTTGTTAGGATCGGACAATATTTGAAAATCTGGAATCTGAGGGTGCAAAAAAATCTAAATATTGAGAAAATCATCTTTAAAGTTGTTCAAATTAAGTCATTAGCAATGCATATTACTAATCAAAAATTAAGTTTTGATATATTTACGGTAGGATATTTACAAAATATCTTCATCTTATCCTAATAATTTTTGGCATAAAAGAAAAATGGATAATTTTGACCCATACAATGTATTGTTGGCTATTGCTACAAATATACCCCAGCGACTTAACACTGCTTTTGTGCTGCAGGGACACATATATGAATAAGACCTAAAACCGATCAGAGAATCCCTGTGATTTTTCCTGCTTACACGTTTGTGGGTCGTATCCGATCTGTATCTCCTGGGAGGGAAAAAATGGAATTGGGTCATTTGAACCATGTAATGTAAATGCGACCTTAGTCTAGTTGTTCGTGCAAAAGTCCTTTTTATTTTTAACATATTGTTTGCTGCAACAGAGCAAACAGAGGTAGAAATTCTGCAGCAGGTGACCTCACAAATGGGTTCAGCCGAGCACAGAAGACCCACGAGGTCCTGTGCACTAGACCGGTGCTGAGCTATTTCAAGAAGCAGAAAGTCCCGGATGGACTCCTGGGTTTCTCACAGGACCAGACTGGACTCCTGGTACAGGAAACCCCTGCAGGTGACCCCTGCGTTTCAAAAAAACAACTGTGGTTGCAAGTTCCATTGTTAGCAACAGCAGAACTTGTGACTGTAGTTGGCTAATGATGCTTTTGGAAAGCACACCCCAGATACGGTTTTGCATTACACTTACCACTGAATGACAAAATCACATTACCTGTCTGGGAATTTAACCTGGGCCATGGCAGTGAGCGTGAGCGTGCCAAATCCTACCCATCAGACCACATGGAAGGCCTTGCGTTAACTGACCCTTTACAGGAACTGAATCTTGCTCGACGGTGACTGATGCTAACAGTCACCTCGAATCCAAGGCCACAAAACTGCTGTTCTGTATGGGCTGCTATCTGCTGGGTTTTTAAGTAGAGTAGCTGAGCATAAGAATAAGAAGACAGTTTCACGAGTTCACACTTACATATAATAAACTGAGTAAAGGTTATGCGTATTTGGCGTGCTGTCCGGGGAGAGGACTCCGAGCTCGGTAATTACTCTCGAGCCTGGGGTACTCCCCCTGTCCGGGGAGAGGGGTCTGAGCTCGGCTTTTAGCCCGGACCCAGAGCGCTCCCCCAAGATGCAATTAGTACAGGACAGCAGCCAGAGAGGGCCGTTGATAACCCCTCAAAATTTGCAAAGATTAAGATTGGTGGGGTGCTGGACGTCGCTTGTAGTAGCGGCACTGCTATGGCTTTAGAAGAGAGAACTCGAGGCTCCTGCGGAAGCTGATACTGCTGTGGCATCTGAAAAGAAAAACTCCTGTGGGAGTGGGAACTACTACGGCATCTGAAAAGAGAAGGTGGCTTCTGCGGAAGCGGGCGCTGCTGCGGCATCTGAAAAAAAGTGTGGGAATTAGGTAAGGCTCCTGCGTGAGCGGGAACTGCTGCGGCAGTGTGGAAATACAGAAAAAGGCTCCTGCGGTTGCGGGAACTGCTGCGGCAGTGTGGGAATTAGGTAAGGCTCCTGCGGGAGCGGGAACTGCTGCGGCAGTGGGGGAATTAGTTAAGGCTCCTGCGGTTGCGGGAACTGCTGCGCCAGTGTGGGAATTAGGCAAGGCTCCTGTGGGAGCGGGAACTGCTGCGGCAGTGGGGAAATACAGAAAAGGCTCCTGCGGGAGCGGATACTGCTGCGGCAGTGGGGAAATACGGAAAAGGCTCCTGCGGGAGCGGGCACTTCCGGAGGCAGGTTGTGGAATTAGGTAGGCTCTGCGGAGTGGGCACTGCTGCGGCAGTGGGTAAAACGAACAGGCTCCTGCGGGATGGGCTCTTTGGATGAGTAGGGAGGTCTGAGAATTGGCTATCTGGGCTGAGGGTGAAGCGTATAAGAGTTTGTGGACAAATTGAATTCCGCTTAGATAATCTTTAATGGAGCTGATTTGTAGGTTTTTGTTGATGTTAAGGTGAGAGATGAATGAGGTGATGGCCAGCAAGGAAAAGTTGGAGAACGACAGATTGTAAGTAGAGTGAAATGCTTTAAAGCACTTCCATGCTATTAGGTAAGATTGGAGGGTCCTGGGGGAGACGGCTTGAAGAATAGAGTTGAGGGAAGCTTCGAGGAGAGGTCTCAGTGGATGATTTATGGGAATATCAGTTCTGAATTGGGAGGTACTGGGGTTGGGATTGGATCCGCCTCTGGTGCCAACGTTGTGAATTTCTGGAAGGCAAACGAGAGAGAGAGTCAGCTATTTGTTTTTTGGAACCAAGAATATGTTTTGCATTTACAATGAATTGGTCGCAAGCCGAGATCCAAATCAGGCATCTTAACAAAGGCATTAGGGCGGGTGAATGGCAACAGCCTTTATTGATGCAATGCATGGTAGCCTCGTTGTCGCAGTGGATAATGATGCTGGTGGCAGACCACTCTTTACCCCACAGAAGGGTTGCGACGACTAAGGGATATAGCTCGAATAGAGCGGCTGTGGTAAGTCTAACAGCTGGGGGGCCACGTATATGCAAACCAGTGGTCTTGGTAAAATCCTCCGAAACTGACGGAGGGGGTGGCGTCAGTAAATAACTGAATGTCGACGGGAGAAGAAATCAAGTTATTATAAAAGAAAGATAGGCCGTTCCATTGTTTAAGAAAGGATATCCATAAGCTGAGCTCGTTGCAGCACAAGTCAGTTAGTGATATTCGATCCTCTAGTGGACGGATATTCTATCCTCTAGCATGGGCGGCGGATGCGAGAGACAGGAGATGTGAGATAAAAGGGCGGCCCTGCGGGATGATGCGCATCGTGAAATTTAAATTACTGAGAATGGATAGCAGCTTGCATTTAGAGCAGCTTGGGTTGTCTAAGAGGGTGGAAGCAACCAAAATCGTCTTATCAATTATTTCCTTTGGCAGAGAAGCCTGGAATGTTTGTGAATCTAAGTTGATACCCAAAAATTCGATGGAAGTGTCTTGGGCAAGAGGAATCCCGAGCTCTGCAAAAACCTTTTGGGTTGTCAAAAGATGCGCGGCTGGGATGGAGTCAGGAGGCGAGATGATTAAGAAATCGTTTAAAAGATGGATCAGGTAAGGTATTGCGTAATTGTTGGAGAGGATCCAGCAGATTGCCTCTGACAACATGTCGATAATTTTAGGGCTGCTTCTGCAGCCGAAAGTGAGGCGGACGGAAAAGTCAAATTTATTATGCCAGCGGATGCCGAATAAATGGCAAAAATCTGGGTGAATGGGCATCACTTTAAAGGCAGAGGTAATGTCGACTTTGGCCAGCCAAGCGCCGCGACCCACGTCTTTGATCAAGGTAATGGCTTGGTCAACGTCATGGTAGTGGGGAGAAAATTCTTCGAGCGGAATGAGGCTGTTAACGCTTGGGAACGGGAAATTATGTGGGGATGAGAGATCGATTATGAGGCGTTTTTTAGCTGAGAATTTCCTGGTAGCTACATCGATGGGGCTAACATGGAAAACATTAAAGGGAGGGACGGAAAAGGGACCAATCATGAAGTTTGCATCTGTTTCTTTTTTAATTAGGAGATTGCACTTAATAATTGTTGGGAATATACAAAGGAAAAAGGGAAGGGTTTTCGATGGAATTTTAAAGGTGGTCATCTGTGCATTTAAATTTTTCCTTTCTCTTGAGGTGTTACAAGCTCTTGTTGCATAAGAGAGATCTGTACAGTGCAAAGACTAAAGTCCTCAAACCCAAAGAGATATTCTTTATAAAAGTTAGGAGTCAGCCACACCTCCTAAAACACCTCGTTCTAACACGCCCCCACATGTCTACTCAGGATGTGGGAAGATTTGCATAACGCCACACAAATGTTCACGCAAAGAAAGAAGACGTAACTTTTATTCTCGCTGTAGTATTGTTGCTGCCGCCGCCACCATGTCGTGTGTTTTGTTGTGAAAGTGAAACCACTTTGTTTGGTCTTCCAAAAGATGACACGGCTAGAAATCAGTGGTTAAGTGTATTTACAACACTGTTCCAGAACACTTCAAACCAAAAATTCAGATGTGTGCAGCACATTTTATGGATGACTGTTCCCTGATCCTGGGAGAGTAACGTTAGACAACAATGCCGGCAGTTCTGACTCACAGACTAGAAGTACTTTTTTTTATATTTAAAGAATTTGCCAATGACTATTCAAACGCGAGTTTTGAGCTGTGTATAGTAGCGCTTGTTGTTTGTCATTTCTCCTATCACAAATGCAGACATGGGTTTTATGTTTACCTCTCGGCCAGCAGGGCATCATCATAGTATGGTAATGGGCGTAACATTCCGTCACACGTAATCGGTAATCGGCCAATCACAACGCACTGGATAGCTGGCCAATCACAGCAAAACTCGCTTTTTCAGACCGATGAAAAGTCGAAAACATGCAACTGTGCTGTGATTGGCACCACTGTCTGGAAATGTCATGCCCCTTACCATAGCCACATGCGAGCTTCAGTGTAAATATTGTGTTAAAATCAAATCAATCTGAGCGCGATTTTAATCCGGATGATTGTAACCACTCTAAGTTCGTCTGCCAAGGGAAAGCTAGCGTGTCCCCGACATAGTGATAACACTCGTTACCTTCTCTACCTAATAGTGCATCTCAACCAGGTCTCGTCCCATTCGTCAATATTTGTGATATCACAAATCCCAGAATATATCCATTGTAGTCCAAACGAGTCGTTCGTTGTAGTTTTTGAAAAGTGATTTCTGTTGAATAAAATATCTCCTTTTGATTTGGACTTTGAGCTTTGTAACTTTGCATTTCTTTTTTATGCTCAAACAGCAACATACAGACTAACTAAAGTTGAAAACCGTGAAAAATCCCTAATATGAACTCAAACGCGTAGCCTGATCTGGATTTTAGGGAACCAGGTCAATCATCACCTCCAGTAGCATTTTCATCCTCGAGTTGAGCGCAGTGTAGAGTCAGTTAGCTATGTTTCCATCCACCTATTTTTATGTGCATTTTGGATTATCGCATAAAAAAACGCTGGATGGAAATGCCAAGATGCGCATCAATTCTAAAAATGCGCATAAAAAAACACATGTGCACAACTGAGTAGGATAAACTTTTTATCCGATAAGAAAAAGTTGCTTACACTAATGATTGCAAAACCACATTTACTGAAATACATTCCACCTTCCATTCGGAAAAGTCATGTGACTTTGCGCGATGAGACGGAATAACTTCACTAACCAGCGGACCGATCTCGTTCACAGCATCTATAGGTTGTTTTGGTCGTTCTAAGGCCTGAGGAAAGTCTGTCATCAAAGTACTTCTGTATAATTACTGTCTTACACGACTGCGTTCCCAAACAGCAGCATTCAGCTCTGAAAGCAATGACCGCGTTTATTGTGTTACGTCTGCTCTCTCTGAGGCGCAAGTCATTTATTACATTTGAAAATTATTATATTCAGTGCTCTCCTAGTTTTCTTAGAGGTATTTAGTGCCAGTTTATCAGTTTAAAAGTGATGATTTTGTTCTCTTTGACTCGTTGGATGGAAACGGTGCTTTATTCGCAAATGTTTTATGCAATATTCCAGTTTTGCGCATAAGTTAAATTTGAATCTTTGGATGGAAACATAGCTAGTGTTTTGGGTTCTCGAGCTGCCAGAGGAAGTCCGGGTGTTGGTGGAAAGATGGTGGAAGGGAGAATGGCGTGGGGAGGTACTTCGGATGGCGACAATGATCAAGACATGGATTATCAGGAAGTAAGATACAATTAAAGGAAAAAAAGAGCAGCATGGGTGATGGATCTGATTGTGAGCAAACAATTAATAAAGTAAGACATACAATAATTTAAGCTGATAAAGAGGTGGAAGAAAGAGAAATTAAAGTCATAATTACTTTTGCTAAGCAGTCAGAACAACAAACTCATCCTGTTAAACTATCAAAAGCAATCGAGAAAGAGATAGGAATAGTGAAAGCTGTATCTTGTCTTAGCAATGGAAGAATAATGATTAAATGCAAGAATGAAAAACAGAAGCAAAAAATTCTGAAAATGAAAACCCTGGCAGGAGAAAGGATAGCATGCACCGAAACAGGCAATAAAGTTTGAGGGGTTATTTCAGGAGTACCACTTAATGTAAATATGGATGATATTAAAGGAAGTCTGAGTGGAGGCACAGTGATCTCTGCTAGAAGATTGCAGATGTGGAAAGACAATAAACGATGTGAAAGCATGAGCGTAATGATTCAGTTTGAAGGGAGTACTCTGCCGATAAGAGTGAAGCTAGGATTTGTAAGCTTCTTGGTACGAGAGTTCATACCTCCACCTTTGAGATGTTTCAAATGCCAACGAATGGGACATACTGCAAATCTTTGTAAAGGGAAAATGCGGGGCAGAACATGAATATGGCAAGTGTGAGGAGGGTGTAGAGATGAAATGCTGTAATTGTGGGGGAGGATGTCCTGTACAACAAGAAGCTCGTGAAGTACAAAAAATAAAAACAGTGTTATATTTAACATATGCAGAAGCTACCCGTAAGGTAAAAGCCAAAGGTATAGTTGAAACAAAGAGAACTAATGTGCAAGGAATCAGGGCGGAATCCTATACCCAGAAAGGAGTAAATCCTGAGAGGAAGGAATCAGATCTACATATTATGATGACTAAAACTGACTTTGTGGCATTCATTTGTGCAGAGTGTAAATGGTACTTCACAAGTGGAAAGGAAATCGGACAAGTTAAAGATTATCACTGTTTTCTTTTACATTGAAAAGGCATATGACACTTTATGGAGGGAGGGACTGTTAATTAAGTTAAATAAAATTGGAATAGGGGGAGAATGTAGAATTGATATAGATTGTTATTTTGAGCGTACAGTCCAGGTAAGAATAGGGGAAGAATGTCAGCATCGTATTATATCCTGACTGGGGCTCCACAAGGACGTTTAATCGGTCGCATTTATTAATGTAATGATTAATGATATATGTGAACGAGTTAAACCAAGCATTGGGAAGGCATTATATGATTAATTGTTAGAAAGAGTGACAGAGTTCAAATATCTTGGACTAATATTTGATGAAAAATTAACTTGGAAGAGACATATTAAGAAAATTGAAACACATGCAAAGGAGTTAATAAATGGCATTACTGTCAATAGCTAAGTATGATGGGGACACGGAAAAGTGCAGTGCGGTCTAGTATAGACTATGGGTGTGCAGTGCAGAATTAAAGGAACTGGACAACATGCAGTCCAGAGCGCTTGAGTCTGCCGTGGAGCAATACGAGCAACTCCTCTAGATGCCATTAGATTTAAGAAGAGAAAAGCTTGGGTTCATCTACAGGGTAGTAATAAGAGTCATCTACGCGCACAATTTTAAATGATCGTTGGGAATATAAAAAGAATGGAGGGAATAGTTTTGGATGGAAATATGAACAGTGGGTCAAGGATTGTGGTCTGGAGAATGAAGAAATCTGTCCCAACATGCCATTAAACGGGGTATCGGTATAGAATATCCTGAACCCATTGTTGAAATGAGATTGTTGGAGGCCCGGGAAAGAGCAGACGAAAGATACAAGTTTTGTTTTCTTTTTTTCTGGGGATATCAAGACGATTTGATCAACGCCAGTGCGCAAGATATACAGTAGGTTGCGGTAATACTCGTAAGGAGTGAACGGCCACTGAACAAGAAGAAGAAGAAGAAGAAGAAGAAGAACAACAAAGCTTACTGCTTCCTCCAGACCGCAGGCGGCGCTGTCTCTGGCGCAGACACACGGACGCTGCGCTGCTGCTGCTGATCCGAGCTCTTCTGCGGATTCATGCGACATATCTCGCTCTAAACACCCTTTCTCCTCATTTCTGGCTGCTCGTGTGATTTAAGTGAACGCCATGTCCTACAACTACGTGGTGACGGCGCAGAAGCCCACGGCGGTGAACGCCTGCGTCACGGGTGAGCGTTGTTTATGTCCCGCGCGTCGGGCCTAGCGTCAGTGTCGTGTTTCGCTCACAGACTATTAAACCGGTTTAGATCCGCCAGCGTGTGTCTGTAACACCGACCGAGCTCACGGTGCTTCTGCGCTTTGGTGAATATGAGCCACACTTTAGTTCAGAGCTGCAGGTAAACACACCTGTGGCAGGTGCATGCGGCTCATGTGAGTGCTGATGTCTGTGTGCAGGTCACTTCACTTCTGCGGAGGACCTGAACCTGCTGATCGCCAAGAACACGCGTCTGGAGATCTATGTGGTCACCGCGATGGTCTGGCGGCCGGTCAGAGGTCGGCATGACGGCAGATCCGGTCATGGAGCTCTTCAACCCAAGGTGTTTGTGTGTGTGTGTGTGTGTGTGTGTGTGTGTGTGTGTGTGTTGTGTAGTTTGTGTGTGTGAGAAGTGGTGTTTGTGTGTGTGTGTGTATGTGTCTGAGAGTGTGAGTGTGTGAGAGTGTGTGGGTGAGTGTGTGTGTGTGGTGTGAGAGATTGTGTGTGTGTGTGTGTGTGAGTGTGTGGGTGTGTGTGTGTGTGTGTGTGTGTGTGAGTGTGTGTGTGTGTGAGTGTGTGTGTGTGTGTGTGTGAGAGAGTGTGTGTGTGTGTGTGTGTGTGTGAGAGAGTGTGTGTGTGTGTGTGAGAGAGTGTGTGTGTGTGTTTGTTTTTGTGTTTGTGTGTGTTTGTGTGTGAGTGTGTGCGTGCGTGCGTCGTCGAGGAGTGTGCGTGAGAGTGTGGTGTGTGAGATTGGTGTGTGTGTGTGTGTGTGTGTGTGTGTGTGTGTGTGAGCACACAGCACACAGCTCTTCAGACCCAAGGTGTGTGTGAGCATCTGAGCAGGTGTAGGCAAAGCCTCGGACGCGGTCAGGCCGCAGGTCAATCACGACATTCCAGTCGTTTTTATAAACGTGCCTTTAAAAAGAAAAAGACAAACTTTACTGGTGCGCGTCTGGAGACAAAACCGAGGCACTGATATATATTTTAAGATCTGTTCAGTGCAAGTTTCTTTCAGCTGAATCCTCAGCCCTGCACTTTAGCCTTTTCTGTGAAACCGGGAGAATAATAAAATACATTTATTCATTTGGCAGATGCTTTTATCCAAAGCGAGTTCCACCGGAGGACAACAGAAGCGGTCAGGACCAACACGAGAGCAATGATACACAAGTGCACGAGCCTCAGTCAGCTCAACGCAGCACGGTTTGTTTTATCATATAATAAATAAAAAGAAAACAAATAAAAATAATAGAGAAGCTAGTGTTAGAGGCCTGTTTTGCTTTTAGGGTTAATTGTATAATAAAAAGAAAAGTCTAAAAGGGAGATTTTCTTTCTGTTATAAAGAATATAATTAGAATAGAGAGTGCTAGAGTTAGAGGATCCAATAAAGATGGAAGAGATGTGTTGTAGCCGATTCGTGAAGCTGCTGGGACTGAGCTGGGCAGGGCATGAGGAGGAGGGAACAGTTCATGTAAAACTCTGTGAAAGTGATGTTGTGCCTCTTTGAGATGAACAATAAAGTGGCGTTCACTTGCAGAGCGCAAGCTTCTAGATCAGGGCTGTCCAAACTGGGTCCTGCAGAGTTTAGCTCCAACCCTAATTAAACACCTGAAGCAGCTAATCAAGCTCGTACTGGGCACAGAAACGTCCAGCGGGTGTGTTGAGGCAAGCTGGAGCTAAACTGCAGGAGACCGGCCCTGCTCTAGAGGCACATACGTCTGGAGTTATGCATTCTGGTAAAGGGGTGCACAGCCAGTATATAATGTAATATATTAACTATTTCATCTAATTGGCTTTAATCTCATTTAACAGTCTGTTGCATTGTGTAGTTATTTTTCAGCTCCACGTGGAGTCAGACGCTCTACACATGAACAGTGTGCTCATAACGGCCTTTCATTTTGTTCCGTGTTTAAGTCTATTCTAATGGTTTTACCGCAATATCAGTTATGTGTGTGCGTGATATTGACCAAAATTGATAGCTCTGTTTTCTGGGATTTTGTCGAGTATGTTTTTGGGCTGGTTTTGTCTTCTCGTGGATGGCAGACTTTTCTGTGCACTGGTCTGTACACAGCAGAGACAGGTATGAACTTTTCCATTAAAGGACAACATTTGCCCACCTTACGTTGATTCCAAGGGTGTTTTACCTTTATACGTTCCTTATTCTCTAACTGCACTGCGGGAGCTGCATCTGAAGCCGTATCTTTGTGTTTACACAGACCAGCTAATGCAGTGTAAATGCATTAATGCCACCTCTGAGCTGCAATTACTATTGCAGAAATAATTCTTTGTTTGTTTTAAAAAATTAAATAAAATTATACTTTTAAATATGAAACTACAACCTCCATTAGGTGGCAGTGAAAGTGTGCACTATTAAGGTGTGTTTTTGTTTTGCTTTTTGCAACGTGAGTGACTTATTGGATATTGTCAGAGTTAAAAGAACAATTTGATTTGATTCAAGATCGGATAGTTCGTGCAGAAACACCTGTGTCTAGTATAAGCCACTGAGAGACACGTCGATCGACGCTGCTTCTGTGGCACTTGAGTTAGGGCTGTGCAAAAAAATCTTATCTGGTTTTGTGTAGCTTGTCAGTGAACTACGGCTCTGTGAAGTAAATGCATCTGAAAGCACGTGCTGGAGATTTACTGCTGAGCACAGGAGCGGCTTTACTGACGAGATGTGCATGAAAATCACATTAAATTTTTGGCACAGCCCTAACTTGAGTTATTCATGCAGATTTCTGCAGCATGTCAACACTTGTCTGATTTGCATAATGTTATTAAAAGCTGTCTGTTTGCTTTATGTGCAGGGTGAGAGCAAAGATCTTCTGTTCATTCTGACCGCTAAATACAACGCCTGTATCCTGGAGTACAAGCAGAACGGAGACAGCATCGACATCATCACCCGCGCTCACGGAAACGTGCAGGTATGACCGTAACCCACACACCTGTCCAAACACACTGCATCATACGGCCTCGGCCTCGTCTGACCGCTGCGTCTGTGTCAGGATCGGATCGGCCGTCCGTCTGAGACTGGGATCATCGGGATCGTAGATCCGGAGTGTCGTATGATCGGCTTGCGGCTGTATGACGGGCTGTTTAAGGTCATTCCTCTGGACCGTGATAACCGCGAGCTCAAAGCCTTCAACATCCGTCTGGAGGAGCTGCAGGTCATAGACGTCCAGTTCCTGTACGGCTGCCAGGCGCCCACCGTCTGCTTCATATATCAGGTATGGATCTTCCTGCGCGATGTGTGTGAGAGCGAGTGTCCCGTCTGCTCATGCAGCTGTGTGTGTCCAGGATCCTCAGGGTCGGCACGTCAAGACATATGAGGTTTCTCTCAGAGAGAAGGAGTTCAACAAAGGACCCTGGAAGCAGGAGAACGTGGAAGCTGAAGCATCGATGGTCATTCCAGGTGAGGTGACGCTTCACAGACGACTGTTCAGATCTGTTGAACTCGGGCCGCTCGAGCAGAAACCCACATCATTACAAATACTGTATAATAACTTGCATTTCGTACCGAACAAACCTGATGCTAATCAGGATGGGCCTGGTTTTATAAATCATGCAGAGTTTGAGACATTTGAACCCTCTGTAAATGTTCTTCACACGCAGCATCTCTTTAGCTAAAATAGGCAGCACGAGTATTTCTTGTAAAAATGCATTTCAGCAAACCAATCTGGTCTGATCATAAAGTAAACGGTGTTTTCTGATTTGTTAATCACCTGATTCATTAACGATTATAATTACTTGTATTTGAATATTATTTGTTAAAAGGCATTTTTACAGTTCCAAATGATTCAAATCCCATATTAAAAAAGCTGCCTCTGCTTAACTTCCTTCATAACAGATTGTCCCTATTACACTCTTATTTTAATTGTTCGTTACTCATTGCTACAGGCGTTTGGTTCACCCCAACTGTGACTGTGGATTCATGTTCATGAAGGTTGCTGAGCGTCTAGACGCGCTGCTTTGAGTCTTGGTGGTGAAATGGTGTGTGTTCACAATCTTCATCCAATCACCAGAGCCGTATTGGAGGAGCTTAATCCTCGGACGGAGTCCGATCACTTATCACCACGGAGACAATACTTAAGGCCATCTGCTCCTCCAACTATCCGGTGACACATCTGCTGATGTCCTCCTGTCCTTTCAGCTGTCGTTTGTATTCTCTGTACTCGTGATTAAAGCGGGTTTCAAACGCCACCAGCAAAGCACCATCGTGGTGTCATAACCGCGTGGATCCTAACTGCTCGCGGTAACCGTCTGAGACATGGAGGGCCGACTCTTCTGCTGCTGCTGGAGACAGAGAGAGCTTATGGTGCCGGAGCTTTGTGGGTGCTCAAAGACCTGCATGTTGGAGCTGCTGGGAGAGGTGCTTCCGGACTGCGCTACCACAACGCCTCTCTCCTAAGCTCTTGCTCCCTCAGCATGCGCCGGACACTACATCAGTTTCAGGATTAGATTGATTCTGTGTGTGTGTATACGTAGTGGCACAATTATTAGAATACACTATTTTCTAGTATGATTCTATCTATTTTTGCTGTAGTGTTTCCATAGGGACATTATCAGTTTACCGTCCAAACATTCATTTTGTCCATGAATTGTATAACCAGTGAGTATTATTGGGACAGGAGCCGGCCTCACACAGAATGTGGATCTCGGATCATCATCATTCTGTCTGATGTCACATGAAGAAACAGACAAACTGAGACAACCAATCCAGAAGAACTGTGTCTCCGAAAGGAAACGCTCAAGAAAACCTGCCTGCAAAGCTCCTGAGAAACTCTGCCTCAGTGCACCGAGGCCAACGCTGCTGTCAACACAAGATGCTCCCCACAAATTTAGTTAAAGGCCACTATATGTCCCTTTTTTACAAAATGGATATTCATCTCAGTGGCTCCAGAAGTTGTTTTGTGCCTCATAGCCGCTGTTGTGGGTCTACGATGTTAAGATGACCCCCAAGCAGAAAAATCACTCACTGCCGGACTGAACACTTCCTACAGCTCCTAATAAAGTATTTCTTGAATGGCTGTCTTTTAAATGCTCTCGGCGTTGAAGATAAGCATGGCGGACGTGTGTGTGGTGCGGTGTCACAGGCCGCTACGCTGTGTCAATCACTAATCGTGGGCGGGGCTGGTATGTGTGATCGGCTTGCTCTGAGACCACTGGCTCGAAGAGTTATAGATATTAACAACAAGGCTGGCTGGATGTTTATCCATTATTGGGTGGTGTGTACACAACTGCCAACCACCTTTATGTTCAAACAAATGTAAAAGTGGAATTTTGCATAATAGTGGCCCTTTAATTTAGTTAATAAAGTTGATTTATAACATACCATCTTTTAGACATTATTTTTGACGCATCCTCATTTTACAACAGGCAATTTTTACACAAGTGCCTTAAACTTCTTGAACAGCACTGTACTTGCAGGGGTTTCTTGGAAGCTCTCGGAGACGACAGTTCTTCTGGATTGAGGCTGTCCCAGTTTGTTCTGTTTCTTCATGTCATATATATAGATATATATTATAATTGGAGTAAAGGTTGGCTCTGCAACGACGTTGAAGGTGATTTTTATTATATCCTAACACCGGAACATTATGCTGATTAAAAGGTGAGTACAGTGCAGATGTAGCGTCCAGACAACCATTAGTTTTCAGTCACAGTCCTGCCTGTAGAGTCGTCTGGCTTTTCTGCTGTATCCGTTCGGTGTGATTTTAATATCATGGCTGCACATGGCATGCTTAAATCAGATACAGATTACCTCAGCGTCTCTGTTTGTGTTCACTAGACCTCTATCGCCGAGTGTCTGACGTATCTGGATAACGGTGTGGTGTTTGTGGGATCCAGACTAGGAGATTCTCAACTAGTTAAGGTTGGTAATCTCACAGATTCATTATTGTTCTGTGATAATGGCGTGTTTAAGGCCAGCGTGGTGTTTGTGTGTGTTTGCAGCTGAATGTGGACAGTAATGACCAGGGTTCGTATGTGGCTGTAATGGAGACCTTCACTAACCTGGGGCCGATAGTGGACATGTGTGTGGTGGACCTGGAGAGACAAGGACAGGGTCAGGTGAGAGACGTCTGCGCATCACTGCGGTCCAGAAGAGCCCTGATCCAGATTCAGTGTGTGTCATCAGTTGCTGTGTGTGTTCCTGCAGCTGGTGACGTGCTCCGGAGCGTTTAAGGAAGGCTCTCTGAGGATAATTCGGAATGGTATTGGGATCCATGAGCACGCCAGCATCGACCTGCCCGGCATCAAAGGTGCGGTTAAGTGCTCTTCATGTTAATCACTAGCCGCTTACATGCTGTGAATGCACAGTATATTTGTGCTCATTTCCTTTTCCTGCTGTACTGTACTGCTGATGTTTCAGCCGTGTAAATTGTTAAATGAAGGCACTTTAATTTCTTTAAAAATATTGAACTGCGTACCAGTTATTAGCATCATCCAAAATTCCTGTATCAGCTTTATGTATTGAGTCATTCAATTTAACAAGTTAATTCAGTACAATAATTTAAATAAAAAAATCTAATTTAAAACTTCATTGCAGCACTTTTCACCTCAGTAATCCGTTTCGTGACGTCTCCTGAGAGCTGAACTTCCGGTCAAACCTAATCCACAGATTGATTGCTGCTTAATGACGACTGTAACATCATGTAATCTTTTGCAGTTTTAGGTGGAGCCGTTGCACAGCTGACTGATAATGGTTTTTGTAGCGTAACTTTGTGCTGTTCAGTTTGGTTTCTCTGTAGCTAATATCAGATTAAATGAGTGGTTCTGCCGGTTGCTGCTGATCTGCAGCATACTTATGCATTTGACAAAAGCTTTTCTGACATCGAAACCATTTTTCACTACAAACTGAAGAAATATTGCTTCCTTCCTTGCTTTATCAGCAGGGCTCTGACACACACTTATGCTAATGTGTGTGTGTGTGTGTGTGTGTGTTGTGTGGTGTGTGTGTGGTTTGGCAGGTCTGTGGCCTCTCCGCTCCGGTCGGCAGAGACACTATGACATTCTGGTTCTGTCCTTTTGTTGGTCGACCAGGTTATGAAGAGCTTTGGTTTACTCCAGTCCTCGAGCTGACACCACCCGCTACTCACTACGTCATCGTGTGTTTGTGTGTGTGTCTTCTCCTCCTCTCTGGTGTCTCTGTGGTGTGTGTGTGGTGTCTGTTTTGTCTCTCTCCATCTCTGTGTGTGTGGTGTGTTGCTGTGGTGTGGTGTGTGGTGTAGGAGCTATGTCTGAGTGGAGGGAGGTGGAGGAGACGGAGCTGCCCGGTTTGTGGACTAATCAGCATCGTTCTTCTGTGTGAAGGTAGTGAGTCATCAGCTCATACGGTGCTTTACAGTCCACACAGAGAGAGAACAGAGTCCCACAGCTTACTGTGGTTGGTGGGGTGTGTTCACGTTGTGTGTGTGTGTGTGTGTTCAGATCACGTCGGTGTCTGTGAGGCTGGTCACGCAGGACAGCAAGGCTCTGGTGAGCGAGTGGAAGGAGCCTCAGGGCAGGAACATCAGTGTGGCGTCCTGCAACAGCTCTCAGGTGGTTCTGGCTGTGGGTCGAGTGCTGTATTACCTTCAGATACTCACAGGAGAACTCAAACAGATCAGGTACTCACTCACTCGCTCACTCACCCTCTCACACACACAGAGAAACACTCACATAGGCACGTCACTCACTCACGCAACCGCACATTTCACTCACTCACTCCACTCACTCACGCTCACTCACAGAGAGACAACACACTCACTCCACAGAGAGACCACACACACTTCACTCACTCACTCACAGAGAGAGACACACACACACTTCCTCACTCCTCGCTCAGAGAGCACCCAACCGCTCACTCGCTCACAGATAGACCACACCTCACCTCGCTCACGATAGAGACACCCGCACGCCTCGCTCACAGAATACACACACACACACTCACTCGCTCACAGAGATACACACACACCCTCACTCGCTCACAGAGAGACACACACACACTCCACATCGCTCCACATGGATACAGCACACCACTCCTCACCGAGAACACACACACCAGAGAAACACACTCATTCATTCACTTCACTCTCACTCCTACAGGAGAGACACACCACACTCATATCTTCCCTCAAGTAGAGAAACACTCACACAGAGAGACACTCACACTCACACCTCGACCCACACACTCACACAACACACTCACCTCCCCTCACCAGAGAGAGACACACACACACACACACTCTCATTCAGTCACCTCACTCACCGAGAGACACTCACCCACGCACACTCCACTCACTCACTCACAGAGAGAGACTCACACACACAGAGACACACTCACTCACACACCGCTCTCTCACACACAGCGAACCTCACCAGAGACCTCACTCACTCACACAAAGACCCACCTCCACTCACACAGAGACACTCACCCTACAGAGACCGCACTCACGTCATCACAGAGTACACTCACTCACACACACTCACTCACTCACAGAGAGAGACTCACTCACTCACTCACACTCAGAGAGAGAGACTCACTCACTCACACAGAGACACTCACTCACTCACACACAGAGCCACACTCACTCACACAGAGACCTCCATCCCTCACCGACAGAGACACTCACTCATCGATCACCAGAAACACCTGCACTCACTCAGATATAGCCCACCACACACTCGAACTCACTCACAGAGAGACACCCACACACTCACTCACTCACTCACAGAGACACACACACACACTCCCTCACCACTCACAGATATAACACCACTCATTCATTCCCTCACTCACTCACTCACATAGATAGACACACACACCTCTTCTTCCACTCACCTCACTCAACAGGAGAGACACACACCACTCATTCATTCACTCCAGAGAGAAACACTCACCCAGAGACCTCACACTCACACACCCACACTCACGCACTCACTCATCACAGAGGACACACACACCTCACTCACAGGAAGACACACACCCCGCACTCACAGAGAGAACCGCCACTCCCTCACAGATAGACCACACCCGGAAACACCCACTCATTCATTCACTCACCTCAGCTCATAGAGACACACCCCACTCATCATTCCCTCCTCACAAGAGAAACACTCACACGAGAAGACACTCACACTCACTCACACTCCACTCACCTCACAGAGAACCACCACACTCACTCACTCATCACGCTCCCCCTCACAGAGGAGTACACCCCACTCACTCACAAGAGCCCACCACACACTCACATCCAGAGGACACACCAACACTCACTCACTCACAGAGCGCACCCACACACACTCACTCACTCAACCTCACTTCTCGCTCCAGAGGACCACACACATCACTCAACATCACAGAGCACGGCACTATCACTCGCAGACGACACACACACAGAGAAACCAACACTCCTTTCTTCACTCACTCACCACAAGAGGACACACACACACCTGGTCATTCACTCACAGAGAGAAACACTCACACAGAGAGAGACACTCACACTCACACACACACACACACGTCACTCTCACACACACTAGATAAACCCACACCACTCACTCACAGAGAAACGAAGACTCACTCTACAGAGAGACAACCCAACAGAGAAACACAGCCTCATTCTTCACTCACTCATCTCACAGAAGCAACACACACACTCCTTCATTCACTCACAGAGAGCACACGCCACAGAGCGAGCAGCTCACACACACACACACACACTCACTCACCTCACACACACACACACAGAGTCACACCCCACTCGCTCACAGAGAGACACACACACTCACTCACAGAGAGACACACACACCTCACGCACAGAGAAGCCCAGCACCACCAGAAACACACACTCATTCATTCACTCTTCACTCAGCTCACAGAGAGACCACCCACACGCCTTCATTCACTCACAGAAGAAAACACACCACAGATAGAGACACTCACACACACACCCCCTCACTCATTCCATAATACCACCACACCTCACTCACAGAAGGCCAACACACACACTCGCTCACAGAGAGACACACACACTCACTCACAGAGAGACACACACGCACTCACTCACAGAGAGACACACCCAGAGCAACCACTTCACACTACACATCATTCTTCACGTCACTCACACTCCTCCACCCCGAGACACACACACACTCATTCATCCCTCACAGAGAGACACACTCACACATATAAACCTCCACAGAGAACACTCACACTTCACAGGCACGTACACACACTCATTCTCACACACACATACACTCACACACACTCACTCACTCACTCACAGAGAGACACACACACACCCTCATTCTTCAACTCACAGTAGACACACTCCACAAGAAACACATCTCCACAAACACACACACACTCAAAACACACACACTCACTCACTCACAGAGAGACACACACACACACATTCGATTCCCTCAGAGAGACACACTCACACATGAGAAAACCTCAACCGAGAGCACTCACACTCAACACACCACTCACCTCACTCACGAGATACACACACCACCTCCTTCATTCCCGGTCACAGAGAGACACACTCAACACCCGAGAACACCCACATCAGAGACACTCACCTCACAGACACACACTCACACACACCCACACTCCCTCACACACACACACACAAACAAATACACACACGCCACACTCACTCACACTCACAGAGAGAGACACACTCACACACACTTGTCTGTGCTCTTTCCATTTAAAATAATTGGCAACCAACTCTTACATTTGCTTTTACAACTCACGATCCAAAACAAGATGCAGCAACATGCCACTGAGCATTTTTTAACTAAATTAACATACTTTGAAATTTGCAAAACCAAAAACGATGGCTGACTTGAGTTTTGTGAACTAAAACATACTGCATAAGCAGCAGACCGAGCTGCACCATGACCAGAATTCACCTCTCTGCCAGCAGATTTTCCTTTACCCGCTGATAAACACAGCAAGGCTGCACTTATACGCCGTGATTAGTGTGTCCTTGGTTACCGCTGTAACAAAGCAGAGGTGCGCTTATGAACAGCAATGATACAGAGTTTCCTTGTTTACCGCTGTAAACAAAGCAGAGCTGCACTAATGAACAGCAATGATACAGTGTTTCCTTGGTTACCGCTGTAAACAAGGCAGCGCTGCACTTATGAACCGCAATGATAGTTTTTCCTTGGTTACCGCTGTAAACAAGCAGCGCTGCGCTTATGAACCGCAATGATACAGTGTTTCCTTGGTTACCGCTGTACACAAAGCAGAGCTGCCCTAATGAACAGCAATGCTACAGCGTTTCCTTGGTTACCGCTGTAAAAAAAGCAGAGCTGCACTTATGAACAGCAATGGATAGTGTTTCCTTGGTTACCGCTGTAAACAAAGCAGCGCTGCTTATGAACAGCAATGATGCAGTGTTTACTGCTGTAAACAAAGCAGAGCTGCTTATAAACAGCAATGATACAGTGTTTCCTTGGTTTCCGCTGTAAACAAGCGCGCTATGCGCTTATAACAGCAATGATGTTTCCTTGTTACCGCTGTAAACAGCAGCGGCTGCACTTATGACAGCAATTATACATTGTTTCCTTGGTTACCCGCTGTAACAAGCGCGCTGCACTTACTAACAGCAATGATATGTTTCTTGAGTTACCACTGTAAACCAGACAGTAAGCTGCGCTTATGACACAGCAGATGTGTTCCCTTGGTTACCACTGTCACAACAAAGCAGAGCTGCGCTTAAGACCAGCAGTGATACAGTTTTTCCTTGGTTTACCGCTGTAACAAGCAACTGCGCTTATGACATCAGTGATAGGTTTCTGCTTTAAACAAAGCAGCGCTGCGCTTATGAATAGCAATGATACAGTGTTTCCTGGGTTACTGCTTTAAATAAAGCAGAGCTGCACTTATGAACAGCCATGATACAGCGTTTCCTTGGTTACCACAGTAAACAAAGCAGCGCTACGCTTATGAACAGCAATGACTTATTTCCTTGGTTCCACTGTAAACAAAGCTGCGCTGCACTTATGAACAGCAATGATAGTGTTTCTTTGGTTACCGCTGTAAACAAAGCAGCAGTTTTGAACAGCAATGATACAGTGTTTCCCTGGTTACCGCTGTAAACAAAGCAGAGATGCACTTATGACCAGCAATGATAGTGTTCCTTGGTCTACCGCTGTAAACAAAGCACGGCTGCACTTATTCAACCAGCATGATACAGTGTTCCCTTGTTCCAGCTGTACACAAGCAGCGCTGCACTTAGAACAGCAATGATAGTGTTCCGTTTTCCACTGTAACCAAGCAGCGCTGCACTACTGCACAGCAAAATTTGATCCAGTGTTTCCTTTGGTTACCAGCGTAACACAGCCGAGCTGCCCTTATGACAGCAGTGATTAACAGTGTTTCCCCTTGGTTTCCGCGCTGTAAACAGCAGAGCTGTCAATTAATGAACAGCAGCAATATAGCGTTTCCTTGGTTAACGCTGTAACCAAAGCAGCGCTGCGCTTATGAACAGCAATGATACAGTTTTTCCTTGGTTACCGCTGTAAACAAGGCAGCGCTGCACTTATGAACCGCAATATTAGTGTTTCCTTGGTTACCGCTGTAACAAAGCAGAGCTGCGCTTTATGAACCAGCAGGGATACAGTTTTTCCTTGGTTACCCCGCTGTAACAAGCACAGCGCCCGCTTATGAACACAGTGCTACGTGTTTTCATTGGTTTACCGCGTAAACAGCCGAGTGAACAGCAGGAATACATTGTTTCCTCCTGGTTCCGCTGTGAAACAGAAGCACGCGCTGCGCTTTATGACTCACGATAGTTTTTCCTTGGTTACCGCTGTAAACAAGGCAGCGCTGCACTTATGAAACGCAATGATACAGTGTTTCCTTGGTTCCCGCTGTAAACAAAGCAGAGCTGCAGCTTATGAACATCAACGAGACGTGTCTTTTCCTTGTTTACCGCTGTAACAAATCAGAGCTGCGCTTTATGACAATCACGATACATGTGTTTTTCCCTTGGTACCGCTGTAAAACAGGCGCGCTGCGCGTTAATGAGAACACCAGTGGACCGTGTTTCCATTTGGTTCCGGTCTGTTAACCCCAACAAGCAGAGCTGCCGCTTATGACACAACTATCAGTGTTTTCCTTGGTTCCGACGCTGTAAACAAGCGAGCGTGCGCTTATGAACAGCAACAGACAGTGTTTTTCCTGTACGCTGTAACAAGGCAGAGCTGCCGCTCGAAACCGCAATGATCAGTGTTTTCCTTGTTACCCGCTGTAAACAAGCGAGCTGCGCTTATTAACATCAGATACAGTGTTTCCTTGTTACCGCTGTAAACAAAGCTCCGCTGTGCTTATGAACGCATTGATACAGATGTTTCCCTTGGTTAACCGTGCGGTAAACAAGAGCGCGCGCACTTATGAACAGCATTTGATTAAGGCTGTATACCTAACCCATAACTGTCTGATATTCATAACCAACAGAAACGACTGGCGTGTGTATTACTATGCAAACTTCACTCAACAACCTTCTGTGGACTAACTTTTTCAGTAGCTGAATTTTGCCAACAAAAACAGTTCCAGATGAAGTCAAAGCCGATCCCTGAACACATGCAGATGGTTTCGTTACTTCATACAGTAGAAAGTGTGATAAACCTCAGATGCTTTTTGGGTTTAGTAGTCTCGTGGAATGGATGAAACTGATCATATGTACACCTTTGAATTGAAATTCTGTCTTATTTCTAAACCAAAACCCCCTGAAATGAATCATGGTTTCTGAACAAATTGATGTGTGAATAATTCATTCGCCTCCTAGGACATTCTACTGGTGTATGATGATAACTCCCACTCCTATGAGCCGACTGACAGTCTGTCTGAAACAGTGATCTATATCTGCACTTCTGTAACGCTGCTGGAGCAGGCAAAGAAAGACCAGAACTAATGATTGTGTAATTTAAACTTGAAGCATCAGTGCCAGCCTTGATCAGGACGGGAGCTCAACGGCTGTGATGTGACTGTGATGAGGGGTGTGTGTGTGTGTGTGAGTGAGCTCTACAGAATGGAGCATGAGGTGGCGTTCTGGACATCACTCCTCTGGCGGACGCGCAGGAGAGTCCAGCATCTGGTTCTTTGGTTCTCTGACCGCATCTACCGCCCGCCATGCGCAAGTTACCCTGCTTCACCCCTGCACAAAGCGGCTGGTCGGAGGTGAACATGCCGAGACGCAACGCACACACACAGACATACAGACAGAGACACACACTAACACGATACAAACCCCTTCTGGTTTTGTTATCCTTTGTTGGTGACTCTCCATTGGCGTAATGAGTTTTTTCTACTGTACAGACCGTTATATTCTATTGCCACTCCAAACATACACTCACACCCCACACACCCACTCACGCACTCAGAACACACTCACTCCTCACTCACTCGAGACACACTCCTCACTCACGGTTCACCTCACTCAGAGACACACACTCCTCACCACTCACTCACAGAGAACCACTCACTCACTCCCTCACAGAACGCACTCACTCACGTCACTCACCCAGAGACTGCACTCACTCACTCACTCACAGACGCACTCACTCCTCACATAGACGCACTCACCCTCACTCACGAGCCCTCACTCAACTCACAGCGCACTCACTCACTCACAGCGACGCCCTCACTACAGAGAGCGCACTCCCTCACGATCACAGAGCCGCGCATTGAGTAGTTTGAGTGAGGGGTGAGGGCGTCCTGTGAGTGGGATGCGTCTCTGTGAGTGAGTGAGTGCCTCTCTGGATTGAGTGAGTGCCTCTCTGTGCGCGAGTGAGTGCTCTCTGTGAGCGAGTGTGATTTCGTCTCTGTGAGCGATTGAGTGAGTGAGTGCGTCTCTGTGACGAGTGAGGCGTCCTGTGAGCGATGAGTGCGTCCTGTGATGAGTGGAGTGCGAGCTCTGTGGAGTGAGTGAGTGAGTTGCGGTCTGTGAGTGAATGGAGTTAGTGATTTGCGTCTCGTGCGTGAGTGAGGGACGTCTCTTGAGTGCGTCTCTGGAAGCGAGTGAGTGCGTCTCTGTGTGTGAGTGTGTCTCTGTGAGTGAGTGAGTGCGTCTCTGTGAGCGAGTGAGTGCGTCTCTGTGAGCGAGCGAGTGCGTCTCTGTGAGCGAGCGAGTGCGTCTCTGTGAGCGAGCGAGTGCGTCTCTGTGAGCGAGTGGGAAATGATGAGTTGAGCGAGTGCGTCGCTGTGGACGCGCGACGTGCGGTCTCTGTGACGAGCAGACGTGCGTCCTCTGTGAGCTCGCGGTGCGTCTCTGTGACGACGATTTTAGCGTCTGCTTGAGCGGCGAGTGCTTCTCTGTGAGCAGTGAGTGAGTGAGTAGGTGAGTGAGTGAGTGCGTCTGTGTGAGTGAGTGAGTGCGTCTCTGTGAGTGAGTGAGTGCGTCTGTGAGTGAGTGAGTGAGTGAGTCTCTGTGAGTGAGTGAGTGAGTGCGTCTCTGTGAGTGAGTGAGTGCGGCTCTGTGTGTGAGTGATTGCGTGCGCTGTGATTGATTCTCTGTGGATTGGTGAGTGCGTCTCTGGTGCAGGGAGTGAGTGTCCTCTCGTGCTTTTAGTGAGTGTATCCTCTGTGTGTGGGTGAGTGGAGTCAGTGGGTGTCTCGTGCTGAGTGAGTGAGGCTCTGGGTGAGGAGTGATGAGTGATGAGGCCTCTGTTTGATGTCTGATTGGTGATTGAGTGTCTCTGTTAGTGAGTGAGTGATGAGTGATCCTCTGTGATTGAGTGAGTGATTGAGGCTCTGTGATAGTGATTGAGTGCTGAGTTCCTGTCAGTTGAGTAGTGCGGTCTCTGTTATTGAGTGTTGCCAGTCTTATCGATGATGCAGTGCGGCTCTGTGTGTGATGAGTGCGTGAAGTGCGGCTCTGTTGTGAGTGAGTGGTGAGGCTCTGTGAGTTTGATGTGGCTCTGTGTGATGATGAGTGAGTGTCCTCTGTGAGTGGTGAAGTGAGTGAGGCTCTGTGAGTGAGTGAGTGAGGGCTCTGTTTGTGTGTGTGTGTGTGTGTGAGTGTCTCTGTGAGTGAGTGAGTGTCTCTGTGAGTGAGTGAGTGTCTCTTTGAGTGAGTTGATGTCCTCGAGTGAGTGAGTGTCTCGCGTGATAGGGTGTACTCTGAGTGAGTGAGGGTCCATCTGTGAGTGAGTGAGTGAGTGAGGCTCTGTGAGTGAGTGAGTGAGTGCGTCTCTGTGAGTGAGTGAGTGCAGGCTTCTTTGTGGGAGTGAGTGAGTGAGTGCGGCTCTGTGAGTGAGTGAGTGATGAGGCTCTGTGGTGCGTGAGTGCTGCTCTGTTGTTATAGTGATTGCTAGTCCGAGGCTCTGCTGTGACTGTGAGTGAGTGATGAGGGCTCTGTGGAGTGAGTGAGTGAGGCTCTGTAGGATAGCTGAGGCTCTGTGGTGGGTGGTTGGTGAGGCTCTGTGTGTTGGTTCTTGATTGAGGTGAGTGTCTCTGTGAGTGAGTGAGTGTCTCTGTGAGTGGGTGAGTGTCTCTGTGAGTAGGAGGTGTCTCTGTGAGTGATTGGAGTTGTCATCTGTGTGAGGAGTGGGGCACTGTGAGTGAGGTGCGTCTCTTTGAGGGAGTGAGTGAGTGCGTCTCGTGAGGGAGGAGTGAGTGCGTGTCTGTGAGTGAGTGCGTCTCTGTGAGGGAGTGAGTGCGTGCGTCTCTGTGAGGGAGTGAGTGCGTGCGTCTCTGTGAGGGAGTGAGTGCGTGCGTCTCTGTGAGGGAGTGAGTGCGTGCGTCTCTGTGAGGGAGTGAGTGCGTGCGTCTCGGTGATGGATGGTGCGTGCGTCTCTGCTTAGGGAGTGAGTGCTGGTCTCTTGTGAGGGTGAGTTGCGGGCGCTCTGTGATGCTTGGATGCTTGCGTCTCTGTGAGGGAGTGAGTGCGTGCGTCTCTGTGAGTGAGTGCGTCTCTGTGAGTGAGTGATTGCGTGCGTCTGCGTGTGAGTGGGAGTGATGCGTTGCGTCTCTGTGAGGATTAGTGCGTAGCTTCCTTCTGTGAGGGAGTGAGGTTCGTGCGTCTCTGTGAGGAGTGAGTGCTGCGTCTCGGTGAGGGAGTGAGTGCGTGCGTCCTGTGAGGGAGTGCGTGCGTTCGTCTCTGTGAGGGGTGAGTGAGTGCGTCTCTGTGAGTGAGTGCGTCTCTGTGAGTGAGTGCGTCTCTGTGAGTGAGTGAGTGCGTCTCTGTGAGTGAGTGCGTCTCTGTGAGTGAGTCTCTGTGAGTGAGTGTGCTCTGAGTGATTGTGTGTGTGTGTGTGTGAGTGAGTGCGTCTCTGTGAGTGAGTGTGGCTCTGAGTGAGTGAGTGAGCTCTGTGTGTGTGTGAGGTTGAGTGAGGCTCGTATCGTGAGGCTCGGTGGTGTGTGAGTGATGACTGAGGCATCTTGTGTGTGTTGAGTGAGCCGTTGTGTGTGAGTGAGTAGTGAGGCTCTGTGTGATGTGTTTAGTGATGAGTTAGCGCTTCTGTGGTGTGTGTTGATGGTGAGGCGCTGTGTGGTGTCGAGTGAGTGATGAGGCTCCTGTGTGTGTGTGAGTGAGTGAGTGAGGCTCTGTGTGGTGTGTTATGTTCGTATTGAGTGTCGTGGTGTGTGATGCGGGAGTCGATTCTCTGTGTGTGCTTGTGAGTGCGTGAGGGCTCTGTGTGAGAGTGCTGCTTGATGCTCTGTTGTGTTCGTGAGTGAGTCTTGCGTCCCTCTGTGAGTGCGTCTCGTGAGTGCGTCTCTGTGAGTCTTCTCTGTGAGTGCGTACTCTGTGAGTGCTCTCATGTGATTGAGTGGAGTGAGGCTCGCGTTGAGTGAGTGAGTGGTTCTTGTCTGCTGTGAGGATTGAGTGCGTCTCTGTGAGGGAGTGAGTGAGTGCGTCTCTGTGAGGGAGTGAGTGAGTGCGTCTCTGTGAGGGAGTGAGTGCGTGCGTCTCTGTGAGTGAGTGCGTCTCTGTTTAGTGAGTGAGTGCGTCTCTGTGCGTGAGTGAGTGCGTCTCTGTGAGTGAGTGAGTGCGTCTCACTCACTCACAGAGACGCACTCACTCACTCACACACTGCACAGAGCGCACTCACCACTCACTCACTCAGCAGAGACTCACTCCACTCACTCACTACAGAGATGCACTCACTCACAGAGATGCACTCACTCACAGAGATGCACTCACTCACTCACAGATGCCCTCACTCACGAGATGCACTCATCCTCACTCACTCACTCCAGAGAACGCTTCACTCATCTCACTCAACGCACTCCCATCACTCACATCACTCACGTCAAGACGCACTTCACTCACCTCACTCACTACACTCACAGAGATCCTCACCCACTCGATCTCACGGAGCGCACTCACTCACTACGAGACCACTCACTCACTCACTCACAGGAGACTCAACTCACTCCCCTCAAGTAACGCACTAACACTCACTCCTCACAGACGCACTCCCCTCACTCACAGAGACGCCTCATCATCACTCACGCAGAGACGCACTCACTTCACTCACTCAAGACCGCACTCACCTCACTCCTCAGGACGTCACTCACTCACTCACTCACTCAGAGACGCACTCACTCACTCACGTTCTAGACCTATCACCACTCACCAGAGACTCACTCACAATCACCTCTTCCAGACCACTCACTTCACTCCCTCAAGAGACGCAACTCACTCACTCACTACATAGACGCAACTCAACCACTCACCTCAGAATACGCACATCACCACTCACTCACAGAGACGCACTCAACTCACTCACAAAGCCTCACTCACTCACAGATCCTCACTCCACTCACAGAGCCTCTACTCACTCCCAGAAGCCTCACTCACTCACAGAGCCTCACCTCCACACAGAGCCTCACTCAACTCCGTCACCACACACAAGCGCCCAACTCCTCACAGATCACACTCATATCCACACTACCCTCACTCACACACAGAGCCACACTCAACTCTATCATCACTCACAGAGACCTCCCGCCACTCACTCCAGAGACACTCACTCCAACACTCACCAGAGACACTCATCACTCACTCCCATAGCCAACTCACTCCTCACACACAGCGCTCACTCCTCACTCACTACACAGAGCTACATCAGCTCACTCCCACACAGCCCTCACTCACTCACTCACACACTAGCCTCACTCACTCACTCACTCACTCACAGAGACTCACTTCGACTCACTCAAGCAGACTCACTCACTCACGCACTCACTCGAGACGCACTCACCACTCACTCAGAGACCACTCACTCACTCACTCCGATACGCACCCAATCACTCACTCATAGAATTCACTCACTCCACTCACTCCGAGACGACTCACTCACTCACGTACACTCGAGTACGCACTCACTCACTCTCACTCACTGCTCCGGAGACGCACGTCAACTCACTCACTCCCACTCAGATACTCACCTACACGTCACTCACTCACTTCGAGACGCACTCGCCCTCACTCACTCAAACTCACTTCACCTCGGACTTCGATCAGAGCTCACTCACTCACTCACTCAGATACGCACTCACTCACCACTCAAGACGCACTCCTGCCCTCACTCACTCAGAGCGCACTCACTCACTCCTGACTCCTCACTCACCACTATAGCCTCACTCACACACAGACCTCACTCACTCACCTCACACACCGAGCCACACTCACTCACATCCCACACAGAGCCACACTCCTCACTCACTCACAGTACACTCACTCATCACAGAGACACCACTCACTCTCACAGAGACCTCACTCCTCACAGAGACCTCACTCACTCACTCACCACACAGAGACACACTCACTCACTCACTCACAAGAGACCTCACTCACTCACACACACAGAGCGCCCTCACTCACTCACACTCACACACGGAGCCACAGCACTCACTACACACACCAAGCCTCACTCACTCACTCACACACCGATCCTCACTCACTCACCACTCACACACAGAGCCTCACTCACTCACTCACACACACACAAGCTCAGCCTCACTCACACACAGCGCCTCACTCACTCACTTCACACACAGAGCCTCCACTCACTCACTCACTCACAGAGCCTCACTCACTCACTCACACACAGAGCCTCACTCACTCACACACACACAGAGCCTCACTCACTCACACACACACACGAAGCCACCTCACTCACCACACACAGAGCCACACTCACATACTTTCACTCACTCACTCACTCACTCACAAACAAACTCACTCACTCACACAGGAGCGCTCACTCAGCTCACTTCCTTCACTCCACACACAGTCTCTCTCTCACTCACTCACTCACCCACACACAGAGCCTCACTCACTCACTCCTCACAGAGACAACTCACTCACTCACTCCACACAAGCCTCCCTCCTCACTCACTCCTCCTCACTTCACTCACACAGATCCTCACTCACCTCACTTCACTCACTCACTCACACACAGAGCCTCACTCACTCACTCACTCACTCACTCACACACACACTCACTCACTCACACACAGAGCCTCACTCACTCACTCACACACACACAAAACTCACTCACTGACACACACTCACACACACACACACAAACTCACTCACTCACTCACACACACTCACTCCCACTCACTCACTCACTCACTCACAACAGAGCCACCCTCACTCAACTCACTCACTCACTCACAGAGACACTCACTCACTCACTCACACACAGAGCCTCACTCACTCACTCACTCACTCACTCACACACAGACACTCATGTTCATGACACTACACACACACAGAGGTGCTGTGAAAACATTCCCCAGAGAGAAGCTTGAACAACACACTTTCTCTTTCCTTCGCACTTTATTTCTATATATTCACCTTTGTATAAGAAGATTTTATAAAGCACTTTTCCCAAACTCAAGCTGAAGTCTTTGAGACATTTCAAACAAAAAACATAGTGCGAGAGTGCGAGAGCCACACTGCAGCACTCAGGCTAATGGTAATGGCTATGTATGGTGTCACGCGGGACATGTTCTTGCGCTCTGAAACAGTCTTCAGGTCTGGAGCTGATCCTCTTTCAGCGTGTCGCTGTGGTCAAAGACACCTATCTAGGTCACGTTCATACAGACAGAGAAATCAAGACAAACCACGCCATCATGAGCTGGCTAGAGTTCACTCGCTGGAGAACACGCAGCTACAGTTGTTGTTGTTTAGCTCAAATGATCAATTCGAGTGTTTAAAATATCTCCACATATATCAGGAGCTTGAGGAATGCACACTTTATATCCTATAGTCCTAGTGAGGCGTATCAGAGCAGTGCTTATTCCTGCATCTTTACCCTTTGCAGCTCTTGAGATGCATGTTATAAAGGTAACGGCACTTAAAGTAAGTTTAGCTTACTTATTTAACAGTGCTTTTATTAATAATTGAATTAACTGTCACTTTTGATTGAAAGATATTTCTGTTGCTGTGTATGATTAATGAATGAAAGTGTCTGGAGAAGCCTTAGCATCAGACGGTCATGAAGTGTGCAGTGGGAATGTATTTCTGCTGTGCTCAGGGTTAATGCTGGATATAGTTAGTGTAAGTGAGCCTTAAAATGTGCATAATGTAAACATCTGAATAATGTTGGTACTCCGTTTCCTATGTGAGATTATAGATTCACAGCGTGTTGTGAAAGGCAGTGCTGTTGTTTTGGTGCCGTTTGGTGAATGAATCTGAAGAGCGTCTGAAGCATGAATGTGTTTGCTGAGCTGAAGAGCATGTCACATGTCTCTCACTGACCGCTGATCGTGTGTCCTGCAGAGATCATCCCTCGCTCCATCCTCATGACCACGTTTGAGGGCAGTCATTACCTGCTGTGTGCGCTGGGAGACGGGGCACTTTTCTATTTCGGACTGGACATTCAGACAGGTGAAAGCAACACACACACATGCTCTCACACACACACACACACACACACACTCACTCACAAACACTCACACACACATGGTTAACAACCATCTACTCCATCGGTTCCTCTGAGCACTTTGACAACATGACATCTAATGGACTGTTTACTTTATTAACATGTTTCTGGCTTGTGAATGATTCATTAGAACACATTTGATAAACAGTCAAATGTTTGTTGCAGGATTCAATTATTTTTTTTCTATAGAGGTTCCGGTTTTTCTTGTCCTGTTGAAATTTTCCACTAACCTCACCACAAAAATGTTTTGGATCCATGTAAACTTTTATTGTGATATAATGGTGCTTTTCCACTGCATGGTACAGTACGATTCGGTTTGGCTCACTTTTGGGGGGTTTTTAACTTTTGGACACGAGACACCAGAGCCGCTAGATTAAAATCATCACAGCCAGCGAAGGATCAAACGCAACTGTCTTTTGAACAAATACAACTGTTTTGAACGAGCGCACCTTTTTTAACAACCAAAAAATGGCTGTTTGGTGGTGTGTTGAGGAAGTACAGACGTTCCTCTCGTTGACCGCCGAGAAGCTTGATGGGGTGATGTGTATGATCCTGCCCACTCTAAAGCGGGACTAAACTGCAGTGGGAACGCAAACCCAGCCGAGCTGTACCACACGGTGGAAAAGCTCCATAAGATTGGTGTGATACCAGCATTTGAGTTACCAGTTACCAATTTCACAATTCTTGATTCTAATTTTGATACCACAGCAAAAACTAATATAGCTCAAACGTCATTAAAGACGTAATAAAATTTTATTATTATTAAACAGTAATAAAATAAGAACAAGTAAACAAATTACACGCAATAGCGCAAGTAAATTAAAGAGTGCTTCAAGGTTTTCAGGCATATCTAGCTCTTTTTACTCGGGTAAGAAATACTAGAGATTGAATGAAGTAATGCATATGTTTTGTTTCAAAATTCAAATTTAATTGAGTTTTAAGAGGCTTAAATTCCATTGTCACACCCTAAGCTCTTAGTGTCTGATGTGGCGTGTGTCGTTCTGTGCAGGGGTTTTGAGTGAGCGTAAGAAGGTGACTCTGGGCACTCAGCCCACGGTTCTGCGCACCTTCCGCTCGCTCTCCACATCTAATGTGTTCGCCTGCTCCGACCGGCCCACCGTCATCTACTCCAGCAACCACAAACTGGTCTTCTCTAACGTCAACCTGAAGGAGGTCAACTACATGTGCCCACTCAACTCTGAGGGATACCCCGACAGGTACGACATGAGAAAGATCAGGCCTGTTCTTATTAGCGAACACATCTGTAGTGAAAGATGGAGCAGTGACTTTGATTTCCTCTTCCTTCTGTCACAGTCTGGCTCTGGCCAACAACAGCACTCTGACCATCGGCACTATCGATGAGATCCAGAAGCTCCACATCCGAACCGTTCCTCTCTACGAGTCGCCCAAGTGAGTGTGTGTCCTCCGACAGGAGCACATCCAGACTGCAGCTCTTAGCTTTGCTGGAAAGACTTATTGCTGCACTAAACCAGGGATGTCGATGATTAATCGCTAATTACAGTTAATCATTTATTAGATTAAGCTAATCAGGTGTCTGTGTAATTATGAGAGCGAAAGCTGACTGGAGCTGTTGCATTTAATTCATGCTCACTACACACACACGCGCCCTTGAAATGCTGGAGTATGATGTCATGAGAATCGTGCATTTACTTTTAAAGTAAAGATGATGTGCGCTACAGATGCATGATTGTGTGATAAAAGTACAGCACGATGACAAGCATGCTGTCTTTTTTTCAGTGCTGCTCTATTTCTAATAAATCCAGCCCGTCAGCTTTTATTTAGTGGCCGGTGTCATTAGCAGGAACTTATTAAAAACATGCTTGTCTCTCTGAGGGTTAAACCGCTGCGGAGTCATCTAATGAGACATTGTAAAGGCCAAATAAAACCATGTTCAAACTGCTGATATTCATGATTTAATTCGCTTTTGCCGGCTAAAGCGATGGGAGTATTTAGTTAATAATCAGCAGACTCAGTCAGTGATGGTGTGTGTCGTTGCAGGCGGATCTGCTATCAGGAGGTGTCTCAGTGTTTCGGAGTTTTGTCCAGTAGAGTAGAAATGCAGGACACCAGCGGGACCACAGCAGCCGTGCGGCCCAGCGCCAGCACACAGGTGTGTGTGTGTGTGTGTGTGTGCCGTGAGAGAGTGAGTGTGAGTGGGAGGGAGTGTGTGAGAGTGAGAGAATGATGGGGTGTGAGTGAGCGTGTGTGAGAGCGTTGTGTAGTAATGTGTGTGTGTGTGTGTGTGTGTGCGCGCGCTCAGGCGCTCTCCAGCAGCGTCAGCTCCAGTAAGCTGTTTCCAGCAGATTCTCACGAGAAGTCGTTTGGAGAGGAGGTGGAGGGCACAGTTGGGGGTATCAGCACACTTTTGCGGTAAGTGTGAGCCTGTCACCTGGAGGTGTTGGTGAGTGTGACGTCTGACGCTCTCTCTCTCTCTCTCTCTCTCTCTCTCCAGTGCTGCATGCACATCAGTTCCTGCAGAACGAGTACGCGCTCAGTATGGTGTCCTGTAAGCTGGGCAGGGATCCTGCCATCTACTTCATCGTCGGCACTGCGATGGTGTATCCGGAGGAGGCGGAGCCTAAACAGGGCCGCATCATCGTCTTTCACTATACAGACGGTAACGTCACACACACCCCTGATTATTTTCCACAAAGTTATTAAATGTTTCTCTAGGTGTTTCTACAAACATTGTGGCTATTTCAATGATGAGTGTACTTTGTTTTTTACACATCCGCTAGAGTATACATGCAGTGTGTTTGATGCAGGTTTCATCCTCATCATTAGAACAGCTCGTCTCAAAACCGAAGCATACTTTGAGTCTCCTCAAGCTTTTACCATTTCATATTCATATAAACAAAAATGCTCAAAGACTAGGGCTGTGTGATTAATCGAAATCATCATAAAATCGCGATTTGAGCACGCATGATTTCTAAATCGCTTTATAGCACGATTTTCCGCGCCCTGACCTCCTGCAGTACGCTATCCGAACCAATCAGAATGCAGCGCGCCTAAATGGAGCACGAGAAGAGAACAGAACAGACCGGGCGAGCATACAAACGTAACGCCAGGTTCACACACTCCGTCTGTGGTGTGTATTTTTTCCGCGCCCATGTTAACGGATCAGAGCGTTCACACTGCACGCGATTGTGGTCCGGCAGTGCGCTCCAGGAGCGGTGCATCTGCAGTAGTCATGCTGCGATCGTTTCCGCACAGAGTCTATTTCTGCTGTGCTGCACGCGCTGAATTAAAGTAACAGCGGATTAAGACGCGTGGTAACAATTAACCTGGGATTGACACGGAAATGTAGTAATTACACCAATAAAAGTCTACTGTTTCACAGTCAACACGTGGCTTTTTGGCTAGATTTAAAACAAGGAAAAGTGCACTTTTAGATAAACAAGGCAATAATAGATGGCACTCGTGGTGGTAGTTAAACAAAGTTATATTTATTGAGTTTAAACGTGAATATGTCTATGAAAGATTGTATTACTGTACTGTGAAAAAAGAGAATCACAATGCTGAAAAAGCATTTTCAGAAACAACGTTTGGATTTGAAATCAAAATAATGGATAAATGTTGTGTTTGTGGTAAACAGCCACGGATCAGGAGCGGACTGCAAACGCGCCCTGTGCGAGGACAGCACATTGAGTCCGTGCTGCTTCTGCACCGCATACACATACTGTATACGCACTGCAGACGGAGCACGTGTGAACCTGGAGCAACACATCTACTTCAACATCTGAGGCAATGCCACAAAGAGCTCTATGACCAATGCATAGCAAAAAAAAAAAGTTTTATTCTTTTTTTTTGCCATATGTCTATTCTAGAGGCATTACAGCTGTTTGATAAAGCTCTAATTGGTTTTCTTTTTGACTTTGACTGTAAAGCATGTCTGTGTGTGTCAAAATCGTGTTTAAAATCGAAATCGCAAAATTGATCAAAGAAATCGCTATAGGTTTTTTTTGTCCATATCGCACAGCCCTATCTATCCTGGAGCACAAAACAATAGCAGCTTCCATTCAGAAGTGGTGTATTCTGCGTGACGTTTCTCATGACTGTTTGCGTTGGTGTGTGTGTGTGTGTGTGTGTGTGTGTTGAATCATGGGGTGTTTCTGGTTTTCTGTGTTTCCAGGCAAACTGCAGACGGTGGCAGAGAAGGAGGTTAAAGGTGCGGTTTACTCCATGGTGGAGTTTAATGGTAAACTGCTAGCCAGCATCAACAGCACCGTGAGTTTCCTCCCATCATGCTGTTCAGTGTAATGGATTTCTTGTGCGGCGCTGACGTCTGTGTCTCGACAGGTGCGTCTGTACGAGTGGACGGCGGAGAAAGAGCTGAGGACGGAGTGTAATCACTATAATAACATCATGGCCCTGTATCTGAAGACTAAAGGTGACTTCATCCTGGTGGGCGACCTGATGCGCTCCGTGCTGCTGCTGGCCTATAAACCCATGGAGGGCAGCTTCGAGGAGGTGACGGCTGCCGCCAGGAATTCTGGGATTCATGCGTCGTTTCTAGTTATAAGAAGCTGTTGTGGTTCTTAATTTCCTCTTGCTGTTTTCATTTCATTAGATTGCTCGTGATTTCAATCCCAACTGGATGAGTGCTGTAGAAATCCTGGATGATGACAACTTCCTCGGAGCGGAGAACGCTTTCAATCTGTTCGTCTGCCAGAAGGACAGGTAATGGATTGAGTGGGAAAGTGTGATCGGTGAAATCCTGGTTCAGTCGTAATCCACGTGATCGTGAATTTTGCATGAGGGAGAAGATTTCACATCTGGTTGATAGCTCCAGATCGTCATGTTGAGGAGCAGAAAGCTGCTTGGATTGAGAGTGACATCTGAAGCTGTGCTTCATTCACTGCATACACTGATGTGCCTTAAAGGGACAGTTCCCCCAAAAATGAAAATTACCCCATGATTGACTCACCCTCAAGGCATCTTAGGTGTATATGACTTTCTTCTTTCAGATGATCATCGGAGTTATATTTAAAAACGTTCTGGCTCTTCCAAGTTTTATAATGGCAGTGAATGGCTGTTATTATTATCCAATAAAGCGCATCCTTCCATAATAAACAGTGCCTCACACGGCTCCGGGGTGAATAAAGGCCTCCTGTAGCAAATCAATGCGCTTTTGTAAGAAAAATATCCATATTTAAAATGTTATAAACCGTAATCTCTAGCTTCCACTAACTCGTACGTTCACAATAGAACGGCGTTTCGGCGGATGATGTAGGACGTCGGCGTAGCGTTAGCTCCGGTGAAAAGTGACAAACGCAGAGGAGAGAGCAAAACAATACGCTGGTCACGAATTAGAAGTACAAAACAAGAATATAAAGGAAAATGTAGGACGATTTTGATATAAGCCAAGAGGAGACTGGTTTTCCTTTGCTAAAGTAAGAAAACGTTGCTTCCTTTGCTGCTGTAAACAAACGCTGTTCTCGCGAGACTAGCCTATTTTCACCGGAGCTGCGACAGATTTGACTCTGCTGCCGCCTAGAATTAAACCGCTGGTCTCGTCTGGCCAGAGGAGAACGACACTATTTCCCTGTTTCATACTGTAAAGCTGCTTTGATACAATCTGCGTTGTAATAAGCACTATATAAATAATGGTGTGTGGCACTTTTTACTATGGATGGATGTGCTTTATTGGACTTCTTTTGAACTACTGAAAAATAACAGCCGTTCACTGCCATTATAAAGCTTGGAAGAGCCAGAATGTTTTTAAATATAACTCCGATTGGATTCATCTGAAAGAAGAAAGTCAAACACACCTAGGATGCCTCGAGTCAATCATGGCCTATTTTTGTGAGAACTAACGCTTTAAGGGAAGTGAGAGTCGTTGAGGGTTGTTTGGTTGTGTGTCCTCCAGCGCGGCGACTACCGACGAGGAGCGGCAGCACCTGCAGGAGGTGGGTCTGTTCCACCTGGGAGAGTTTGTCAACGTGTTTTCACACGGATCTCTGGTGCTGCAGAATCTGGGCGAGAGCTCGACGCCGACACAGGGCTCGGTGCTGTTCGGCACAGTCAACGGCATGATCGGTGAGCTTCTGTCCGTTCACTCGCACAGCAGTCCTGTAACGCCGTCATACTGTCATTGTTCAGCCTGCTTCAGCGGCCGGCCGCGAGACTGAGCCACAGAGGAAGATTGAACTGTTCTGCTGTATCTGTGAGGACTGATTTACATGTGTGAGAGATGAAGAAACTGAGCAAGACGTGTCCAAATACAGTGCTATCAAGAGCTATTTGTCAGGAATGAGGTGAAGCAGAGTTTAGTTGTTAGCTGTGGAGCTGTTTTGCGTTCATATCAGACTCGTTATGAAGAATCTGAAGCAGCTTTTCTTTGTAACACCGTGTCCTGACTCCACGCGACGCGGCAAGCGATCTGTGTCCACAATCAATCAGAAGTTTATAATCTAACTCATAAATATTTAACCTTTTTAACATTTTTAAATGTACAAACTGAGTGACTGATACCATCTTTTTTTATGGAATACAATCGTTGGTTCGCAGTGAGTTCACAGTTTCAGCGTACGTTTGCTTTAATTTATTTTCAAGATCTGAGGTAAACTATCTGTAAGATTTACAGAGATACTCAGCTGAATTTCCAGATAAACTGCATTATGATCTACCTTGATGTCAGTACTGTGATGTTGGTTGTGTAAATGTGAGTTTTGATGATGATTTGTTGTGTGTTCGAGGTTTGGTGACGTCGCTGTCGGAGGGCTGGTACAGTTTACTGCTGGATCTACAGAACCGACTCAACAAAGTCATCAAGAGCGTCGGCAAGATCGAGCACAGCTTATATCCTTCAGCAGCGGTCAGAGATGTGTGTGTGTGAGTTTTGCGGTGGTGTGTGTGTGTGTGAGAGTGTGTGTGTGAGGGTGTGTGTGAGAGTGTGTGTGTGTGAGAGGTGTGTGTGAGGAGTGTGGGTGGGAGAGTGTGTGTGTGTGAGAGAGAGAAATAGAGTGTGTGTGTGTGTGAGAGAGTGTGGGTGTGTGTGTGTGAGAGTGTGTGGTGTGTGTGAGTGAGTGTGTGTATGTATGTGAGTATGTGTGAGTGTGTATATGTGTGTGTGAGTGTGTATATGTGTGTGTGAGTGTGTGAGTGTGTGAGAGTGAGTGTGTGTGTGGTGTGTGAGAGTGAGTGTGTGTGTGTGTGAGATGAGTGTGTGTGTGTGTAGAGGTGAGTGTGTGTGTGTTAGCGTGAGTGTTTTTTTTTTTTTGTGTTGTTTTTTTTTTTTTTTTTTTTTTTTTCTTTTGTGTTGTGAGAGTGAGTGTGTGTGTGTGTGTGGAGAGGGAGTGTGCTAGTGTGTGTGAGAGGTGAGTGAGGTGTGTGTGAGTGAGTGAGTGAGGCTGTGTGTGTGTGTGTGAGAGTGAGTGGTGTGTGTGTGTGTGTGTGTGTGTGTGTTTTTTGTTTGTGTGTGTGTGTGTGTGATTGAGTGTGTGTGTGTGAGAGTGAGTGTGTGTGTGTGAGGTGTGAGTGTGTGTGTGAGTAGTGTGTGTGTGTGTGAGAGAGTGATGTGTGTGTGTGAGAGTGAGTGTGTGGTGTGAGAGTGAGTGTGTGTGTGTGAGAGATAGAGAGAGAGTGTGTGTGTGAGAGAGAGAGTGGGTGTGAGAGAGTGAGTGTGTGTGAGAGAGTGAGTGAGTTGTGTTGAGAGAGGTGAAGATGTGAGTAGTGAGAGAGAGTGATGTGAGTGTGAGAGAGAGGTGTGTGAGTGTGAGAGAGTGTGTGTGTTTGTGTGTGAGAGTGAGTGTGTGTGTGGGTGAGTGAGAGAGAGAGAGAGAGTGAGTGTGTGTGTGAGAGTGAGTGTGTGTGTGTGAGAGTGTGTGTGTGTGCGAGGGTGTGTGTGTGTGAGTGGGTGTGTGTGTGAGAGTGAGTGTGTGTGAGGTTGAGAGATCAGTGTGGTGTGAGAGAGTGTAGGTGGTGTGGAGAGTGAGTTGGTGTGAGGAGAGTGAGGGGTGTGTGTGATTGGAGGTGGTGTGAGTGTGAGAGATGTGAGTGTGTGGGTGAAGGAGAGTGAGTGTGTGTGTGAGAGAGTGAGTGTGTGTGTGAGAGAGTGAAGTGTGGTGACGGTTGAGGGTGAGTGTGTGTGTGTGTGTGTGAGAGAGTGAGGGTGAGAGGTGTGTGTATGTGTGTGAGAGGTGTGTGTGAGTGAGGTGTGTGTGTGTGAGAGAGAGTGAGTGTGTGTGTGAGAGTGGGGAGGTGTGTGTGAGAGTGAGTGATGTGTGTAGTTGAGGAGAGTGCGTGTGTGTGGAGAGGGGGGTGGTGTTGAGAGTGAGGGGAGTGTGTGTGTGAGAGGGAGTGAGTGTGTGTTGTGTGTGTGAGTGTGAGTGTGTGTGTGTGTGTGTGTGAGTGTGTGTGTGTGTGTGGGAGAGTGAGTGAGTGTGTGAGAGTGAGTGAGTGTGTGTGTGAGAGTGAGTGAGTGTGTGAGAGTGAGTGAGTGTGAGAGAGAGAGTGGGTGTGTGTGTGTGTGTGTGAGAGTAATAACTCTGGCAGGAACTCTGTGTGTTGAAGTCCTTGACTAGTGTCACCTGGAGGTCGTTCCACACGGAGCGTAAGACTGAGCAGGCCACAGGGTTCATTGATGGAGATCTGATCGAGAGCTTCCTGGATCTGGGTCGAGCGAAGATGCAGGAGGTGGTCAGCACTCTGCAGGTGATCATGTGCTCGTGTTTCTTCACGATTCATGCTCTGATGAAGGTTTGCGCTCGCGAATCGTCTGTCGTATCATACGGTGATGAGTGGTTAAAGCTGTATCTCCCGGCGCTCTTTCTGGAGCCGTGTTTTACTCGTCTGACCCGTCTCTGGCAGGTGTGTTTGGATAAGAAGGGTTAAAAAAATGGCTCTGCCCAAAGAGAATATTGAATTATTACCACAATACTGATTTCTCACTAGACATCAAGTCAAATGTTAAAAAAAGGGCAAAATCCAACATCTATATGCAAACTGACAGCCAACTGAAATTTTTAGACACCTTTTATTCAGCTCAATTTTCATATAATTGCATGTAAAGGATTGTGGGATATCATAGGAGTGTTCCATGTCATGGCAGTACAGATAGTGTTTGTGGAAACTCTGGATTTGAGTTTGAGTCGCCTTTGACAATCATATATAGGCCTTCATTAGATTTACAGAATATTTGTCGATTAAAATGAATGAGAACAAAGTAGAAAATTCTTCATTTTACAGAAGCAGAGTTGAAAAATCTTGCCCTTATATAAAAGTATGAAAGTTGCCCGTCTATAATGCTGTGACCTGCGTAATTCTGACTGTTAAATATGAACATCTGTACATCAGTGCTGCCCTCATGAATCCATCAGAAGAAGGTATCAGCAGACAGGAAGTGATGCGATCGCTGGATTCCAGTGTTTTACTGCTGTTGTGCCTCAGAAACAGGGCTGGAAACCCCGAGCTAAAGTTCCCCGAAGATTGATGTTTTCATTAAAAGATTATTTAATTGTAATAAAAATACCCCCTTCCCCTGCTACAAAGATGGTTCTGCAGCAGATGCTAATGAGAGAAGCACGCGATGCTGCAGTGCGCTTGTGTGAACTACATCTGTCTTCATTCGCTCGTGTTCCTGTGTGTGTGTGTGTGTGTGTGCGCTGCAGATGGATGACGGCAGCGGGATGAAGCGCGAGGCGACGGTGGACGAGGTTATTAAAATCGTGGAGGAGCTGACGCGGATCCACTAACCGCGAGCGTCAACACATCTGTACATAACTATACCTACATCAGAGCGTGTGTGTTTCACTCCACCTGAATAGAGTTCAGTCACGCTCACACTCTCGTCTTCATGTGCTTGTCCTGAGCCTCCAGATGAAGATTCTGCCAGCACCGATCCGCAATAGCTTTAGTGAAGCGTTTATCAGTGTGGTGTCTCTCTGTTCGTTCATTTATTTTAATAAAGTTTCCTTCAGTACTTTGGACCTGTTGTGTTTTATCAAGTCTGTGTGTGGTCTTTTAATAAGAGCAGCACATTACATGAGAGATGAATGGAGTCATATTATCTCCTCTGCTGTATGCCGCTGCTATGGAGCGTGTCTGGATAATGTGCACTAAACCCAGACAGCTCAAGTCAGAGCCGGACTGTACATTATCCTGTGTATTACATGACTGCTTACTTCATAAATCAATGGACATGAAATATTGAGTGCATTATTTAATTATGAGAAGCAAGAGAGTGATATAAGAGACAAGAAACAGCAGTTTAGCACTCATCATGTCTGTACTGATCCACTTAATATAATCATAAGTGCACGCTTGATTGACAGAATATGAGTCGTTAATACATTAAACAACTTATTGTGCTTGGTGTCAGCTCTTATGAATATTATTTATTTTTGTTTTTTTTAAAGCTTTTGTTCATTTTCCAAAATTCCTGACAAACCAGGACCGGTGAAGTGTCCATCTGTAGATAGTTTGAAGCAGACAAGTCATACTTGACAATCCACAGCCGGGTTTATTTGGGTAACGAGCAGAACACATTTTGTTTCTATCCTCTCTGACCCTTCTGTTTGAGGTTAACGAGTGGAAGAGCTGAATCAGCTGTGTTTAATCAGGGAAATGTGTGCTGTTGGTGGGAAGTTTTAGGCACTGGTTCCTGCTCTGGCAGAACGGTCTCTCTCGTCATGTTTCTGGTCTGTAAATGTTCAGACACTGCAGTAGATACTCAGCAAAATGAAGTTCATCGTCCTGCAGATCACACACGGACACAAATCAGCCTTGATGAAAGTGCATGCAGTAATAAAAGCTTCTTTTAGTAATTTCATGAGTTCGCCTGTCCATCTAGTCCTGATGGTTAATGGGAAACAAACTTTCTGTCCTCGATGGAGACTCGAACCCGAGACTCATCCTGAGCTCCCCATTGCGCTACTGCCTATAGAGGGAGAATAAGAGAAACACAGGAGGAGATGGGGAGGTGGAGGGACGCAGACGAACTGACTCTGCCAATGAGAGCTGCTTAGATGCTCATATAGGCTCGTGATGATTAGGTTCCTCCCGTTTGGAGCTTGATTTTGACCCAGTGCACTGAACATCTTGGGTCTTTGAAATCTTGATGGTCTTGGGAAAGATCTGTGTAATTTCTTCAGTTCAGCATGAACCCGCCATGAGGACTGATGATGGATTCCTGTTCTGTCAAGCAAGATGAGGCACAAAACCTCTTGATTCCTGACATCATACACATCATACAGCAAATGTTTTCATCTTGAGCAAGTCTTCTGTAATCGTGCAGACCATCAGTGAGCTTCAGACCAGGTAAATACATTCATTTCATTATAACGCTGTAAATATCATGCATCATTGCTAAAGAAACTATTTTCCTATAATGTTCAGTTTGTTCATTATGGCTTCTAATGCTCTGATATATGTTTATGCAGTATAGTTTTTAAATGACACTCATATTCATGAGTTGATTCGTGAACGAGAAACCTTTGAATCAGCTGATTACACTGTGAACAAGAACACACACATGCACACTCTCACTCACACACACACACACTCACTCACGCGCACACACACTCACCCACGCTCACACTCACAAAACACCCTCACACTCACACACACACACACACACTCACAAACACACACACACTCACAAACACACTCACACTCACTCACACACACACTCACACACACACGCACTCACTCACACTCGCACACTCACACACAAAATCACTCACAAAACCACAACACTCCACAAACCATCACACTCCCTCACAAAAAATCACACGCACTCACTCAAACACAGGACAACCACGCACTCACTCACACCCAAATCCGCTCCGCACGCACTCACAAAACACCACTCACATCGCACACAACACACCAATCACTCACTCACACGCACACTCCACAAACACACTCACGCCAGCGCACACACACTCACCCACTTCACACTCACTCGCACACTCACGACCACATACTCACACACACACTCACGCACACTCTCACTCACTAACACCACACATCATCACAAACACACAACACGCATCACAAACACACACTCACTCACACACAAACTCTCACTCACTCACTCACAGACACACACAATCGCTCACTCACAGACATGCTCGCACTCACAAACACACTCACGCACGCACTCACAAACTCATAACACGCACGCACAAACACACAACTCACTCTCACAAACACGCACAATCACTCTCACACACACACACGGCACACACTCATCCACCACTCACACACACACGCACTCACAAACACACACTCACTCACTCACAAACAAACTCACAGGCACTCACGCACACACAAACACACACGCACTCATCGCACCACAACTAAAGTCACGCACGCACTCACAAACACACTCACACTCACGCACGCACTCACACGCACTCACTCTCACACACACTCACTCTCACACACACGCACACTCACTCACACACACACTCCACTCACACACTCTGCAGCAGCACAACACACTCACTCAAACTCACACTCACACACACACACACACACACACACACACACACAACACACACAACCACAAACCAACAAATGCAGCCACAAGCAAGAAAAGGTGCCTGGACTTTATTAGTCAGTCACTGGTCATCATGTTTGTGATCATCTAAACACATTTAAGATGTTCCAGCTGTATTAATATGTCCTGTCACACATCACTAAATAAATATTCAACTCTCTCAGTTCCATTGATTCAAACATAAAGATGCATCTGCTTCAGTTGTGAACCTCATTATCTGATCTGTTGTTCAGACTCGTGAACCAGAAACTGCATAACATACGCTTCAATTCTTCATGAAAATGTTCTTGCATGTTTTGTCAAATCTGAACTCTGAACTTGTACTTAAGTCCACTGCAACTCTTCAGTTTGATGGGAAACTCCACAAACATTGCTGCTGTTTCAAAACTAAGTTGAACATGTAACTAAACGACATATAGTTCTGTTCTAAGATGGGTCTTTCTTAAACGGACTACAGTACATTTGAAAAGAGTTTAAGGATCATTGGGTGTTATTTGTGTGCCAGTGGCAAAGAAGTGGAGCGGATTTAACGCAGAAAAGCTACTGAAGCAGAAGCAGCTTGAGACAGACAGGCGAGAGAAAGGATGAATGCATCTGTCCGTGTGGAGTTATTGTGGCTCTGATGTTTTAGATTGAGACGCTGCTGCAGTGTTTGATTTCTCAGGTCCATCTGATGATGTTTTACAGCAGCGTGATTGATTCGATTAAAGATGCTCCTGCTGAGATATTTTCAACAGACAGTGCTCCATTCTGTTGATGACTAGCAAAATTACACTCTTGATTCATCTTTCTTGATTAGGAATCATATTAAATATTGTAATTGCAGTAAAAGAGGATTTTTCACATTCAGGTGTTTCATATAAACGCACTGCTATATGCAATCGACCTGAGTCTCAACTTTGTCTCCAAACTAGAGATTTATGAACTAGAGTGAAATATTTCCTCATATCATGACTAGATTAAAGCGAGTGTGTTTCACACTGTTGCCATGAGATCATGTGGGTGTTTTATTGCAGAGGAAGAGAAATCAGGATGAATTATTGATCAGAGAATGGAAGAAAGACAGAGGCGTATTGTATGGAGCCAAATCATCATTCGTGTGTGTGTGTGTGTGTGTGTGTGTATCTATGCATTTATGAATGTGTTTGTGTATGTATGTATATATGTATGTGTATATATGACCCTGAACCACAAAACCAGTCATTTCAGATTTATGTATAAATAATCTTTCCATTGATGTATGGTTTGTTAGGATCGGACAATATTTGGCTGAGATACAACTATTTGAAAATCTGGAATCTGAGGGAGAAAAAAAATCTAAATATTGAGAAAATCATCTTTAAAGTTGTTCAAATGAAGTTCTTAGCAATGCATATTACTAATCAAACATTAAGTTTTGATATATTTACGGTAGGACATTTACAATGTTCACTTTTAGTGGAAAACTAAAAGAACTACATACTGAATATATACCTTACATACTGTATACTTACTAATAAACTAAATAGTATTTGAAACCGAAAACATTAACCAGTAATAAGTGTTTCAAACAGTACTGTTACTTTGTCACATGACCTCATTATTTTGCACATCAGTGTTTATCAGGGTTGATTTATACTCTCGCTGTGGGCTTTTGTGAAGTCCACTGGTCTCCCTGAAACATTATTTCATCGAAGGGGAGACATGATTGAGCTAGTAGTGGTTATGGCTGTGAAAGTGCAATGTCGACTCAGTATTGCATCTGGTTGTTGCACACAGAAAATCTGCTTCATAGTGTATGCTGTGACAGCAGTAACCATACATTAGTGTCTGTTCTGAACATTCACTTGTTCAGTGAGATTCTCTTGATTGACCAGACTTGTCTGATCAATAATCTGTGCATTAGTTTTGTTTTTTGCATCACTTACATTTTGCTGTAGTGGGTATATATTTACAGATCTGAACATACAGAAAGTGTGTAAACATATAGTGGCCCCAAAAGCATCAGGACACAATTGACACTGAGAACATGAGAATGTCATTGCAGAAGATAAAGCAAGTGTCATTTATTTAAAGAGGGCACAAGCACACATGAACTCATTTTGTTAGCAAAATTCAATTCGAATTACACAAAATGGCAAAAGGCGCCCAGAGAATATAAACACAGAGAGTCTTGCATGAATGCTGAATCTGCAGTAAGACACATCTGAACCCAGTGATCGCGTCACATCCGGCCGCTGAAATGCATTCGTCTAATGGATTTATGAAGGCAGTATGTCCTTCACTGCTTGTGATTTCCGTGCCGTGACCGTTGCTGAAAGATGACGTTGCATCTGAGCATGAAATGCATGTTTCTGGACAACGTTTTCAACTTTTGATCTTAATTTCTCGTGAGAAGTTAGTATTGTAGTTGCACGAGGAGTGATCGAGCTTTCTGACACAGCCGGTCTGTCGAGCCTCAGTATCACATCAGAACAGTTCATCCAGTGTTTGGTTGCCATCTGTCCAGTGTGTTTTTGAGACGCTGAGATCAGAGCCAGCATCCCACACCCTACAGAGGACAAACGATGGGAAGATGGATGGATGGATGATATTTAATAATTCCTTCAGACCAATCCAATCTCAGCGAGGTTAGTAAATGTCCCAGTGAGTCAAACCGTTTGAATCAGTTGACCGAAGGGATTCGCTCAGTGTCTCTTTCTGTAGATACAGGAGTACATCATTACACCAGTAGGTGGCGATCAGTCATTTTGTTAGAAGTAATTGAATGAATCACTCATCAGATTCACTCGGAGACATTTCTGACAGAAACAGATCTTAGTGTGTGCATGTCTCTGATAAAATATAAACTGTGTTTCAATCATGTGTGCGTATGGTCATGTTTGATGAAAGGGGAGTGATGCTGTGTGCTTTACTCTTTCAGTGCACAGAATGAGATTGTCTCATCCGTCACGCCTGTGCTTCAGCACCGTAATGCACACGGACCGTCGGCTCAATCATCAGCAGACCTGGCAAAAACAGCCCTGAGCCAGACATTCATCCTAAACCCAAACTCACTGTGACTGTAAATATTCTGACTGTAATTAAGAGAAGCTCCGCCTTGATGCAGTGATGGACAGGTGTGCAGTTCATACAGTCACGTTGGCTTCTCTAAGCCACTGAATTCTGTTACATTCTTCCTGAAATATCATGAAAATATAACTTATAATTAAAGTGTAAAGACTTTGGAACAATAGTGTTGCTGCCCTTACTGCATTTACAAATGAAATCGTAATGCGTTCAGTTCGATATATAACGCTAGCAGTACTGTAGTGTTGGAAATGGCAAAGGAAAATTACATAAATGAATTCTTCTCAATTTTGTACATATTTATTCCCATTATGTCTCATAGCTATAGGAAATGTAAATCCAAATACAGGAATACATTGATATTTTACATTTTTCATTTCAAATTGAATTCAGTTAAACGCTTCCATCATTTTCAAGGGAAACATTTCACAAAAAGAAGCTTGTTAGTTTCAAAATGATAAAACTATACAAATAGTGTTAAAAATGAAGATATTAGAGACTCGACCGTGAGTTTGCGGTGGATCTGTTTGGGTCGATTGAGCTTTAAAGGGATCATGAACTGCCTCTGTTTGTTATTTTGTACTGTTCTCTGAGGTCCACTTATAATATTATCAAGATTTTTACACTAAAAAAACATAATAATTTAGAAGTGATAGGCTATTTGCTGTCTCATCAGAATGCTGTTTGAGTAGGTGTGTTGTGGAGGACTGTAGAGTAAACACCCACTGCTGTGATTGGCTAATAGTTGTGTGTGATTGACAGTCTACATTCCTCACAGATGGACGCTGCTGTGATTTAGGTTAAAAACTTATAAATACTCAGCTCATGTAAAACGATCTGTAATAACAGACAAAGCAATAATGATCACATAATGAAAACCGTTACACTTGTGTTGCGACATTACTGTCGGATCCTATATAGTCAGCACAGCATTGTCTTTTTGTTTCAATCTTTCTGAAAATCCCGTGTTGAATTGTGCCTTGTTTGTAAACGAATCTTCAAATCTAGTTTGAATCGAAACTAAAATTAAGTGAACAAAGGACAGCGTTCTCACTGATTAAAAATAAAGTTCATTCACTCTTTATTAACACTGGGATCAGATAGAAGGCAATGCAAACACTGTTTTCCCACAACTTGGCACTGCACAGCATCTCATTGTATTCGGAACCATCTTTATCGTTTGGTTCCCTCTCTCGTAAAAAACTACATGCAAATCAGGGTCGGGGTAACCCGCAGTATGTGAATCGGTGCGGCGGGGCCTAACCGGCAGTTATGTAGAAACAAAACTCTGTGGGCGGGGTGAAAAGGCAGGGTGATAAACGGGCAGCGGAAGTGAACCGGGTGGGCGGGGGACTAAAAGGGTAGCGACGTTGAACGATTAAACAGGGCCAGCGAGTATAATCGGTGGGTGGGGCTAAACAGGCAGCGACGTAGAATCGGTGGGTGGGGGCTAAACGGGTAGCGACGTAGAATCGGTGGGTGGGGGCTAAACGGGTAGCGACGTAGAATCGGTGGGTGGGGGCTAAACGGGTAGCGACGTAGAATCGGTGGGTGGGGGCTAAACGGGTAGCGACGTAGAATCGGTGGGTGGGGGCTAAACGGGTAGCGACGTAGAATCGGTGGGTGGGGGCTAAACGGGTAGCGACGTAGAATCGGTGGGTGGGGGCTAAACGGGTAGCGACGTAGAATCGGTGGGTGGGGGCTAAACGGGTAGCGACGTAGAATCGGTGGGTGGGGGCTAAACGGGTAGCGACGTAGAATCGGTGGGTGGGGGCTAAACAGGTAGCAACGTAGAATCGGTGGGTGGGGGCTAAACAGGCAGCGACGTAGAATCGGTTAAACAGGCAGCGACGTAGAATCGGTTAAACAGGCAGCGACGTAGAATCGGTTAAACAGGCAGCGACGTAGAATCGGTTAAACAGGCAGCGACGTAGAATCGGTTAAACAGGCAGCGACGTAGAATCGGTGGGCGGGGACTAAACGGGTAGCGACGTAGAATCGGTGGGTGGGGGCTAAACAGGCAGCGACGTAGAATCGGTGGGCGGGGACTAAACGGGTAGCGACGTAGAATCGGTAAAAGCAGCGACCGAAGAATCGCGGGGCGGGGCTAAACTGGTAGCGCCGTAAATCGGTGGCGGGGGTAAAGAGGCAGCGATGTGAATTCGGTGGGCGGGGGTAAACGTAGATCGGGTGGGAGGGGGTTAAACTGTCGAATCGGTGGGCGGGGCTAAACGGGGTGCGGTAGCGACGTAGAATTGGTGGGCGGGGGCTAAACTGGTAGCGACGTAGAAACGGTGGGTGGGGGCTAAACGGTAGCGCCGTAGGACTCGGTGGGGTGGGGTATAAAGAGGCAGCATATGAAGAAATCGGCAGTGGGCGGGGGGTTAAACGTAGAATAGGTGGGCGGGGGCTAAACGGGTAGGCGAAGTAGATAGAATGGTGAGTGGGGCGCTAAAGTGGTAGCGCCGTAGAGTCGGGGGCGGGGTTTAAAGAGGCGCAGCGAAGTAGAATCTGTGGCTCGGGGGCTTAAAGTAGGACGTAGATAGAAATTGGTGGGTGGGGGCAAACGGGTAGGCGTAGAGTCGGGGGAGGGGTTAAAGATGCAGCGAGTAGAATTGGGGCGGTGGGCTTAAAAGGGGTAGCGACGTTAGAATCGAGTGGGTGGCGGGGCAAACTGTGTAGCGCCGTAGAGCGGTGGGGGGGGCTAAACTGGTGCGCCGAGATCGGTGGCGGGGCTAACCGGGTAGCGACGTTCGAATGGGGGGGGGGGCCTCTAAACGGGGGTAGCGACGTACTTAACTTGCGAGATCGGAGGCGGTGGGGCTAAACGGGCAAGGCTGTAGAATCTGTGGGCGGGGCTAAACAGGCAGCGCTGTAGAGTCGGTGGGCGGGGTTAAAGAGGCAGCGACGTAGAATCGGTGGGCGGGGGCTAAACGGGCAGCAACCTACAAGCAGCCGCTGATAATCTTCTGTGGAGGCGAGGTTTATCCACACTATTACATCATAGGTTTTAATAGTACAATGACCTCTTATATGTCAAAATATAAAGGGAATTTTAGTTTCTCAGTTCACGACCCCTTTAAAGATTTGTTTGGATGTTTTATTCCGTTTTGGAGGCACAGAAATGACACGCATTGTTCAATTCTTGAGCCCACAATCAATCCCACAACGTTAATCTGTGCTTTTGCTCTTTTACTGAATCAGCTCTGCTGAACAGACTTCCTACATACTGTAAGTACTTCATTTGCTCAAGTAAAATGTGTCTGTTTTATTACTTTTTGTTTGAAAGACTATGCCAAATAAGTCAAATATACAAAAATGTGATCTAAAATCTTACCTTTTAAATCTATTGAGAACTCGCTCTGAATAAATATAAACAGCGGTTGTTTATTTAATGCGTATTAATATGAAATTATACAAATATAAAATTAGTTACTGGTCTCCCTCTTTAAAATTGCTGTATTTTCTTCACAAATGGACCAAAAAATAAACTGTCCATTACATATTCACAATAAAGAGCCGGTTTCATTCTTTCAGTTGATTTGGATTATAAAATCATGTTGAAAAATAGCAGTGAGTTAGCGAAACGTGACGACTGATTGCTACAGAAGTGTGCGATGAAGAAGCAGGAATGTGTTTGGTCCGGTTCCGCGTCTCTATGCGTAGAAGGTCTCCACTTTCACGGCTTGACAGAATATGGTCATGGAGAACACTAGCCCCAGGATCTGCAAACACACGTAACGATGATCACCACTGAGCTCTCGTGTATGGACTGCTGTGATGTGAGCGTTCAGTACCTGTGTTAGAGCCGTACACAGAGCGAAGATCCACAGAGCCACCAGATTCTCCTGCAGCCAGCCCTTCACTCGCTCGTAACACGGCTGTCGACACAAACCACAGCAGTCAGTAAACAGAGAGAGAGATGGATAACACAACATTTACACAAGACTTTCTTTCTGTCCGTTTCACTCGGAAAATACATTACCACAGGAGACAGAAGAGCATTGCCAAACCGTTCTCTGTGCTCTTCAGAGGCCAAAGCTGATGAAGCTTCTTACCGCTGTCCACCAGGTGCCAGGATTCTCCAGACCGCAGTTATCACTGTACTCCAGACAGCAGGAGTCCGGCACACGCGTCGTGTTATACACGTGAAACCAGTCCGTGTGATTGGTCACTCCACAGCAGCGAAACTACGGCACACACACACACACACACCCACCATCTTCACGTGTCCTTCCTTCAAGACACTCAATCATATCTTACAGTGCTACACCACTGGTTCTTGGGAAATAATCATAACTACAGAAAGGAATGCAGTAAGCGTACATCGGTTTGGACGATGCTCCAGGCGTTGGTCAGGCCGATGTTTCCTTCAGTCCCGAAGAGCTGCAGGCCTTTCTTCAGGTCACTTTGCGCATACAGATCAATCTAGAACATGCCGTAAAGAAAAGCACATTCACCTAAGAATGACATTAATGCCTGACTGTCATATTCTGAAGCATACATGGACATAACTTGACATTCTGTCACAGAATGTTGATACAGAAATTAATCACTTAATCTCAACCTGACTTTTAGATGGATTGTATCATGCATTTTTGAAGTTTCCTCACCTCTTTACAGTTAAACCGGTTGAGTTTTACTGATGTACAGTGCAAAACTTGATTTCCTTGATCAGAACTTTTTCCACAGAATGTTTCTTTAAAACTTGACAAACTGTTTGTCAGTGGGCGGGACAAAAATAAATGTCACGATACATTCTCTGAAAACAAATTATCCAGTAAATGTATCTTGTGTTTAGGATAAGGACCCTAACCCTAATCCAGTTTCTGTAAATGTGCTCAATCTAATTACAGTCAAACATAAAATAATGTCCCTGTAATTTACCATTAATATAAGACACGACGCTATGTGTCAGTAAATCAGTGTAACTACTCTTAAACATGCTTTACATTTTAACAGAGCAATGTAACCCAATTCACACATGGTGTTAGCGCTTTAAAGTTTATTGTTTTCAACGCACTGAATACGTAGAACCTGTTTCCACAGCCATCAGATCAAACTGTGATGTAATGGGTTACATCCGTGACTACATAACCGATCTAAACACGCTGTGGTTCTTCAGAGTGACGCATGATCTTCACAGACAGGAGCAGCACATACTTTACCACACTTTACCACATCTGACTCCTGATAGTTCTTCTGCTGTTTAAGAGCAACACTTTCTATCCTGCAGTTCTTCCTCCATATCAACTCACTGTGACTGGATCCATTTATAAACAATTAATATCTGTCACTGATATGTCAAGGACACAAATAAACTGTGCATATAGTTGCACATATGAGCCTCATTCATTAAACACAAGCACATTTACATTTCTGTGTAGTATAAATTGTTGTAGTAAATGTGGTGTAACAGTTTACTTGTGAATGGATTAATGTGTGATTTTCACAGAAAAGCACTGATTGTGCTGGAGTTTCATGCAAGAGGCCCATTGAGTGCTGGACTTGAGCTGGTGAAGCGTCTGAGCTCATGAATGAACAAAGCTATGCTTGTCTCCAGTCATTCTCGCTGGCCAAGAGCAGTGTGTGCGAGAGTAAATTTCTGGACCTTGCTGAAAATTCTCCTCGAATTCACAAAGGTACCATAAATCTTATATTTGTTAGTTAAGGGTGTGTGTGTTAATCTAATTATCTATAAACAGCGCGCACACACACACACGCTTTGCCCATGGATCATGGCTCGTGTGAGTCACGCGTACAGAAACACTCTGGGATCTTTGGACTCCTTCAGGCTTAACTTCAGTAAATTTCATAAAATCAAAAGAGACTAACTGAACACATGGCTAACAAACAGACTACACGGCTGCTCTTAATTACTTTTGTTTATCAATGAAATTTATTTTCAAATGTAACATTTATTTTGTTATTATATAAAATTCCTAAATGCATTTTGGGAGCAGTGAAGCCATCTAATACATGGGCTTGACTCTTTCATAAACTTTACAATAAAGCAATAAACCACAAGATTTCAGTGATTTTAGCACTAGATGCAGAAACAGCAATATAATGAAAGGCAGCTCTATAAATAGTTAAATTCCTTAATGATAATAATCAATTCTCCCAGCAAATCATATTGTTCATTAGTGTAGGCTGTTGGTGATTTCACAGCAACACGGCACATTAAATTCTGATGCCGATGAACACCGCTGTGATGGCATGTTTTATGTTAGAGTCGGAGCGATCAGTTGTTTAATATTCTGTAAAAACTACTTTGAGGCAAAACGTTTTTCAGCACTTAATATGCAATGGTACAGATACATATGCATATTAAATATGATCAGACAGATGTATTTCTTTGACAGAAGCAGTAAATACAAAGACAGAAAACTCAGGTGGAAACTAATTATTCACATCTAAAATATTTGACCTATTCCTCTCTGAATATGCGAGTGTGGTGAGGTGTTTATGGAATATCATCCTTTTCTGATCACTGGCATATATATGAGTTATAAATGAGGGTTTTACAGTCTTTACTACAGAGGAATTGCACTGCCGTCATCAGTCGGCCAAACAGAGCGTCATCAATGAATTATTCAACACCACAAACAGAGAGGAAATAGAAAAACAGGAAAAAGGCAGTGAGAAAGACAGCAATCTATACTGTTGAAGCTGCCAGTGAAAGCCATCCACAGAGGATTGTGTTTCTTTCTCCAGACAGAATTTGAGTGCATGCATGCTCTGAACCTAGAGCCGTCATTGGAAACGTAAATGTGCATTAAATAAGCATCGCGGCAAGGTTTCACGCCTCCTTCCAGGTCTCATGACAGACTACGGCACCATTACAAACACATGTCTATATCATCTATACCAGCTCCTCCATTATTCCCTGTGATCCGTCTGCCGTCCTCATAGCTGTAATACAGTATTGCATCATAAATAATAAATCAGTGAAGTAACAGAGAGATGATAAAGAGGTCAAGGAGGTCGTTTCTAATCATCTGTGTAGAACAGAATCAGGGAACGCAAGAAGAAAACTATACACAGAATAACACAATTTCCACCTTATATTGCCAGTTTGTCAGTGCAGTCGCTCCCTTTAGATCTGAGCGGATCATCACCAGCGGCGTGCTTCATGTTCTGCTGATGTGTGTGTGTAAATCACTTTATTCCTCCAGCTCACTTCAGTTAGAAGACGACAGTGACGCACACTGAATAAAGGCCATTTATAATGACTAACCCTAAACCTACAAGACAAACGCTTTGCATTCTTATAATCAATTCAAAAATAACATTATTCTTGAATTATGAAGCATTTTTTCTTTTCCCAATGGAGACCACAGTCCAGATGTCAAAGTCTCTTTAAGGCTGGTCCGTTCACTTTGCAGTGATCTTAACTCCTTCAGCGGATATTTTCTGTGTCATAACAGCTCAATCACACTGAACAGAGAGAAACCCAAATATCCAAACCCGTTCACCAAAACAGCAATAAAATCTGACAACGATGGTATCGTGTTTCTTTAGCTCACATCACTAAAAACTGCATTCTTCAGGTTGGACTCGATCTTCATCTCTATACAGCCTCCATATGAGAGCAGTGAGATACTAGTGACATCTCCTCATCCTCACACCATCTCTGCATCTGTCAGATTCAGCTTTAGTAACTTAACACACACATACATGCACACAAACACATCACTGATACACACACACACACACACTCACACACACACACACACACACAACATCATGCTAACACACAATCATTACTCACAAACACACACACACACCACACACACCCAACACACACACACACACACACACACAACACACACACACAACACACACACAAAACACACACACACACACACACACACACTCACACACATATACATGTCACTGATACATATACACACACACACACTATTCAATAAGGTCAGGTGCAAAAATAACTGTCCACACCTTTTCAGCGCTAATTCTTCACTGCATGTCTTTAGTAAATCCTGACAGTACTGTTTTAACACCAAAGGACAGTTTGCGCTGGCGCCAGCTGTTAGTAAATCTAGCCTAAAGACTGATGGAAGGGGAACTGATGGTGTGTTTTGTGAGTGCTGATGACAGGACAGTAACTGAGAGGCTGTGGAGTCTGTCACTGTACGCTGGTCCACGGTGGAAATATGCTGCTATCACTGGAAGTGTCTCTGGAAAATGCCCATCACACTGTGCTGCCATATGTGCTTTGAGAACGGCCAAGAAATCAACAGCATTTTGGACGATACTAACCCAATAAATAACTCAAATTAAAGTGCTCTCAAAGCTATCCCTATGTGAACCTGCCAAGAAAGGTAAAGACTGAAGTGTTTACATGAAGACCTACATCTTCATCTAAAACCCGTATGATTTTGACGGAGCTCTCGAAATGAGTTGTCAGTGATGTTTGGTCATGAGGAACACAGACACCAAAGATATTAGATGTCAAACCTGATCAGCCATCATAGAGGATCTGAGCTCTGGCAATTATAGGGATTTGGGGTTATACATGTTTTGTGATAATGACTGCCTGACCACACATTACTCCTCTTACTTGATGGCTACATAACAAATAAATACATGGTCATAAAATATTTATTTGGGTGTGAATATTTTGATTATGTGAGAAGTAAATCTGGAGTGATATCACTGAGACAATAGGCCGATTAAAGAGCTTTTCTGTCATTATAATTAATTATGTGAGCGCTGAATGCTGCCAATGACCAAACACAATCCATGAAATAATGTAAAATAATGAATAAGACTGATCCATTCTGCACGTACCTCGTCTTGATATGCGAAGAACAGAATCATGAACAGAATCTCCAACAATAATATCAGGAGCAACAGAATGAAGAACTGTAGAAACACAAACAGAGAGATTATTAGATGATATATCAATATTGATGATACATCAGTATTTTCCAGCATTTTGTCATGACGGTAATTAGACAGTTTTGTGCTGATTGTGTTAGATGCTGGTATATCAGCTGGTTCTGGCCTGTTGCTGACAGCTGGGATTTCAAGGGACATTTTAGCTTTATAAGTGCTTTTTCTAACCTGACGCAGTGTTTCATGATTCTTTCCGATTCTTTCATCTAATTAGCATTATAAATTACTGTGGGACTGTTATCAATCAGTACAACAAAATCCATCTTCACACTGCAGAAGTGGACAGAAGTGTTTTTTAGTGAATTTACAGACGGCTTAATGTGGCAAAAATGCATGTAAATTAAGAGTAAAATTAATGTTTTCTATTAAAAATATTTAGGAATGGAATTATACATTAAAAATGCAACTAAAACTGTCAGTATGTGGCAGCAAGTAACAGCCTTAATGAGTTATGAACGAGTCGTTGAGTTATTCACTTAACTGATTCAAAACAAAACAAAATGCTCACAGCCACAAAACTGTTCTGTTATGGGTTGTTTGGAACTATTTTCATTTGCAGAACAGAGCAAAATGGACAATATTGTGTCTTAAATGTAACCCACTTAATATTACTTTCTTGTTTATTGAACCGTTTTATAAAATCAATGAAGTGTGCTGATAAAGCTCTCAAGGTGTTTTTGTTTTTTGTAAAGTGAGTGACACTCCATAATCTCAGTTTGGGCAATCATTACAACAAGAAGTACAATATTATCATAGATGATACATATCGTACATCTAGTGAACATTTATGTCCTCAAAGACACTTTATTGGAAATAATACAGGGTAAAGAAAACTGCCCAGCTTTATTCTTGCAATCTTTATTTGATATGTCCGGTTTCCTCCCACAGCCCAAAGACATGCAGGTTAGGTTAATTAAACATTCTCAATTGTCCCCGGATGTGTGTGTAAAGACAAGATTCACGTACGGATCGACTTGTGTGTGGATTAAGTGGTTCTCACCATGAATATAGCCATAGATGCTGGATTGGCGTTAAGAAAGAAAGGCCACTTTGAATAGGACTGTGCTTTATAGGAAAACTACTGAAAACAAATACATACAGTCCTGGATGTTTGTTATTTGTGTGATTTTTAAATATCTTCATATTTTGAATCCCTCTGCACAAACAGACTGTATTAGACAAAACATCAGGACTATACAGGGAGCAGTGAATGAGTGTCAGCTGGGGAACAGTTTGCCTTGGATCTACATTCTGATCACGTTAGGAAAGAGTGAATGAACTTATTTGTTTAACCAGTGCGAAGTTTGACGACACAACATATGTGATTCTCCAGCACGGCACTGACTGTGAGGCTGTTTAAATGATTAATTGCTCGTCAAGCTAACCTTCATTTCTCATGTCATTGATCTTGTGTGCTCAGAAACTCACTAGAGCACTCAAACTCTATCATGCTGTGAACTGAGAAGATCCTATTCATTCACCCACAACAGCTCTCACACTTCCAGTCGCTTTAGAAATCATGGTAGAATCTGGACAATCACCTTGATCCAAAACCATCAGTAATAAAATTTCAGTGTGAGCTCAGGTTCAACAAGTGCTGCTGAGTATTAATCACACACTGACACTAATGCCACCGTCTCTGGAGGAGGTTTGGACAGTGATATTTGTGTTTCACATGGTTGAATGATGAATCCAGCGGTAGTAGCTATGTTTCTATCCACCTATTCTTATGTGCATTTTGGATCATAAAAAAACACTGGATGGAAATGCCAAGATGCATATAAATTCTAAAATGCGTGTAAAAAATGTATGCGCACAACTGAGTAGGATAAACATTTTATCCGATAAGAAAAAATGTGCATAAACTATGATGGAAACAAATTTACTGAATAAATTCCACCATGCGCATCGGAAAAGTCATGTGACTTTGCGCTATGAGACGGGATAACTTCACTAACCAGCGGACAGATCTCGTTCACAGCATCTATAGGTTGTTTTGGTCGTTCTGAAAGGCCTGAGGAAAGTCTGTCATCAAAGTACTTCTGTATAATTACTGTCTTACACGACTGCGTTCCCAAACAGCAGCATTCAGCTCTGAAAGCAATGACCGCGTTTATTGTGTTACGTCTGCTCTCTCTGAGGCGCAAGTCATTTATTACATTTGAAAATTATTATATTCAGTGCTCTCCTAGTTTTCTGAGGTATTTAGTGCCAGTTTATCAGGAAGTGACGATTTTGTTCTCTTTGACTCGTTGGATGGAAACGGTGCTTTATGCGCAAATGTTTTATGCGATATTCCAGTTTTGAGCATAAGTTTAATTTGAATCTTTGGATGGAAACATAGCTAGTGACACCTTTCACTGGAGAAAGAGCCGGATTCTGAGTCAACAGCCTTGAAGATGTAGTGCCATGAAATGCTAAACTCCTGGAGCACAGAGAAGCTCCTTGTACGTACTTGTAGAATTACTTGAGAAGTGACTTGTAATATGGAACAAGCAGATCTTTTTCTGTTTCAGAGACCCCTTGGTTTCCTAAATAATTCAGTTTCTGTTAGCTGACCTCCGTCTGTTCTTTGGCCCGTTCAGATCAGGCGAAGTGACTGGTTGTTGTTGTCAGAAGACCACAGGGTGGTTATCTCTTGTGTCTTAAGTTCATTCTCCATTATTTTACATCAAATGTAGTTTTTCTCCTGGTTACAGCTGTTGTTTGTGTTTGCACACAAGATATATCATACTGTATGAGTTATGTATTACTGTATCATACTGTACTGTGTGTTGTGAGAAAATAAAACTGATTTGGCAAATATTGGCTAAAAATGTATAAAAGACAATCTTAATTTAAAATTTGGGCTAACATTTAGTGCAGCGACTCTAAAAGCCTCTTTAACATATGTATGTGTTTATCTGCACATCTTAATAAATGATCTCCAAAATATCAACAAAGCACACCACAATTTGTTAGAAAAAGCTAATTCTTGGCCGTTATTTTGGATGTCAGTAGATGCGCTGTCTGTGTATAATGTGAACGGATGAGTGTGAGAGTGTTCACAGAAGAGTGTTTGTCATAAACAGATACGATCTTGTTTTGGAGCAGTGTTATTGAAGCAGTTTACAATTAGACATTTATGTAAATGTCTACAAAAACATCCAAGGGTCACTATTATCAGCGTTGGGAAGAAAAAAATATTCAGTGGAAAAGTCCCAAATGTATTTTATGGTATGTCGTCTTTAACTCCTCGTGGTCTTGTTTGTGGGGAATAAAGATGTGTTTGTGTGACTGGGTGTTATCATACGGCTGCTGTAATCACAGCGCTAAACACACACAGGAGAGCACAGGCCGTCTGACATCAACATCACCCCCCATGTGGACATCATAAATCATCTTCAGGCTATGATAGTCTCGGAGGTGAACATCATTATATATTCATAGACTCACAGAGCAGAGGAACGGAGAACGTGACTAAATCAACATCAGCAATTAGGGCTAAACATTATAATCTCTGTATTGAATTAGGTATTTAATTTAAGGATGTATTTAAAAACATTTACATACATATTACCCAGCAAAACAGGGTGTGCTGCAGACATGCATGTTTAGATTCTTCCTTTTTTAAGTAATCTTAAAGACATACAAGAACTTTTATGCATGTTTTTCTTTCTAAAAATATTAAAATCCATAATTTATTTTCACTTTCACTATAGGAATAATTAGATAACTTTAGAAAAAAAAGGCAATCTGCAGTTATGTATCATTTGAGCATGGCTCCTCATTATAAATAATAAATAGGGACAGCGGTATTTAGCCCTCGGGCACCGAAGGAATAAAGCCGACCTGGCCTGAGCCCTGCAGTTTGCTCAAGGACTAATGTTAAATAATGTTAATGATTGTGGGATATGCAGGTAGAAACAAACAAATTCCAAACCTTAAAATCAAAGGGCTGTGTTCAGTATCTTGTACTGTACTGTTCTTTCCATGTCAGAACTATATGGTGTTCAACTCGCTTTACGTTCCCCATTCAAACTGAGGAATGACCTGGATGTGAAATCAGCTGCGAGCTCCGTTCGACTCATTATTTGATAGGACTGGCAGAGACATTTTTACTGGATTAAAAGAGCAAAATATCTGTATTTCTTTTGAGATGATAACTGAATGGCACTGACTGAATTAAACATACAATGTGAAATGAATCACGGATCTGCTGGGATTGTTCATGATATCAGACCGACGGACTGTAGATGGATAAAGATTGTGTTTATCCTTGAGAAAGGCTGCTTTGCCCTTCAGGATTTTTAGTATGCTTCAACTCAAATAAAACAATCCAGTGCAGCCCCTCTGAGGTTACGACGGGCCGATATCTGCATCTGTCACGGGACGCTCTCATACCGAATGTAGGTCTCTCTGTCCTCCAGAACCATCCACTGCGCTTTAAAAGATACTGGAGTCAGAGAATTACCATAAAGCATTGAATATCACCTCACAAAACCAAGGAACTGCTGTTTGAAACCAGGGCTTTCCAAGCGTTCCTGGATAGTCCTCAGCGCTGCACATGGATGTCTCTCCTATAGTCTAACCCTAACTACTAATCTGATGAGTCAATGAAGATATTCAGAGTTAAACGAGGGAGACATCTGAAGTGTGCAGGGCTGCAGAGACTCCAGAAACATCTTGAACCATCATTCATAAAATATAATTATTGTGAATGACATCTTTTGACATGTATTATTTACAGATTGAAAACAAGTAAATAATGCAATCAAAACAGCTTGTGTGTCTTTTTGAGTTCCTGAAGTATCTCTGCTAATGTCTTTTCCCACATTCCTTTGGTTAGGGTTCACGTTCTCCTGAGAGGTTGGTGTTTGTGAGCTGGGAATATCAGCACTCAGTGGTGCCTCTCGTCCAATCAGATCCAAGCACCAGAACCAACCGTTACGGTTTAGTTAAGGCCTTTTTATTATGTGATGACTTCTGTTGTTGTTTTATGACATTTCCACTTTGTTCCCAGTGTAACAGCGAATGACGACATGCATTCAGTACGGTCATGTTTGAATGATCTAAATACTATAGCTTATAATACTATGTTGTCATGCATGCTGGTAGAAATTGTTACCTTTCAATTTTTCTTATTAATCCTTATAAACACCAAGAGATTATGGCAATTAGCTTTTGTAAATAACCTTTCTGTCCTCTCAGCTCACAGCAGAAACGCTGGGTTGAATCCTCACGGACGTGTTCATGTTCACCTGTTCCTCGGGGAGTGAAATGATGCTAATAAGCTTTACCCGCGGGTGCTAATAAGAATTCCTGCTAGTGTCTCTATTACAGCAGCCATCAAACTCTAATCAACGTCAGTGTTGCCACTCAAGTGCCAAATCTTATTATCTGAACTATGAGCAGAAAGTAAAATTGTGGTTCGAATGAATAACGTCAAACAAACACGTCACTTCAAGATGAAACAGTATTTCTTATGCTTCTGATTCGTACAATGTGTAGTTTATTTATGATCTCATATGTACTGTACTGACTCAAACAGGGTGTTTAGTCTGCTCCTTCCTAGTTAAGCATGCTAGCGTGTTTGGTTTACTTACGCTCAGGAGTAACGGCCGGTTCTGTTTGACCGCGCCCACACAGCCCAGACAGCCAATCAGCATGATGATGCTGCCGACAGCGATGAGCAGATTGGCGGCAGAGAGCGACGGTAGAGATGAGGAGAGCGTGGCGAAGTTTCCCTGCGTGATGGAGAGCCAAACTCCCACTCCCAGAATCCCACAGCCGCCCAGCTGAGAGAGAGAACAACACCAAGCTGAAGGAGACACTCAAAACCACACAATAACAGGCTCGTACACACAAACATTTACTATACTATCGACATGCATTCGTTTTAGTGCCACTAATCCAGAATTGGACATTTCTAATGATTAAATAGGGCATGTTCTGTTCCTCACTGAGAGAGAGATGTGCTTGTATGTATAAAACATTGCTCTGGCTCATTAAAACGCAGTCTGTCAGTATAGCGGATGTAAAGTGCTGCAGAACACCGTGGTGACACAATGTCTGTTGTCTTCTTTAAAATCTGTTTCAGTTCTTTAAGATGTCAGATGTCAATCCAGTTCTTCTCATATATCATCAAAATTAGTTCAAACTTAAACTTAACTCTGAACTGCTTCATCCAGCAGATCAGCTTTGTGTGTGTGTGTGTGTGTGAATTGTGTGTGAGTTGTGTGTGGTGTGTGTGTGTGTGTGTGTGTTGTGTGTGTGTGTGAGAATGTGTGTGAGTGTGTTGGTGTGTGTGTGTGTGTGTGTGTGGTGAGAATGTGTGTGTGTTGTGTGTGTGAGTGTGGTGTGTGTGTGTGTGTGTGTGTGTGTGTGTGTGTGTGTGTGTGTGTGTGTGTGTGTGTGTGTGTGTGTGTGTGTGTGTGTGTGTGTGTGTGAGTGGTGAGTGTGTGTGAGTGTGTGTGTTGTGTGTGTGAGTGTGATGTGTGTGTGTGTGTGTGGTGTGTGTGTGTGAGTATTGTGTGTGTGTGTGTGTGAGTGGTGTGTGGGTGTGTGTGTGTGTGGTGTGTGGTGTGTGTGTGTTGTGTGTGTGTTGTGTGTGTGTTTGGTGTGTGTGAATGTGTGTGTGTGTGTGAGTGTGTTTGGTGTGTGTGATGGTGTGTGTGTGTGTGTGTGTGTGTGTGTGTGTGTGTGTGTGTGTGTGTGTGTGTGTGTGTGTGTGTGTGTGTGTGTGTGTGTGTGTGTGTGTGTGTGTGTGTGTGTGTGTGTGTGAGTGTGTGTGTGTGAATGTGTGGGTGGTGTGAGTGGTGTGTTTGGTGTGTGTTTGTGGTGTGTGTGTGAGTGTGTGTGTGTGTGTTTGTGTGGTGGTGTGGTGTGTGTGTGTGTGTGTGTGTTTGTGAGTGTGTGTGTGGGTGTGTGTGTGTGAGTGTGTGTGTGTGTGTGTGTGTGTGTGTGTGTGTGTGTGTGTGTGTGTGTGTGTGTGTGTGTGTGTGTGTGTGTTTGTATTTTTGCTAAAGTTGGTGACTGTTAGGCAGGCAATTCCCTTTGACTGTAATGAGTTCTGATTTGCTAGAGATTATTAAATAACAACTGAAACTGGAAGCCAGCAATTATGCTAAAATCATTATATTCACCAGCCGAGTAATGAGGAAATCACCTTCTTTAACTGATCTCGCCACCATCTGATGCCGAGGCCAAAATAAGACGCAGGAATAAGATGATTGAGGTTCGCCTGTGCTGTAACCTCAATACTGTTGGCTCTGCAATTAATTTCTTAAGCTGCGTTATTGTAAGTCGCTTAATATATGTAAATGTTAATGTGAGGTTCATGCAAGAAATGTCCTACACATATAAAGGCCAAATGTGCTGCTGTAATGTCAACTAGTCAGAGTGTTTGGATGGAAATGAGTCTGAGTCCAAACCTGCGTCTGTCTTTTCATTAATGTTAAAAGGTATGTGTGTGAGATGCTGGTGAATTACGCTCTGATCACTTTAGTTTCTGAACTCAGATAATCACACTCTTGATCCTGGCTATGAATCTAATCTCAACCTTACGTGTATCCAAACTCAACCGGAGCAAAGCCCATCTCACAAGAATTCTCAAGAACAACATGTGTACACAATTAGCACACTGTATCAAATGCTTCATTTATGGAACTATGTACACAGTAGTTTAAGGCACCTCATACTGAAGTTTAGACTTTTAAATAGCTTTACAGAATCAGTTAACATGGATCAATCATTGCACGGTTTTGTCAGGCACCCATTTATGACCCAAAAACGACCCTGATCCACCCGACCCAACCCTCAATGACTTCCACTCATGTGCTTTCTGATTGTGTTGTGTTTATAAATGATAAAGCAATCAAATGATTTCAGATCAGACTGTATCTTTGGACGTGTGTTTGTGATGTGAGTTTATTCTCTGTCTCAGCTGCTGCTTCATTATGTGTTTGTGTTTGTCATCACAGATGTGTAACGGCTCAAACACTACATCACTGTCCTTTCATCTGTAACCAAGAGTCATTTCACACCGCAATCACCATTCCCAGCATCAGAGAGTCACAGGTCAGATAATGATACGGTCTGTGAACACAGTCAGTGAGGAAGCCAATAGGATGTGAAATAGCGCAACATCTTCAATAAACAAAAAGCACAAATAACTCGTCCTGGCAAAAAAAAAAAATGTATAAAAGCTTGCTACAATAACCTAGATGACTGAAAATCTATATGAACCATCACTTAACTATTATTAACCTAAACACCATGTGAACAAAAGTAGGCAGTTTTCATATAAACATGTTTGGGCACTAAATAAAACAGAACGCTGTAAATAGACAGCAGGGTTATTTCTGGATTTTGACAATACTGTCTTGATTTGTAATTTTATCTCATTGCAAATGAAAATGAAAGATGCTTCATTTCATTTGATTATTTAATTTTATTTGAAATCTGATGAGCAAAAAGGTCAGATGTAATGATACAAAGCAAACGAATGACAGCAAAAACAGTTTCACATTTTTAAACACTAGAGTTAAAACCAATTAACAGCTAAAGCTAGACTCTGATCTGATGAGCCTCATCTGAAGCATTTGCTTTGAATTGCTTCATGTTTCTCTCTCAAGTCTAAAGGATTTAGATCATTCTATAGAAATAGACTTCTATGGTGGACACATGGCTGGATTGTTTGACATCAGTGATCCTCCGAGTATGGGAGTATGGTTCGACTCTCAGCCGGTGTGTGAGGATGCAGGTGGTCTGGATCTGTTCCTAGGCGTCGTCTTGTCTCTCCAGCACCCTGCTGCTCACACACCTGTTCTTCTGTTTCTCTCTTCCTCTCTCTCACTTCCTTCATCCCTTCATTCATGCGGTTCACACAGACTCTGCTTTTTACACTCTTCTGCCTCGTTTCCGGACACTGTGTCATCATTAGCGGCCGCTAACTCGTTTATGCAGGTGTGAAGCGTGTTTGTCTTGCTGATTTGGGTCAGTGTTCCCCGGGGTCGGTGTGCCGCAGATACAGGGACGCAGCTGCTTGAGCTCAATGCTGCCTGACTGCAATATTTATGCGGAGGCACGCCGAGCCGTTAGCTGAGCGCAGGCACAGATGTACTCAGTCCTGGCTCTGCTTCCTTAAGTTCTTCTTTCTTAAGCACCCTCTTTGTCTAGATCATGGACACCAGCATCAGGATGAGGCTGTTGTTCTGTGTATTAGAGATGCTGGAGGCTGTAAAGAGCTGCTATTGCACATTCACACGGCTCGTCAGAGCAAACATACTGATCTGATTCTGATTCTGATCTGCCATTCTGTGATCATCCCGTAGTCCATTCAAAATACATAAACGCATGTGATTTTTATGTCATAAACATGACACATTTAGTCAACCCAACGTCACCTCCTCACCATCACCTCACATCACTCCCGGCTCCCTCACTACACAACACACTCTCACTCACACACACACACACACCCACCCACACACCCACACACACACACACACACACACACACACACACAACACACACACAGACAGACAGCCTATCATCCATGTTTGTCATATATATTAGCCCGGAGTTTGAATTTTTACTTATGAAATGGCACTCGTTACACAAAGCGTACAGGAGACTCCGCTCAAAATTTATTTAAATACTTTGCTGTAAGATAAGCAATAACACACAGCAAACAAAATACTAGGTAAACTAGACCATTTTCTATCGTTTTTAATCACTGCTTTTCAGTATTAAATTAACTATATTTATATTTGACATTTCCCTCTACAATCTTGGAAGGATGTTTTTACTGAGCTTGTCGCAATGCAGTATGGGATTTACTTCTCTACAAAGAACATATGGGATGCTGCCTTGGAATTTGGAAGCATCTGAATACTGCTTACAATTATGATGCCTTAAAATGCTGCCTACATTGGAGCATGTTCTGGAGCTCAGCATCAGCAACACTGAAACCATATTTTTTTTACAAATAGCATTACGTGTTTCATCCCATCTTTGTAGAGCCAAGACACAAAGCTACAGTTGAGGTTCGATTCCATGCTGCCTTTATTCATTTGCACAGGGAATGAAGTCACGTGTGTTGACGGACTATCGACAGCTTTATGCTGAGCACAGCTTGATCAGCGGAGCAGTTATTTGACACGGCAAGCCAATGAAGAGGTCAGGAAGCCTGTGATCAGAAGTACGTCAGGTTTCTGTGTTCTCCTGGCGGTCACTGAACGTTTTGCTCAGTGCAATCTGGAGCATTTATTGATAGTGTTTCACTATGCATCTCAAACTGTTTTCAGAAAGAACACTGTCCTGTGATGCTCAAACAACACGGCAGCACAGATGAACATGTTACATCTGTGAAAAGAAGGGTTGTAATGCAGGGTTTACAGCCTGCTGTGTAGGATTTGAGTATCTTCTTGCTCGTTTCTAGGGATTTCTGCTCAGTTGACGTCCAGTGGAGGATCATTGTGCTAAACAGCTTTGCCAAAGCCAAGAAAATCATAAAGCCTCCAAAATCCTGTTGGTTCCTCAGACGGCTCGGTTAGCATTAGCAGCGCATATACATTCACATGTTACTGAACACTTTACAACAGCGGCTTTTGAGCCTTTCTGGGCAAAGTGCCCTCAGGTACGCCGTTACATATTCAATTCACATTCATTTTTATAGTGCTTTTCACAATACATATTTCAAAGCAGCTTCACAGAAAATTATATTTCTACTTTACAATTACAGTTTTTTTTAAATTGCTTAGACACTAAAAGTGGTACTGGAGGTGCACTCAGTGAAACCATTCACTCATATACCTAATCTTTAGACCAAGTCTGCAACACTACAAGCACATGACATGCTTTAAACTCTGTCTGATATTGTAAAACAAACTTTTTACAAAACTCTAAAGTTCTCTACATTACACACATCATTCGAAACTAACAGCTCTTTTGTTTAATTTGGGAAACACTGCTATTTTAATGCCACACTCATTTACTGATGACCTACACACAGTGATCGTGTGTGAAAACACTTAGACACCATCTGTTCACTTACTAATCAAAACTCGTCTTTTTAGAAAGAAATTATTTTTACCCCCTTGCATTTCTGTTTACCTTGTATGTATATTGTACAAAGCACTTATCAGAAAATCCTTAACTTTATAAGCTGACCTTTCTGTACTGCTTTTCTGCATATTCTGTGTGTGTGTGTGGTGTTATATATATAGATACTATATATATATATAATATATATATACCTGGTGGTATATATATATATCTATACTGTATATATATTGTGTGTGTGCACACGCACACACACACATTGAATATGCATCTGTGTTGTATGCATATCCATCCATCTATCCATCTATCTTGAACATGTATACAAGCCAAGTCAGAAAGTCAACTTTATTTCTAAAGTGCTGTATACAGTATAGATTGTTTCACAGCAGCTTCACAATAGTATCAAATACACATTCTGCTGTAAAGCAGTTCTAACAAGTCAATAGTGTCATTCTACAGCTCGAGTCAGTTCAGTATTGATTCAGTTCAGTTGCGTAACTGTGTAAAACTCATCAGTCATACATACTGTATATACAGTGTATATGTGCATATGACAAACTCCTGTTCATCACTGCATGCTGAACACGCAAAAGACACACGAGAGCAGTGTTTTACAGTTTTCACACCTGTGTGTAGTTTGGCATGTAAGTGGCTAATTATTTTGTTTGTGTGTAGAGTTCATATGCAAAAATTCAAATTTTACTAAAGTTAAAACAGTTTTCAAAGAAGTGTTTGCTTTTGCAAGATGTGTGTGACTTTTTGTATGTTGTGTGTGTGTTTTGTGGTTTTGTGTGAGTTTTGAGAAATGGAGCCATAGTTTCAAAAACTATGTGTAAGCATTATGAAAAAACTGTAAGAGTGATCTGCTATCAGGGGTCTTTTTAGTTGGGGTCTGAAAGACACTTCATATTCACTAATATCATCAATTTAAGTTTGGATGAGAATGAAACTTTAACTGAATTGGTCTTCTATAGCGCTGCTTTATAGCTGAATTTAACTATAAAATGATGAACTTCACACTGTTGGTTCAGTTCAGTACCAATACCAATACCAGTATCGATCCGAGTAATGACTCTATTGTCTTCAGCTGCTTCACTGCTGAATGTGAATTTGTCTCATATCTTTTAAAGTTTGCATCACCGATTCTGTTATTTTTCTGTCTATTTCTGTGAAGCTTAGACAATTGTATAAATTGCTGTAGAAATAAAGGTGACTTGGCCTGTTATGATGCTTACATCGCAAATCTGTTAACATAATCATTGTTTGTGTATATGTGTGCATTATAGTTTAAGCAGTACATCTGAATGTTGGAGGGACACTTTATCATTTAGTTGAACTTTAGAGATGAACTTTAGACAGACTTATGAACAGATGCTTCTGTTAAAATAGGTAACATTAGGTAACAAACTCAACAGTACTGTATTCTCAAAGGGCAGAAAAGATGATCCAATGAGTGTTTAAACATGCTTGTGATTGGATATGTCAAAATCATTCATTCATCTAGAGCAGGCATGCCCAAACTGGGTCCTGGACGGCCGATGTCCTGCAGAGTTTAGCTCCAACCCTCCTGCCTGGAGGTTTCTAGTATGCCCAGTAAGAGCTTGATTAGCTGGTTCAGGTGTGTCTAATCGGGGATGGATCTAAACTCTGCAGGACACAGGCCCTCCAGGACTGAGTTTGGGCACCCCTGATCTAGAGGATATAGACAGGGATCTTGTCTTTCCCCTCTGCTTTTCATATTAGTCAGCAAACCATTTCCAGTTGGGTTAAAAGTTATAGAAATATTGAATGCATAACAGTTACGGGCACAGAACAGCATTCAATAGGCTTGTTTAGAGAAGATGTTTTATTCCTGCTTTACCTTCAAATTGAACATTTCAGGATATTGGCTTAATAACACAAACGGAGGGCTGTATCTGTGTGCATGGCTGCGTCAGAAATATCACTGCACAAAATAGTTAAAATTATAACTTGAAGAATACTTCACATTGAAAATGTTTATATTATCGGACTTTCTATTAACGCAGTAAGGTCATGACAGCGTCTGTGTTCTCCAGTTTACATTCACAGTTTAGCACAATGTGATTCATTTCATGTGATCCACAAAACAAAAGAAACCATAATGCCTTCACCCCAAAAAAATCATGTATCATGGTACTGAATGATGAAGAAAAGAGAAAACTAGTGATGTTCCAGTGTAACTGACTGCAGGCTAATTATTCATAATTCAGGATATAAATCAAGACTTGAATGATCTGTAGATTATAAAACTGCGGCAGCAGAAATGCTATAATGTACATGTTTTAGTTTACTTGCACTCACATGAGTGGCTGGGAAATACTTGAATGAAAAATAGTTGCCATGGCGATACAGAGGCGGCCTTATTAAAGACTAAGAGAAATGTAAGATGCTGTATTTTTTAGGCCATATAACAGGCATTATCACTATAATTAGACTGCAGGTTGAGCCTCCACTGTCTCAGTGCTGTGCTTTTGTTCTTCTTTTGCATTTTTCACTCTCATTTTTCTGACATTGGTGGCTCATACATTGACTTTAATATTTTCTAAGATATATTATTGAGCCTTTCAATGGTCGACTGTGCTGTAACGTCATCAGAGTTCAAGCAGTTAATCATTTCTCTCAGTATTTAGGTTTATATCATTTTTTTAATACAAAAATTCATCAGAGTGATTTGATGGATATAATATACTGTACTCCAATGATAACATGAACTCTTTCTAAATGAACTTTAACGTTACACACTTAGCTATGCTTCATATTAATGTGCTTTGTGCCGCCACGGAAACAAAGTGTTTGAAGGGAAAAATGTCAAGTGGTGATGAAAAACACATGAAGTGAAAAAGATCATTTTATTTTTACCTTTATATTCTAAAAAGTCCATTCAGGGAATTAATAAAAACAGGGCAATATATAATATGAGAATACACAACACAATAGGTGTTATGAAAACATATTATAAATCTAGCGTGTGAAACATCTGCCCAAACTGCTTAGACTAGTCTTAAGAATTCTCTTGAAGACTGGTCATAACTTTTTATATTCAGTTACAAAAAGGTAGACTGGTCTAACCTGAATATGAAATTTGACTGATTTCCCATTGTCTACTGCTAGTTGGTCAGACTAATTTTTAAAACACTGCTTTAACATCGTGGCTATTTAAAGCCGGCATACACTGTACGAAACCAGAGCTCAGGATTGATGCTCACTCTGTCCAGATGAACTTGACTGCTCACTCTATGCAAGCGAAACAAACACGAGGGACCGCCGAACACAGAACTGACATGTCAGAGATTCATCCAGCTGTCCGACGGCCGCTAGTTACTGAATTAACTAAATTATGCCGACTCTAGAAAGTCATACAAAATCGGCTAAAAATCAGATGGAAATCGCACAGGGTATGCTGGCTTTATGCAGCTGACCCCAGATTAGGAATACACAGGGTTAACTGTTAACCCCAGGTAAAGTATGAGCAGTGTGAAACTTTTAGAAGGACCCAGGGTTAACTAGTTCAAATGTGAAAAGCCCTTAATTACTCAGACAATAAGTAATTAAGGTCACAGTTACAATCACTTAAAGATGACAATAAAGAGACCTTTCTACAGACTTTAAAAACACCAGGGTTAGTTGCCTCTGTGTTAAGACTTAGTCTAAGAACTAGTCTGTCCACCTTGCAGTTAGCCAAGAGCTAATCAGTCTTAATTTTCATATCCAAATTGGACTAATCTGTTTTTATGTAACTGACTTAAAATAAAATAAAAAGTTATGACCTGTATTACAGAGAAATAAAAATGACTAAGTCTAAGCATTTTATGCAGCCGGCCCCAGAAGACAGTGCTGCAGGGATGAGTGGAGAAACACAGAAAGATCTGTCAGATCGATGTCCATGAGGACGAGATGATCTGATACTCACTGCCACCCTTACGAAAAATAAGTTTATTCAAGTGTGCTATTAGTATACTTATTTAAAACTAAAAATAGGAAAGTATACTTTCAGTCTACTTTTTATGTACTTCTCAGAAATATACTAAAAATGACATTTAAGTATACTTGACATACTTTATCTTATACATATCAAAAAAATTTTGAGCTATAGCCTACTTGTGCTCCGAGAATGTTTTCATTGTTATACGGTAGGGGGCGCTATTACACATCTTCTGTACAGAATTTCCAAAACAATGAAACGGCGAAGAAGAAACCGAAAAACAACAGATGGGCTGCATCAGAAAACTTAGGCAGCTCACTTGCTGCCTCGCTGCCGTATCAGGCAATGACTTTGGAGGCAGCATTTTTGCACGAAGGCACCTCATGAATCGGACAGGCTTCTGAGGCAGCGGAACGGTTTAATGTTCTACAACAAAACAGAACGAGTTTTTGTGATAACCAAACAAATATGTAATTACTATAATACTGATTTCTCACTAGAAATGACATAAAAAGTGCAGAAACTTAGTCAGAAATATACATTTACACACAAACTGACCACCAAACGCAACTTTCAGACGCCATCTTTATTTTTTAGCTCAACCATCACGGAATGGAACGCACAGGATTGTGGGATATCAAAGGCAGCGAAGCATACATCTATGCTGCCTTCAAAATTCGATCAGAAGAAGGTACCTCCGGAGGCAGTATTTTAGAGCTTTTGGATGCAGCCATGCTTTCATACGTAATCTTATATGATCATCAAGGCAAGGCAAGTTTATTTCTATTGCACATTTCATAAACAATGGTAATTCAAAGTGCTTTACATAAAAGAAAAGAAATTAAATAATAACAATAAGACAAGGAATTTAAAAACTTTGAAAATGATTAAAAAATTTATTTAAGAGGTTTTAAAATGAATTTAAAACAGTTCAAATAGAAAATTATTATACATAAAATATAGTGCAATCAGTTCGGAAGTTGCACAGTGCTCATTCAATAAATGCACAGCTAAACAGATGAGTTTTGGGTCTGCATCAGACATAAAACAGCATCAAAACTGTGTAACTTTATGGAATAAAATGTTGACCCATGAAGAGGTAATAATGAATGTCAAGCTTTTGGACTCCATCTACGTTTTGATTATCATTCTGAATCCAATTCATAGTCTTTTTTCAGCTTTTTGTTTAAAATGTTGTTTATTTCTTTCTTTATGTTTTATTTATGAAACTTACCCACATTCAAATGTTTATAAAAAAGAATGCATGAAGCTAGAATAACATTTTTTTGTTTACAAGCAGATACCCTGTTCTTTCTTTTGATGTTTTGTATGTTCAGATATTCATATAACAAAATATATACACATTCTTAAATAGGGACATAGTATACTTAAAGTACGATGTAAAGTTCACTTAAAGAACTTACGAGTATACTTGCAGTATAAACTACTAAACTAGTAGTTTACTGAGACTATACTTCAAAGTGTACTAAAAATGCTACAAGTATCTAATTAGTAAACTATCAGTAAACTTTTAAGTTCACTTTTAGTATTCTTGCAGTACAAACTAAAAACATAGAGGTAAGCTAGTTGTGTACTCAAAGTTTACTACTGTTATACTTAAAAGTATACTTTTATATACTAGAAAGTGGGCCAATTTAGTCCCAAGGAGTATTGAAATAGTACACTTACAAGTATACTACTAGTACACTGATATTTGTATACTTACTACATAAAGTATAATTAAAAATATACTTGAACTTTATATAAATATGCTTAATAAAATAAATGTAAAGTATACTTCTTCTTGGTAAGGGCATTTCTGATTCTGAACCCCATTTCTGCTCATCATCTCCATGAGACCTGGTCAGTTTTAGTTTTTGAATCTTTTTATGTTCATAAAAATATTTACACATTTTAAGAAAATTGCTGGAACTAAAAGTGGCTCAAAGTGGGATGATGTTTGTTTTATTTGTCTTTTTTCAATCCATTTTCAACTTCAAGGTCACACGTCTCCAGCCAAATATAAATGACGTATGTCTCTGTGGTTAGATGTGCTGTATTTAGTGTTATTTTAAACAGAACTAGCCAGTGTTCTTTCATTAGAAACACCAGAGTATTTTACACTGCATACATTTGTGTAGTGACATTAAATTTGTCCTGTTTACTGTATTATTTTGACACTAATTGCTCTTTATATCACATTTACTTAAACTAAGTGTGTTGACAGACATGGTTTTAGACAGCGAGGTATAATTACACACAGCGGGCACAATGACTGCTTATTCTTGGGTGGAAGTGTTTCAGAAACTGCTTTTAGAGGTAAACAAGCGATGCCTTGCAGGAGTTTAGATTGGACTAAACAACCAGAGGTAACTATTACCATTCAATACCACAACATAACGCAACTGTGTGTTTGTCACTGAAGAACTACTGAGTATTCTCTGCTGTACTCGTTGTGTGTGTGTGTGTGTGTGTGTGTCTCTAGGGAGAGAAATAAATGTGCGTCAGCCTCAACTCTCTAACCCACCAAGATCAGAAAGAAAATAGACCAACAATTTAAAAATATTGCAGCTTAAAAACAAGAACAACCTTATTTTCATCTGCCATTAAATGGATTTGGGTGATCTGATCACAAGGTCAGGAGATTTCAACCGTAATCTGTTAGGAATATCAACACAATATCTTTGCTGATGATATGAAATTAGGGAATATTGCGTATATTGCGATAATGTTAAATGTTTTGCTTATAAAGACCGTTTCACTCACATCTCACAGGCTGACGGCTGATAGACGCTGATTTTAATCTTCTGTTTAAACATTCTGTGAAGTGCGGCAAAGGTTTCTATTTACCACATGTGCTGAAGTGAGTGACAGATTCAGTGATTGCAAAGGCAGCTAGCAACACTGCAAAGTTTCTGGATTGACAGCTGTGATTAAATGCAGAATTGAATCTGAAAATACAATGATTGATAACAATAACCATGGTAATGGAAGGGAATCTGATACTGTATGTCAAAACAAATCTATGCATTAAGTCCTGTAAATGCAAACTAACAGACCAGCCTTCTATGTCATGTTTCTTTGTTCTTCAATTTGTCACTGCAACAAGTTTTCAAACTTTGTATGAAGATTTTTGTATAATTTTTATATTTTCATATTTAATGTTTTTACATGGGCAAATTAAAGTGAATACTATTTTAAATGTTCCTTTGGTACACATTTAATAAAAAGCAGTAAGTGGTCATTATGCCCAGAAAAAAAATTTTTCAACTAGTGTTGATTTTGCAGCAAACAATTGGTATGCACTTTGTAACAATAACTTTCCTACCCAAATGTTTTTCATGGGTAGCAAAAAACAAAAACAAAAAAACAAAACAAATGGAGAGCAAATGGAAAAATGTTATATAAATTGAATATTGTCAAAAATTGGAAATGTGCTCTTCCTCACAACACATTACAGTTCATGTGAACCAAATAAGAATTCAGGTTGTCCAACACGGATCAGCTGTTCTAAACAGCAAAGACAATTTAAAGGCATTTATGTTGAGCATCGAAACAGACTACATCCAGAGATGCAGTCAGCAGAGAGGAAAATACACCAGCTCACCTGACATATGCTATTACTGTTCTGTTCACGTACATATACACTGTCACACACACACACACACACACACACTCTCTTTCTCTCTCACACACACACGACACCACACCACTCTCTTTCTCGCTCTCTCACACAACACACACACACACACACACACACACACACTCTCTCTTTCTCTCTCTCACACACACACACTCTCTTTCTCACACACACACACACACTCTCTTTCTCTCTCTCAAACACACACACAGACACAGACACATACTCTCACACAAAAACACAGGTGTAACAGAAGCAGTGTGAGCAGAGCTGATATTGTCATGCTTCACGTTTACTTTCATTCTTCTTATGCAGGAAGGGTTATTATTACTGAAGTATATATTCACCATATGAGTGACACCAGTGAGAAAATGACAGTGGCAGCTAAAAACAAACACAACTGATTCTAAATGCTTTTCTTTTCTAAATAAAAACATAAGAGTATGAGCATAATGTAGAGCAATGGAAATTCATTCCAGCCCAGATCAAACACACCTGAAGCGTTCCTGAAGTGGACATGAAGATCATTAGCTGGTTCAGGTGTGTTTGATCTGGTTTGGACCTGAACTTTGCAGGAAGGCAGGTCTCCAGAACTGGACTGGGCAGCCCTGATGTACCTCAAAAGATCCGCACCAAGGGAAACAAACTTGAGTTCGATTCATTCAAACCAAACAAGACAGATGTGAATACACCCTCAAATTTACAGACATTCAGAACCTGATGATACAGTGGATTATCTTTCTCGATGTATTTTGTGTGTGTGTGTGTGTGTGTTTTGCTTTATTATGATAGGACAGTTATTAGACAGTAAGCGAAGTGGGAGAGAGAGGAGGAGATGTGATCGGGACTCAAACTCATGACGCCCGAAGCGTAACAGTGCTATATGTCAGCACGCTGTCCACGAGGCTATTGCCGCCGACTTCTCAATGTATTTCCAAGATAAAAGAATGGATGTCGCAAAATGTTCTTTGTCTTAACAGTGAAAAGACTGAGATCACGCTCTTTAGTTCACCCCACCAATAACGTAAAGCTGGCTTGCTTACTTTAACTATCGATGGTTCTAACTAAACTAAAACTAAAAAATCTGGGGGTGATCTAACATTTGAGCCTCATGTTCAGAGTACTGTTTATGAAAGAAAAATTATGCATAGACAACTATGTTAAATTTCAGGACCTAAAAATGCAAGCCCTGGAAATACAAGGCATTAAAATGCAAGCACTGTTAATGCAATGCATGATTTTTTCCATTAGTGCTATTCAATGTGCTTTTTTGTTTCAAAGACATATGGCATTATTTTCCTTCCATAACTGTTAAAACACCTTTCTTTCATCTTAGAAATATTGCCAGATTACGTCCAATGTTGTCCTTCCCTGTTGCTGAGATGCTGATTAACACTTTTGTATTTTCCTGTATTAAAGGGTTAGTTCACCCCATGATTTACTTACCCTCAAGCCATCCTAGATGTATATGACTTTCTTCTTAAACGTGAAGCCGTGTGGACTTCTTTTATAATGGATTGGTTAAATTATTTGGACTTAAAATTTTGGCCTACCATCCACTCCCATTATAAAGCTTGGAAGAGCCGGGATGTTTTTTAATATAACTCTGATTGTATTCGTCTGAAAGTCATATACATCTAGGATGAGGGTAAGTAAATCATGGAGTAATTTAAATTTTTGGGTGAACTAAACCTTTAACTATTGCAGTGCTTTGTTAGCTGGGGTTTCAAAAGCTTCCCTAAACAAATTGCAGGTCATGCAAAATTCGGCTGCTTGAATCCTAACTAGAACTAGGATTAGAGATCATATCATTCCTATCTTGGAGTCCTTGCATTACCTACCTGTTAGGTTTAGGGTAGATTTTAAAATCCTGATGATTCCTTATAAGGTTTTGCATGGTCTGGCACCTCAGTATTTGTTTGAGCTTTTAACTCGCTATGATCTTCACTCATCTGAATCTGGTCTGTTGACTCTTCTGTCAACCTGTTTAAGATCAATAGGAGATCAGGCTTTTTTCTTCACTAGCTCCAAAACTATGGAAATCCTTACCTATTGAGAAAAGTCAAGCGAAATCTCTTAGCATCTTTAAACCTCGCCTTAAAATTAATTTAAATTTTTGGTATTAATTCTACATTATTTTATTTTTAAGTGTTTTGAATGAATATTTTATAATCTTCATATGATGTACTTTGAGATGTAACATTCAAAGGCACTATAGAAAATAAAGATTTTTATTATTATTCAGGTTTTGGACGACATGAGTAAATACTGAACTGTCTGAGTGAACATTTCCTTTAACATTGTCTCTCAAGCAGAGCCATTTGAACAGAATAAGAGCAGAGATGAAATGTACAGGACTCAGACTCACCCAGAAGAGCAGATTGAAGAAAACCATCCCGTATCTCAGGGCCCTCAGGCAGCCCTCAGCCATCCTGCAGCGCCGCAGCTCTAGAAGGAAGATGAAGGACAGGTCGAGGTAAAACACCACATATTTCCGGCCCTGTGCGGTGGTGTAGCTGGCTTTAGCTTGCTTTGAGCCCGGTGTGGTACGAAGGCCGAAGACGAAGGGCGAGCTGTGGTACTCGTACTCCCCGCTGTAGCGCAGCGGCGGCGAGCCCGACTTACTGTCCAGAGAGGGACTCCGGCGGTACGGCGTTTCATCTGTACTTGAGCGACGCATTTTTGGTTTGGGGGCTGGGGCCGGGGCTGCAGCCCGGACCCCCAGGGGCCAAATGATCCCCACTTTTGCAAGACTGGAGTCACAAAGTAAGAAAAGTGATGACGGCAAGTTGGAAAGCACAAGCCCACAACCCTTAAAACATGGCCATTATTTGTTTTTTTGATGAATTAGGGTATACAGTTTTTAAATTAGGAACTCAGCTGTCTTTGGTCTGCAAGGCAAACGTTAGGAAGTGTAGCAATAAAGTCCAACAGAGGTCCAACCACAAGTCCTTAGCAGTCTTTAATCATTTTAAACTGCTGATTCAATATCTTTCAGATGCACTTCAATAATTTCCTGCAATGCAATTAATCCTTTCTGGAACCTCAATCAATGGCATAGATGCTCTAATGCCGCTTCATTAGGGAAGATATCTTACCACAATGATGCATGGCAGATCACCTCTTTACAACCATGCATTTGACCGGATTTATTTCTGACATGTGCATGCTGGCACTCATGCCTCTGGCCTGGCCTCCTAACAAATAAACAACCCTTGTCCTGTTGGACACCTACTAGGGGAGCAACGAGAAGTCCTGCTCACGGCTGGACCGTGCAAAAAAATCCAGTATTTTCTTGACCTCCAAATCATCTGAAGGTTTCGCAGACAGCATGAATGAACAGATGAATACAGATGAACCAACACGCTTTTTTTAATACACAGAGGCTTGTCCTGCTTTGCCAGTCAAGGTTTCAATCTTCAATTGTGCCCCAATGCATCATCTCTTCAACCTCTCCCTTATCCTGCTCTCATTTTCTGGCAAACCTACAGTCAGTTTCTTTCCTTAAATTCGACATCCCTTATCCATGCCGCTTCTTGGTGCTTCTTCCTCTACCTCTGCGTCTTTGTCCCTCTCAGCTGGGAAGGTTTTCTTCAGGATTCAGAGGTCCGGCTGAGTGTTAACAGCTTCACTCCTTTGACTCTTTTCTGTCCTCCGCTGCGTCAAGCGGTGCTCACTTCAGGTATAAAGCAGAGACTGATCCTCACGGGATGAAGAACCCAACAGCTGCCGCAGAACAGGATCCACACCGCCCCGTCTCTCTGTGTCTCTCCTGCGATTATTCCTGTGCTCATACACCCCCTCAAACACACACACACACACACACGCTCTGAATGCACAGTCTCTCGCCTCTCTCTCTCTCTCTCCACTAACAAATCATTCAGACTCTGGCCACGCCTCCTCACAGCTCAACCAATCGTCTTCCGCTGCTCGCCATCTTCCTTCAACACAGCTTCTCTGTATCTCACATCTCTTCTTATCAGTCCACACCAATCCTTACTAGTGATTACAGCAGTGTGATGCAGAATATCTCCTCTGCAACACACTCTTTCTTTTCTGTTTCTTCATCTCTCCTCCTCCTCTTGCTGTTTTTCTCTTGTATTCATGAGCTGCTTGCGTGTATGAGCACGATACATGCTCACTGACATTCATCACGATTAGAGTAAATGTCAGTGTGTGCCTTTGTTTTGATACTGTGATACACAAATAACATTTCATAATTAAGATTCTTCTGACTGCAGGATGCATCTGAGTGAGCTAATTACCCCGCTGACAAAAAGGTTCGGTATTTCAGAGCTCATTTGAATCAGTTCCTTCAACATATTTCTTCTTCTAAAAACATAGTTATATCTTTAGTATTTTCTTGTTAGATTCGCAGGTGTTTCTATTAAACAAATTACTATAAAACTACTAGCACAAAGCAAACACATACAGTCGTGCTGTTGTCAGCCTACAGTGTTATAGTGTGCGTTCATATAAACATTATCTCTCAAAATATTGTGATCTGTGCATTAGGTCTTGCAGTGCACAGTGTTGTGAAAGTCTCATCTGCTCCCGTTAAACGCTTTTATTCCCAACTCACATTAATGCAGCCAACCTCATTAGCAGAGAGTCTCTCTAAACCTCAGTAATCCAGCCGTCATTATCAGGAGCGCCGCTGTCTCTGTCAGCTCAGATCTTCTGATCCAATCTAACCCTGTCTAATCAATGCAATGGTGCATATATTTTAGATGACTATACATTCATCTGATTTGATTTAAAAACACATATGCAATCAAATGCATGCAAACAATGTTTAGAGTTTTTGGAATGAATGACGTAAAGCTCCTTAATTTCCCATTCCCTTTAATAAAGCAAGGTACCAGGGCTCGCATTCAGATTTTCCATCTACTGATAAAACATCAAGTCCAAAAATTATTTAGACTATATATTAATTTATTTACAATATATTAAAATTATGAGCAAAATGTGGCACGGCATTAGAAATTATAAAATCAATTTTATAGTACTCAAAATATTGTCAATTACTCGCATTACATGACCGTATAAGATCCGTATTGATTACACCTCCCTGCATCATATTTACTGAATGAAATCCAGTACTTGTTTCTTACTAATTTTGGAGTGTTAATTCTAAAATCAGTGCCTGCTTTGCTGGTGCATATCACATTTTCTCACAAAATATGTTATATTTCATAGCAGTTTTCCTTTCAACACCCATTAGCAAGGTGAAGAAGTCTTATATTCTCCCTTAATCAGCAGAAAAACTGCCACAAAGACTTGATTCCTGCCCGATTACAACTCTCTGATCAATTCTCAGCCCATGTTCACACGTATCAATGCTTCTGAAGACATTATTTTTTATATCTAATCATTTCAAGGTTTGAATTATGGCCAGAGACAGAAGAAAGCATGAGCCAGATCTGTGGAGGTTTTACTGCAAGCAGCCACAGAAAATGACAGATTTTGTGAAAAAGCTATTTATAAACGTGTCTGTGTAAAGTTCTTTAACATTATATAGTGTATTTGAACGTGTTTTTTCCCACTCCTTTGCTAACTGTAAGCTAAATTATACATTTTGAATATTCTGTCATTAAGAGTCTAAACTTTTGACATTTATATACATACATGTTTGTATAAAAGTGTGCATATATGTTTTTTGCAGCTCAGCAAATTTTTGTTCAAGATGCAGACCTGTTATTTTTAAGTCCTATATGGTTTATTTTTGGAACCCTCCCCATTTAAATATCATGTTATATTGAAATCTGTTTAATAAACATTAATTTGAATATGTATTATTCTATCTATTATGATCATCATGATTATATTGAATATCCTAATAATACACAGAGCTGTGAAAAAGCACCCGCTTGCATTATTGTATCACATACATCAATGCTTATGATCAAACAAGACCCATTTATTGAGCTTTATATAATGCAGTGGCCTTCTTCTGTAATGATGTTCTACTAATTAGCATCTGAGGATTTTAGTGCCCTCAAACTGTAGGGGTGAACATTTTTCACAGGACTGTAAGTACACATTAATTATATTTCTGTCCTGATTTCATCATTCATGTAGCACTGCAATACGGTGAAAGTGACGTCTTTGCAAAACCTTTTGAGAAATTGAGGACAGTTTGTGATGAGATCTCAGTCCTGAGGATAATAAAAACCTGCGCTCTGTAGCTCAACAAGTGGCCTGTTTTTTGCTTGTTTTATTTTATTTGTTTTAGTTCTATGTTTGGCCTTTTATGCCTTTAAATGAAGCCTAAACTAAAGAATAATCTCTTATATTGACTTAAATATTACGCTATTCTGTAAAGCCTACTGTAATATCTGTTATGATCTACTTTAACATGCAATGACCTGAAAATGAACTATTTAATCTGTAACAAAAAGCTAACTTCATTTAAGGAAATTGCATTACCTGATTTCTTTCTTTCTTTAAAGCTTCTTTCTCACGTCTGCCAGTAAATCTACTGCACATGAACATCATCGTTATCTTCCTAACGAAAGACTGTGATGAAAATAAGCAGCGAGATCTTCTGAAGAAACACAATACGTTTGAAAGACTCTCTTTGAGGCTGTTTCAGTGCGATGCATAACTTGATATTGTGGCAGAGATTTTGCAAACAATTATCATAATATTATAAATTATTATAGAATATAACATTTTAGTAATTAACCAGTAGTAATGAATGCACTGTAACTGAAATAAAGTGTTTTACTTGTGAGAAGCCAGAAGAAAAGAGCAAGCAGTGATCGCAATAGTGTCAGATGTTTTGAAATGTGATTTTAGCAGATATGAGTTTGAATGATTGCTTTGTCTAACAGCATTCACTATCTGAACTGAACAAAACAACAGATTCTCTATATTACTCACCTCTGATTTGGATCTCAGAAGCTGCTGTTTTTCTCCATGCTGTGTTTATTGGTAAAGTCGAGCGTGTTTCTCGTGTTTCATCGTTCTGCTTCTGGTCAGACTCAGGGAGGGACCGACGGCAGGCATCTCAAGAATGCTGTTATTCTTAACCCAGACTCTATTTTTATACTCTGTGTGGACTAGAATATGGTTTTTCCTCTCATTTTTGTCTACTTCAAAAAGCTCTACCATGTCACTGCAATAGAAATAAACATGAACTTGAACATGAGTTTGTAACAGTGTTGAGGCTTGGTGTTCGTGTAGTGCAAATTAAAAAGCATTTATTGTTTTGATATGCGTCCCTAATAAGAAGATGCATAGTTTGCTTTAGAGATGAGACAAACAAGTATTTCTGTCAATAAACTGAAGTAATCACTTTGAAGCATAATTCACTTCATGGAAAAACTGGCATTAGTGTCATCTGCTGGTCAAACACACATATGCTTCTAGATTTACTAAATGCGGCAGACTTTCTTAAAGAATTTATTTATATTTTTCATAGAATTGTATTTAAGCTTCAGTATATTCTGTATTTTAACTATCACCAACATTTCAATACAGTTGAGCTGTTTTATTAGTTGTACGTGTGCTGAACAGAATTCTGCTGAAATCTCTGACTGACAATCCCTTGTTTGAATCATTCAGATATTATACTGCTGGATTATGAAGAAATGGCTGCATATCATTGGTTTGCTGGATTATGAAGAAATGGCTGCATTTCATTGGTTTGCTGGATTATGAAGAAATGGCTGCATTTCATTGGTTTGCTGGATTATGAAGAAATGGCTGCATATCATTGGTTTGCTGGATTATGAAGAAATGGCTGCATTTCATTGGTTTGCTGGATTATGAAGAAATGGCTGCATATCATTGGTTTGCTGGATTATGAAGAAATGGCTGCATATCATTGGTTTGCTGGATTATGAAGAAATGGCTGCATATCATTGGTTTGCTGAATTATGAAGAAATGGCTGCATATCATTGGTTTGCTGGATTATGAAGAAATGGCTGCATTTCATTGGTTTGCTGGATTATGAAGAAATGGCTGCATTTCATTGGTTTGCTGGATTATGAAGAAATGGCTGCATTTCATTGGTTTGCTGGATTATGAAGAAATGGCTGCATTTCATTGGTTTGCTGGATTATGAAGAAATGGCTGCATTTCATTGGTTTGCTGGATTATGAAGAAATGGCTGCATTTCATTGGTTTGCTGGATTATGAAGAAATGGCTGCATTTCATTGGTTTGCTGGATTATGAAGAAATGGCTGCATTTCATTGGTTTGCTGGATTATGAAGAAATGGCTGCATATCATTGGTTTGCTGGATTATGAAGAAATGGCTGCATTTCATTGGTTTGCTGGATTATGAAGAAATGGCTGCATTTCATTGGTTTGCTGGATTATGAAGAAATGGCTGCATTTCATTGGTTTGCTGGATTATGAAGAAATGGCTGCATTTCATTGGTTTGCTGGATTATGAAGAAATGGCTGCATATCATTGGTTTGCTGGATTATGAAGAAATGGCTGCATTTCATTGGTTTGCTGGATTATGAAGAAATGGCTGCATATCATTGGTTTGCTGGATTATGAAGAAATGGCTGCATATCATTGGTTTGCTGGATTATGAAGAAATGGCTGCATTTCATTGGTTTGCTGGATTATGAAGAAATGGCTGCATTTCATTGGTTTGCTGGATTATGAAGAAATGGCTGCATATCATTGGTTTGCTGGATTATGAAGAGATGGCTGCATATCTTTGGTTCACCGCGGAATCAGCGAACAGTGTTTAAGCGTTGATTAACGGTCATGTTGTAACCATAGCGATGAAAGCGTAACAACGCTCAAATCACGTGGTGTACACGTAGAAGCACCGCTTATCTATATTAGTGTCGACACAATATTCTCCTCAACCTTTCACTGTTTATTAACAAACTGTTATTGCTATAAACTTATATTATAATAGATTAAAGAGTTGCCTGAAATTATGTTTACCTGAATTACTCCCGTGTCGAACTGTTTGTCGATCTCTTCAATAAATGAAATGTTTAGTAAAAGTCATGTGAGTTTTATCTGTTTATTCGGTGAAGAGTGTCGCGGTCTCCCTCTGGCGGCGGGGCCGGGCGCAGCTTCTTCTTCTTCTTTTGTGTTTAATGGCGGTTGCAAATCATCTTAAAGTGCATTTCCACCACCTACTGGGATGGAGTGTGAGGCCTCGATGAATGAATATATTATATACTACTAATTAAAATAAACTAAATTCTTCTAATCAACTCTCTATCTCTCAGATATTTTAGAAGAAAATCATAAACCCTTAGATGTTTCTGTGCATTCTGAAATATATTCATAACTGAAATGTCATTGATTTCCATATCTCTTAGTTTTTCAACAAGTTGCTTTCTTTGTCTATTATATGCCTCACAATGTAAAAGCACATGTTCAACTGTTTCTGTTATTCCACAGTAACTGCAGCTATCTGACTCACTTTTTCCTATTATATGCAATGAATAATTAAGGTTAGAGTGTCCTATACAGATCCTGGTTATAACAGTATCTTCTCTTCGGTTTCCATATGCCTTTCTTTCAATCCCCACTTTCTGTTGAACACTAAATAAGTGTCTCCCTTTTGACTCTTTATTCCATACGTCTGACGTCTTGCCACAGTACTTCTGTCCAACTTGTGCTGTTTTTTTGCTTGTGTATTTCTTTCTCCTTTACCCGCAGTGTTAGGTTTGTTTTCAGTGTCTGTCTCGGTTTGCGTTGTTTTACAGGGGTCATGACATGAGAATAAATTTTGCCTTGGATTTTTGTCATATAAGGGTTTTTGTACCTTAAAATCATCATGCCGTTTCATAGCTTAGAGAAATGTCCGTCCTCAATTAGTAAGACAAGCATTTATTTAATCAAGCGTCCAAAAACAGCTCGTTTTTGGATCTGAGGCACGAAGATGACGTCACAGGGGCACTAAACATTTTCATAAACAACACCTCCATAGCAATACACGGCCAATAGATTTGTTTTTTTTCTTGTGGTGTTTTTTTTTTCCCTGGTGGTCAGTGTAGAGGCTGTGTGTTTACAGCGCAAAAGGTCTGGTTTCAGTTCCCAGGAACATCACATACTGACAAAAAAAAAATTAATAGCCTGAAGCCTGTAAGTTGCTTTGTATCAATCGTCTGTTTAAATATACAGCCAGTATTAATTAATTATTCTCACATAGGCCCGCCCCTGGCGTTCCAGTCATAACACTGATCCGCTGAATATAGCGCGTGTCAGAACAATAGAAATCACAATCACTGCGCTGTCTCGTCTACCGGGATACAGTAACATATGAGTCTGTCGTCAGAAACGTGCAGTGAAAGAACTTTTGCTTTGACGCGTTTGGTTTAAACAGCTCTTTCGCATCTTTGTACAGATATCAGAAGGAGCCCAGCACAAGGAACAAGTGGATAGTTTATTTTAATGGGGGTCCCGGATCGTGTCGGAGGATTTTGTTTTGTAATCGAGGCACAGTGGAGAGTCACAAAGAAACATCTGTTGAGAGATGAAGCAGAACAAGATCTGACTGCAGCTGCATCACAAACCGTAAGTGAATGATTTCATGCTTTGTCTGGAAAACAACATTTTATTGTGATCATGTTGTCAAAACACTGGCATGGAAAGTGAGGGGCGTTGATACTGTGTCCTATGCAGTGATGTTAGCCAATCACAACAGTGGCTGATTACTCACAAGCCTTAGAGAACCCGCCCCTTAAAAACAGCTCGTTTTAGAGAGAGGGTCAGAATGAGGGTTGAAAATAATCATTTCCCCACATATTTATTTATTGTTTTGTGCAACAACAAAAAATTCATATTCATAATGATATTTTCATAATTTTTCAAATTCATTCCATATTTATTAAAACATTATAAGCAAACCTCAAGGAACATATTAAAAAAAAAAGAAATCTTTCATCTGCCATTTTAGTTTCTCTTTGTTGCCATTTTACTACTGCATGGACTAATACACAACTAAAAGCTATATTAAATCATATAATCTGAATCCTGAATATTGTTTGAAGTCTCTAAAGCAACAGATCTGCTGTGCTTTCAGTATGATCTTCAGCCAGAACACAGAAGAGTCTTCAGAGGTCTGTTCCTCAATCCTGTGTGAGCCCTTCTGTAGTCGAGTCATTGTATTAATCTAATCACCGAAAACACAGCCTGCAGCAATGAATGCTGGCTATGAAATGAAACAGAAATATAGTTTTTTGCGAAAAACTCAAACAATACTCGAGTATTAAATGAATATATAAAACAAAACTATAGTACATATGCATAAATGTACCGACGAGATTTATTGAAGATTATAGAGACGTGAAGGGAACTTATTTGAGCGCTTTTCTGAGCAGATTCTTCTAAACCGCGTGCAGATCTGCTGGAGGCGAGGGGTGTGGCTCCATCTCCGTCATCGGGTGTTGCGCGATGACGTCACGAGCCGTGGCTCCGCCCCCACGCAGGCGCTCTCGGCGCGGCTATAAAAGCTCGGGTCTCGGGCTCGTGTCTGTGTCACCGGACAAACGGCGAAGGATGGAGTCTGCGCTGGAGCAGGTCAAGAAATACACGGTGGTCGTCGCAGACACGGGCGACTTTAACGGTAAAGTTCTTCTAGATAGTTCCGTTAACGTCACCGAAGTCCCTTTAGAGGAGCGCTTCAGAGCTGTTTATACCTGACAGCCGCGATCACAGACCGCTTACAGAAGCTCTCGTCTGTTCCTCTGTTCCTCTGAGAAGAACGCGTGGATGTCATCAGGTTAGTGGCTGCTGAAGTCCCCCTCAGTGAGGAGCGGCGGTTATCTCGCTCGTGCTACACTTACGGTGTGACGGACGGTCATCTGCGTTTAACGCGTGATATAATGAGGGCCTAGAGACGTGTCGTGTCGAGTTAACTAGATCTGAGTAAAACACGTGGTCTCGGTAATTGGTTTAATCTGAACTAAGTCTGGGTGAGGAAAGAAAAATAATACAGTATGCAGTCATGCCGAGACCCGGAAGTGAAGAGTCATTGGACGAAGGCGGCTCGTCTTATGAATATTAAGCGTTCTACAGAGACGGTCTATCTGATTGGTCGAGAGGCACATCTTAGTAAGTGGGCGATTGTCACCCGACTAATTACTGAATGCGTTGCTTATTAATATTAATCAACTTGCGTGCATGGTGCTGCAGGACGTGCGTGGCTTAATGAATATTTATGAATTTGTCTGATCAGTTCTGATAGCAAGCTGCACGGATTGATTCCTCTGAGGAGGGGTTACACATGAGTGATGGAAGCAGGTCTCACTGAAAGTGGTTAAAACACGAGAATAGTTCTTCTTATAATAAACTTATTCGTTTCTAATTACACAGTGACCAACTCAATCACTAATGTTGACGCAAAGCCTAATCTTGGTTTACACATTCATTTTGTACAAAAGTGTGCAAGTCTGATTTTAGTTTGCATTTAAAGCCGTTCTCACACATGTCGACGGGCCCCTGACCGTGTGTCTCAGTAAGCCTGTCCAGGACACCGACACCAGCTTTGGATCACATCCACAATCCAGAGTTTCTTCTTCTATGAATCAGACGGCTGTAACTTGCATCAGATTGAGTTGCCTAAGACTGAGTTGTGAAACTGCCTGCCGATCAGTGATTTCAGTGTGTGTTACACCAGAGCTTCCTTCTGTGGCTTTCTGCATTGTCACGATGATGAGTAGCTCCTGAACTCTGGACATACACCGCTAGTGTTCGGCTGAGCGCTCTGCATGTGTTTGTTTGTTTTTCAGCTGATGAATGAGAAAAACAGCCGACAAGAATCCCTGTGGCAGACAACGGATTGCTGTGTGTGTGTGTGTGTGTGTAAACATACTTGGCAATAAATCTGATATTTGTAACCGTTTTGTTGTATTCATGCCTGTCATTTGTGTAATTGTTCTTGTTTTATTACTAACTTTATTAGTTACGCTAGTAGTTTTTGCTGTGGTATACAAGTACTTAAAGTAAGTTTTTATTTTTATTTTTATATATTTAAAAAAATTTTTTTTGCTGATCTGAAGAATGAACCGTGAGTTTTGTTGCAGCACTACTGATTTCAGCATGTGTTTGATCGTGTGCTGTCTGCGTCCCTCATAGTGCGTGCCGATATCGTGCGCTATATTGAACCTTTTATATCGATATCGAAGAAGGTGTACCGTCGATCAATATTGATACCAGTTTTATCGCCCAGGCCTAACACTCATACTCTTGAATCATCAGTGCTGGTACAAAAGAGGCTGGCGTTTCTTTCAGCGTAAAGTCTGGGCTGCTCTGATCTGTGGCCTTTTCTGTCACCAGTCTTTAAGAAATAAAGTCCTGATGAAAGTTAGATCTAAGTGTAGACTCAATCCTGTCTCAATATTTTCAGTCATTTCTGTTAATTAGGTCTAACTAATTAAAATGATTTATAGTTATTTGAAATCGCAAGTGATTTACGCTGTAAACTCCCGTTCATTTGCAGTACGTCACACCGAGCGCTTAAACTGACAGACGTGGTTTCTTCCCAGCATGCTAATGGTCAGGTCAAGAGAACGGCACCATTTCAGCATTAAATGTTTATCTGGAGACTCAAATAAAGGACGAGGTTTGCAGGCACCGTATTTTCCCCCCTTATTGCTCATTTCTTGCTCACTGGCTCAGATTATCTTCAGGCAAAGCCTCATAAACCCAAACGACTAGATTTAAGTTGACACCGCTCTCAGGATCAGATTTGCTGGCAGAGCGGGAAGCGAGTCATTAGCGGCTAATATTCAAACAATGTCTAACTGTATTTTATGATTTCTGTACGGTTTTGAACCAGAAGTGTTGTTGCAGGAGCCAAGATCATAGTGTGTTATATTATCAGCGTTCCTGAAAGAGCAGGCTTGGGAAATGACGTTGCTGTTGTCATGGGAAGTCTCAATATGAATACGTCTTACTATATACTAAACTAGTCTGACTTCTCTACCACGAACGATTCGGACAACCTCCAGTGGTCAATAACACACTACAATACTACTGTACCAGTCTAATACAATCCAGTTCTTCCCTTCCTGAAGTATGGTGGCGGTGTCCTGCTATCAAACCACAAAAGCAGCAGGTCTTTAGCATCTCTACACTCTCAGGTGTGCTCTGGATCATTAATACTAGCTCTGAGTATTACTGGCTCCGTCTCTGCTGTGTTCCTCGGAGCGCACAGTCTTTAGTACTTCTATTCCTCAGCCGTGCAGCAAAGACCAGACACGTCTCCCAAGCTGCTCTTTGCAGGAATAAAGTTTATTCGCAGTAGGGTTGGATATCGTTTGAATTTTATCAATTCCGATTCTGCTTTTCGATTCCAATGTGATTCAGTAATATCAAACATTTATCCTGTGTCTCTTTTTTGCAAACCATTTATTGGGGCTGAATACCATGCACAAAAATCATAAAAACTGGACTCTTTAAGAGCTGTTTGTGTGCAAAATAGAACTGCATGATTCTGGATAAATTAAGTGCCCCCCCCTGCCCAATGGAAGTTGTGGTTCTCATGATTCTAAAGACTAAACAATCACATGTGATTTATGAATGATTAAATGACTCCCTCAAGATGTATTTGTTTTATTACTGGAAGAATCTGCGTTCTTGAACGAATGAATACATTTTTAACAGCCCCTTTTTGCCGTCTACTGGCGTAACAATGTAACTGATAATCTTCATTTGAAGTGTCAAATTACTTTCAAAAGGTGATTTACTCTATTTTAATCGCTGCCATGCACATCGTGTACAGTTTATATCTGAACTATAAACTTTTATCCCAGTACTTCTGTGATTTGAATGTTTGTGTAACAGAAATAATGATACTGTGAAGCGGTTTCATTCATGACAGATAGCTGCTGTCTTCAGCTCAGCGCAGCGTGAACGCAGATTTAAATGCTCAAATCACACTGATGTGATCGTACGCTGCACGGATGAACCACGTGATCACAACATTGATCACACGTCAAATGTTGAAGAATGAAATGGACGAATCATTGTAATTTAGGAATAGAATCACGTTGGTGTTTGAATCGTGTTCGCGATCTTTAATCTATTAAATTTAAGTGTTTTGATATGTTGGTGGTGACCCCTCTCTTGAAACATGTTTATCGATCACAGATATTATACTTAGCTTTTTTTTTTTGGCTTCTGATCGCAGATGTAGCCAAACTTTGGAGTGCTTAGATTAGCGAGCAAGGTCCTGGCAGACCGCTAGCTCCAGTCCTCACAGATGAAGAAAAAAGAAAGCATAGGAATCGATAAGCGGAATCGACATTTTAATTTGACAAGTATCCGATTCCGGACCCTAATTGGCAGCCGAGAGCCCACTGTTCTCTGAACCGAAAGATGCATGTACATTCACACCTTGTAGTTGAGTAGAAATCGATGTGACTCGAGTCTTCATCGTAATTGGTTATACTGATCTGGTGATTGCCTTGTAATGATCTTAATCACATGACTGTTAGTTCTACTGTGTTGAGCACTTCTTGGGTAAATATAGATTATTTGATCATAGATATGCATGATCTTTGACCTGAGCATCCTTACTCTACACCTTTCTGAACATTACATTCTGAAATACCCTTTAGATGTCTTCTGAGGACATCACATGGAACATTTCCATCACACTCGAGATGTTGTTTACCTTCTTACTATACTGTTCTTCCATTGTCCACAGCCATCCGCAGACTTTAGAACTGACGCAAGTAACAAACACTGTTACCGTCTTCTCTGATCGACATCATCTGTTTGTGACCGAAGACTTCTAGAACACTGAGATGGCACTCGCTGTAATTTTCCTTGTTTTCTGTCCTCCGCAGCTATTGAAGAGTACAAACCTCAGGATGCCACCACCAATCCTTCTCTGATTCTGGCTGCAGCTAAAATGCCCACCTACCAGCCTCTCGTGGAGCAGGCCATCAAATACAGCATTGCTAATGGCGGGTGAGAGTATGGAGTACACCCATGTGCTGTTAGAGGCTTTCTCACAGGTCTAATGTGCGTCTCTGTAATTGCAGGAGTGAGGAGGAGCAGGTGACCAATGCCATGGACAAGCTGTTTGTGAACTTTGGTTTGGAAATCTTAAAGAAGGTTCCTGGCCGGGTCTCCACTGAAGTCGATGCGAGGTAAGAGTCTACACGATCTGCACTAGCTCTGAGCCACGATATCATGTTTCTTATCAAAAAACCTGACTCACCCTTGCAGTGTAATTATTCTACATATTTCAGCAGGGGAAGCGGTGTTATTAATTATGACATTGTTAAATTGGCAAACTACATAACAGAGCCCATGAGTGCAGCTGATGATGCTTTAAAGTGACTCTTGAGCAGTGTTGGGCAGTAACGCGTTACTGTAATTTGATTACTTTTTTAGTAACGGAGTAATTTAACTCGTTATAATTTTCAAAATAGTAATTAAAGTATAGTTACAAGCTGAGATCTCTATACGTTACTGCCGCGTTACATTGTGTGTGTGTGTGTGTGTGTGAGAGTGTGCGTTTGCGTGTGTGTGTAAAATGATTCACGGGACTCCCGCAAAATAGAAATATCTAAACATAAAATATCTAAATCAAATAAATTATTCATCTATTGCACAAAAGCAACATGAACTAATATAAACGATTAACAGGTGCAAGCGTATGCAGAGTTTCTATTTAGGCTATAACACGTGTTTGCAGCGTTGAGCAATGCAGTGCTGAAATTTGCGTGCTCCCGAATCCTCTCATTATAACACATGAATTGTAGACAGTTATGAACGATTCATTATGCATATACAGTATTTATTGTGTTATAACAGAGATTTGTGAGATTGCGATGAACTGCGATTGTCTTTTAGCGATTATAAATGCAGCGCTCTTTGCTGGTATTCTGCCGAACCATGCACCAGCAGCCGCTTGCTTTAGTTAAAAATAACCGTGTTCTGTGTATGTTGATGCTTTAATTACAAATATTTATCGGGAGCGTGTATGCTGGGATTTCATGGAGAAAAAAGTAATGTAACTATTAATGTTACTAATTACTTTTGAAATAAAGTAATCCGAACAGTAACGTAATTACTTTTAAAAGGAGTAATCAGTAATTTAATTAATTTTTCAGAGTAACTTGCCCAACACTGCTCTTGAGTGATCAAGAATATTCCATTCACAAATAAGTTCTCTTTCGAATCCTCCTTCCTCATTTCTTCATCCTAAAGAGATGGAGCTGAAGCCATGAGAGCAGGCCTTGTGTCTGGTGACGGGCCGCTTGCTGCTGCTTTTCTTTACAGGAGAATATTATACTCCTTTATAATTGCCACATACTGTGCTGCAGTCTGAACCAGAGTTTTACCCGTTAACACGCACATACGCAAAAGCAAGACTAAAACATACAAACATGCTTTGAATGATCCGAGTGTGTGAGAGCTGTGTCCTGCTGACGATGAGATGTGGTGTGATTCCAGGCTGTCCTTTGATAAAGAGGCGATGGTGTCTCGCGCCCGGAGGCTCATCTCTCTCTATGAGGAGGCAGGAGTCCGTAAGGAGCGCATCCTCATCAAACTCTCCTCCACGTGGGAGGGCATTCAGGCCGGACGGTGAGTGTTCACTACAGTCAGTCTTCATTAAGATTATAAGATAATGTTCACCACAAACACGATGTGAAGTGGATTCCTTCATATGCAGCTGTTATTAATAAACCGAGCGAGAGCTGCTCTGCTGACGCCTGTGTGTTTGGCTTTTCATCAGGGAGTTGGAGAAGGACGGGATCCACTGCAACATGACTCTGCTGTTCTCGTTCGCTCAGGCCGTCGCGTGTGCTGAGGCTCGCGTCACACTCATCTCGCCCTTCGTGGGGCGTATCCTGGACTGGTACAAAGAAAACACAGACCGCAAAAACTACGAGCCCCATGAGGATCCAGGCATGTTCTCTGATAACAGAACTCGGAGAGAAACCTTTAGCATCTTGTATCTCTCTTCATGTGTGTTGTGATGTGAAGCGTCTCGAGTAGGACGGCTATCACACGCCGGGCAAATAACAATCATGGAGCAGGGGTGTCCAGTCCTCCAGAGTTCAGCTCCTCACGCCTGCCTGCAGCCTGAAGACCTTGATTAGCTGATTCAGGGTTAATTAGGGTCCAGCTGAACTCCCTGTGTGGACACCCCTGGCTCAGAAAAGTGATTGATGCGAAAACATTTCTCCATATGGAGTATACTTTGTTTATTATATTTACTTTTATTGTATACTAAATTAGTATATGCTTATTTTTCCCAGCCCTAGTTATAAGCGTTAACCCGAAGTGATTGAAGCTGGATGTAGTTTGTGTGGAGCTTCTGAACGCTGTCTCGAGCGCACGAGCCTCGTGTGAAGCAGAGTCACCGCTTCAGTGTTTGTACTAGGGCTGCAACTTACGATTGTTTTGATAATCTATTAGTTGGCTGATTATTTTTCCCGGTTAATCGATTAATCTGATTTTTTTTTTTCTTCATTTTAATTTTATTGACAAACGCACGCTATTCAACGTTCTGCTCAATGTCCTTCAAACCAATGTGCCGACTGAATGCTATGAAAACATGCCGTGCTTAAAGGGGTCATATGACGTTGTTAAAAAGAGCATTATTTGGTGTAATAAAGTGTTTATGCGGTTTAAAATTCAAAACGCGTTATTCTTCCCATACAAATAATGTACAACATTATTGTTTCTCCTCTATGCCCCGCCTTTCTGAAACGCGTCGATTTTTACAAAGCTCATCATTCTGAAAAGCGAGGTGTGCTCTGATTGGCCGAATATCAAGCGTGTGACGGAGATGTTACGCCCCTCACATACTGTGATGCCCTGTCCGGCCGGAGCGACGAGACAAAAACAATAAAACCCACTATAAACGAGGCATTTGTTGAATCCAGTGGGAAATAACGGCTTATAAGGACTTGACGTCTTTTTTAATGGCTTTGCACTTCATATCGCAACGCTTATCATACAACCAGGTCTGGAGAAACCGACAACACAACGCTACTCTACACTGTCAAAACTCACTTTTTGATCATCAGTTGCCAATTCTTTAATATATATATTATATATAGAATATTATATATCTATATAAAAACCTACTTGCAGGCTGTGAGTCGGACGCGCCAGACTGTCCTTACAAAGTTGGAATTGCCCCACTTTATAGAAACGGACACTGGCGTTGTAGGCTACTCTTCACAGGAAACCGTCCTCATCCTCCGCAAAATGCGCTGCACACATCTGAATATTTGGGTTAAACTGTTCTGGAACAGTGTTGTAAATACAACTTAACTTAATTTATTAGACCACCTGTCATAATAGAGAAAACAAATATTTTAGGAATCTGTCAAAAAAAAAATTTCATCTAAAAATGTTATTGTCATTTATTGGGCAAATAACAAACCCTAACGACTAAATAGTATTTATTCACACAATAACAAACATGACCCCCTTAGCTTTTGATAACAGCTTGCTGGCATTGTTCATGCACTTTGACTCATTGGGTATCTGAATAAAAAAACACTAAGCACTTGACTATTTTTTTTCTGCCTTTCTCTCACAGATAACAGCAATAATTATATTATAGCATTAGAAATAGCCTACTACTGTTACTAAAGAGCTTACGCATATTGGGAGGACTAAACTACAGAAAGCTAAAAAATGATTTGGGTAATTACCAGTACTGTTAGTGAAGAGCAGCGGTGGCACAAACCTTACAAAATTGGTTAACTTTACATAAATTTGTTTTAATGTGTTAATCACTGTAGGCTATATAGTTTAAATCTCTAGATCAAAAATTATAATAAAGACGAATAAAATCACCGTAATGCTCTGCAGGAACACGCGTCGCGTGCACTTTGATCACAGTCGGTCTCCTCTACAGGATAAAGACAGTAAAAAGCGTCTGACATGTATTCAGACAATCACATGCTGCTGTCCCTTCACAGTTCATACTCTCATAAATTACTCGCACTGCATGTTGACTTAAACTAAATTTAATGTTCAACAGCAGATATTTCAGCACAGTGAATGTTTTCTCCCTCTCTACTGTGCTCCGTCTGTTTAATGTGTGACGGAAATGTAACCTACCATACTGTGATGCCCTGTCAACAACAGACCACAGCGTCTGCCGCGCCGCTCTTTCAGTAAAGATTTCATCTTCACGCAGACTGTCAGGGCGGGCCTTTACACAAAAATGGAAATGCTCTTGTGACTTACAGATCAGGATATGACCGTTAACTGAATTTTTTGCACTGAGGACACCCACACACCACACGTATCTGTCAAAGCGCCTGACCGGGCAAGCCATTACACTAATGCATCGGCTTGAAGCTTAAAATAAAGATTCCTCATGTCTTGGGCAGCTTGGATCACGTACTTTTCCTGCAGGAGCTTATTCTTATTCTGTTTCCTCCACTATTTTTAGATGTTTTTGTCCATAGAAATGTGTTATTCAGTGCTGTATTTTGATGCGACCGACTGCAGTTGGACGTGCACTGTGGACAGACCCGACTAATCAATGAGAATCGTTGTCGATAATTTTCATTATTGATAATAATGTATTTTATCGATTAGATGTTACAGCCCTAGTTTGTACCAGACCATATCACGCTTTCACTTGTCAGTCAGCGTCTGTCTTGTGTCCCTGTCTTTCTTTCAGGGGTGCAGAGTGTCACCAAGATCTACAACTACTATAAGAAGTTCAGCTACACGACGGTGGTGATGGGCGCCTCCTTCAGGAACACGGGGGAAGTGAAGGCTCTGGCAGGCTGTGATCTGCTCACCATCTCTCCGGGGCTGCTGGGAGAGCTCAGCCAGGACCACAGCGCAGTGACGTGTTCCCTCACGCCGCAGGGAGGTGAGCATCAGAGCCACACGCGTCCCTCACGCTGAGCCGTCCGGTTTGAAATGATTTCAGCAAACTGATCTCTCTTTCAGCGAAGGAGTGTGATCTGGAGCAGGTGCACCTGGATGAGAAGAGCTTCCGCTGGCTGCACAATGAGGACCGCATGGCTGTGGAGAAACTCTCTGACGGAATCCGCAAATTTGCTGCAGACGCCATCAAACTCGAGGCCATGATCAAGGTACAAAAACACGCTTTTCTTCATTTGAGTCAGTTTTTTGATTGTGATCACATTTGCAGAATGCAGAAATGTGATCTGAACGCTTCTGTAACTGAAGACCGTCTGTTAAAGCTGATTGATTGATAAAGTGATTTAAAGCTCCTTGACGAGGCTCAGTAATGAAACCGTAGTATTAGAGCACAGTTAAACGCATTGGGTTAGCCCATAAATCATATGTTGTCTTGTTTGCTGCTTTTCTGTTTGCACGGTGTTTAGGGTGATGTGCACATGCAGCTTGATTTTATTTATGTATTTTTCCTCCGTTTGTTTCAGGAGAGGATGCTTAATGTGAAGAACGTCCAGTAGTGAAGCAGAGAGGACCAAACCCTTCACTCCCGCTCTGATTGACCGCTTTAGCTGCACTCTCTGGGCAGAAGATGTGACTGCCTTCAGTCTTAAGAAAGAATACAGCGTGCTGTTTATAAGCCATTCTTTTTAACAGGAAACCGATCCTTTGAGCCTTAATGGAGTGCTCAGATTAAACCATAAACCCAGACTAACTCTCGGCAGACCAGCAGACTCTGTGCTTTTACTGTAGGACCAATGGCTTTGAAGTTTACTGTAGCTTTAATAGTTTGTAATCCACTAGCTCTATCCATTTCTACTAAATTGGTATGGGAAGTGCATCAGTATTGTCTATCCAGCCACCCAGATGTTCTGATGATGAGAAAAGATTGATCTTGTATCTGTCATTAAAATCATCTTTTTCAGCTCAAGTGCTTTATTCCAGCTGTTAGGGTTTCTTTTATTTGTTAGGTCCGCTGGCTTCTGTCAGAGTATATGAATGGAAATCCACACTTTCCCTTGACTGTCTCAAGCATGTTTTTAATGTAATGCATTTTCTAGAGCCTAGTTGGGATGGTGCAGCAGTTTAAGCAAAAAGCCTCAAAACACTGTGCTTTACAGTGATTTTACAAATCAAGACCAGATGTGTTGTGTAATAGTGTTATACCACAGGACGACTTGAAAATCAGTGTTCCTTCACCTTTGGCCTTGAAATTGCTATAGTTTTTAATACTATTATATTTACAAGGCTTGACCGGTGTAGATATTAGTCTATATAGATATATAGATATATAGAATTTTTATTCTTTATTAGGCTTTCACATTAACTGTAATAGTGTTTATTATTATTTTCGGTTTAAATCTGCAGTCTGTAAATTTTGCCCTTTTTGTCGCCATCTCTGTTTGAAAACCTGCAATTGCATTTATTTGCAGAATGCTCTTCATAGCTTCAGCGCGGATGAGTCCAAGAGGTCTGGCTGCAGATTTGCACTTGCGCACTCAGACACTTGCAGTCTTTACTTTTTATTTTGTTCTATTTATTTATCTTTTTTTGTTTGAATCTCTCAACATTTTACAACAGTAGCCAGGTGGTGAAGACAAGAAAAAAGACACTAAATTGCAATCTTCACTTGCACACTCTGCTACCTGCGACGTCAGCTGCAATCGACACAAATCGTGCTTGTTGCAAATGGAGACAAGACTGTGGTGGTGATTAAAACTAATTTAGATGAGGAGCACAGGCAAATATGTGCTTGGGAAAATGAATGAGGTGGGAGACAGAGGAAGAGGAGGGGAAAGCGACATGAAGGTTATTTGTTCTTGAAATGCAAAGCACTACAGCTGACCATGTGCTTGTGCAGGAATTAGCATGAGGGAAGCTACATCTACAGGCATTCTACAATAGTTACACACAGTATAATTACAGTACACACTAGATGAGAGAAATTTTACTGTTCTATGTACAGTAAATACTTTAATACATCGTCCACCTGCAAACTTGTAATGGATGAACTGATTTGTACTTCTTACATGTACTGTATTTTTGTTGGATGACTGTCTAGGGGAGGTAGAGAGTGTTTTGTCAGAATAGTAAGAAACCGCTCTAGTACGGCAAATAAGTGTTATGTATGGGATACTGTCATTCTCCATAGTGCCTGTAGGTGGCACCAGCACTTTAGTAATCATTAGTAGTTGTGTTCTTAAAATAAAGCAAGAGAAGAAGTACCCCCGCATGTGGCTGTGTTATTTATCATAGTGCATTCAAGCGTATATTCTACATGTTATGATAGTGAAAACATAACATAATTGGCGACGAGGTGGATTAATTTTCCTGGAAGCTACCACAGTGAATCGTGAGTAGTTAGGCGCACCTGAACTTTTATTTTATTTTCTCTGCGAAGCTAAAGTGAGCTAGGTTAGATAGAATGGCTGTTACTATAGGCCATATGGAAGCTTTTGATGAAAGCGTCGAAACATGGACCACCTATATTGAAAGATTTGAGCACTTTGTAGAAGCTAACAGCATTGATGCCGAAAAGAAAGTGCCTGTGCTACTCAGCGTGATCGGAGGAAAAACATATGGATTACTCCGAAGTCTGATTGCGCCGGATGAGCCGAGAGAGAAGAGTTTTAAGCACATCACAGACACGCTACAGCAACATTTTTCTCCGAAGCCCCTGATAATCGCGGAACGTTTTCATTTCCATCGGCGGAATCAGGAGGAGAGTGAGTCGGTGACACAGTATGTTGCAGTGCTTAGAGGACTATCAGAACACTGTGAATTTGGGGGACATTTGGGTGATGCACTTCGCGATAGATTTGTGTGTGGCTTGAAGAGTAAGGCTATACAAAAGCGCTTGTTGACTGAAACTACGCTGACCTTTCAAAGAGCGGTGGAGCTGGCGGTGTCCATGGAAACAGCGTCACGCAAAGCGCACCAACTCAGCGGATCACTGACGGTAAATGCACTGTCTTTATCAAAGACTAAGACGGCAAACAACAAATGTAAACGATATGGAAAGGACAACCATAGTGATGATGACTTGGTTTAAAGACAAAAATTGTAATACATGTGAAAAAAAGGGCCATATCAGTCGCGTTTGCAGGAAGAGTAACAATGACAGAAAAACAAAGAGTGGAAACAGAGCAAAAGCTGCACGGCCAACGAGAGAAACTAAACAGAAAGACTATGTTAAGAAAGGAAGTGTACACCACCTTGATGCTGAGGCAGCATCCAGTGATGATGAAACAGACTCTGATTTAGCCCTGTATAAACTGTCACAGCCAGGAGAAAAGTCCAGTATCATTGTGAAACCAGAAGTTGAAGGAATGCCACTTGAAATGGAACTGACACGGACGCAGCAGTGTCTTTGATTTCAACAGAGACTCATGACAGAATACTGAAACACCTGCCCTTATGCTCAACTGACATTGTTCTTCGAACATACACCGGACAAGCATTGTGCCCTGAAGGTGTAATTGATGTTCATGTAAAAATGGGCAAACAGACAGCTGTTCTTCCATTGTATGTCGTGCATGGGGATTATCCACCACTCTATGGCAGAGAATGGCTGCGTCAGATTAAACTGAACTGGAAAGAAATAAAAACACTCAAATTGAAGACGATTGAAGCTGTTCTACAGAAACATGCTGCTGTTTTCTCTAAACAATTGGGGGAAATGAAGAGCATTAAAGCTAAAATAACATTGAAACCTGAACACAAACCCAAGTTTTGTCAGCCCAGCGTAGTTCCATATGCTCTGCATCCAAAAGTTGAAGCAGAGCTGAACCGTCTCACTCAAATGGGAGTATTGTTACCGGTACAATACAGCGAATGGGCTACCCCAATAGTCCCGGTAGTAAAGAAAAACGGAGCAGTGCGCATCTGTGGTGACTTTAAGGTGACAATAAACCCCGTTCTTCACATTGAACACTATCCGTTACCACGTATAGAGGACCTGTTCGCTTCATTAGCGGGAGGACAATGTTTCAGTAAACTGGACTTGTCACATGCTTACCTCCAAATGAGGGTTGAGGGGGAGTCCACGAAGTTCCTCACAATTTCCAAACAGAAAGGGCTATTCCAGTATAAGCGCCTTCCGTTCGGGATCGCTTCGGCCCCAGCCATATACCAGAGAGCTATGGACCAAGTATTACTAGGTCTTCCCAATGTCCATTGCTACCTGGATGACATTCTTGTTACCGGATGGACTGAAGCTGAACACCTGGAAAACCTGGATGCAGTCCTTGGATGCCTGGAGGAGTTTGGCTTGCATGTTGAAAAAGTGAAATTTGACTTCTTCAAGGACTCATTGGAATACTTGGGTCACATAATTGACGCTGAAGTTTTGCACAAGTCACCTGAAAAAGTAAGTGCAATTATCAATGCTACAACCCCATCAAACATCACACAGCTGAGATAATTTCTTGGCCTGTTAAACTATTACTGGAGATTCATACCCAATTTGGAGACTATAGCGAATCCTTTGAATGCCCTGCTGTGTAAAGGGAAACGTTGGCAGTGGTCTGCAGAGTGCGAGGCTGCATTCAAAAAGGCAAAGGAACAATTAGTGTCACAAAATGTCTTGACACATTATGACCCACAGACCGCAATTCGGCTTGCATGTGACGCATCACCTTATGGCATTGGTGCCGTCATTTCCCATATGTTACCCAGCGGTGACGAAAAACCAATAGCTTTCGCATCGCGCACACTTAGCAAGGCAGAACAGAATTATGCGCAGATTGAGCGTGAGGCTCTGGCAATTGTATTCGGGGTCAGGAAATTTCATCAGTATCTCTACGGACGAAAATTCACGCTTTTTACAGATCACCGCCCCCTTACTACGATCTTTGGACCACAAAAGGGAATTCCATCTATGGCGGCGGCACGTATGCAAAGGCGGGCATAACTTTTGTCTGCGCACAACTACACCATCGAGTACAAAAGAGCTGAACATCACGCAAATGCTGATGGTCTTTCCCGTCTGCCATTACAAGTGGAACACAAAGAGAAAAAGGATGCGGTAGAGCTGTTCTACCTCGGACAGGTAGAGAAGCTCCCTGTCAGTGCCACTGATATCCGACGTGAGACTATGAGTGACTCTACCTTGTCTACAGTTGTCGAAATGGTTCTGAAAGGGACTCAAGCTGTCAGCCTGACAGATAATAATGAACTCTCACCTTTCATCTCCAAGTGCGATGAACTGTCTGTCTAACACGGGTGCTTAATGCGGGGTATGAGAGTTGTTGTTCCTCACAAGCTGCGGAAAAGGGTGCTGGAGGAACTGCACACTGGCCACCCAGGAATTGTCCGAATGAAAGCCATTGCTCGCAGTTATGTGTGGTGGCCGGGTCTTGATGCTGACATTGAACTGCAAGTGAAAATGTGTCAGTCATGTCAACAAATACAGAAAATGCCATCCCAAGCACCCCTCCACCCATGGGAGTGGCCAAGCAAACCATGGGAGCGCATACATGTAGATTTTGCTGGGCCGTGTGAGGGTCACATGTACCTGGTCGTAGTTGACGCACATTCAAAGTGGCCTGAGGTGCAGTTGATGACATCAACGACAGCAGAAAAAACAATTGGAGTTTTGAGGAACCTCTTCAGTCATTATGGTCTGCCTGAAGTCCTTGTGAGCGACAATGGACCACAATTTGTCTCTCAGGAGTTTGCAAATTTCCTGAAGGTCAACCATGTGAAACATATCCGTTCTGCCCCATATCATCCGGCAACTAACGGACAGGCTGAGAGGTTTGTTCAGTCACTAAAACAAGCACTGAAGGCTTCTAAGGGCTCTTCTACTCTTCAGAAACGGCTGGAAACATTCTTGCTGACGTACCGCAACACACCACATCCAACGACAAAAGAGTCCCCTTCCCTGTTGTTTTTGGGACGCCAGTTGCGCACACGCCTTGATGCCTTAAAACCCAGTGTGACAGCTGCTGTGCGACTCTCACAGACCTCTCAGGTTCTCCGGCGAGCTGGTCATTCAAAGCAGAGACCGTTTGGAGTAGGTGATGTTGTGCTGGCTCGTGATTACAGGGGGAGAGAGAGATGGACATCAGGAGTGGTGACGGCTCAAAGTGGTCCAGTATCTTATACTGTGGATGTAGGTGCTTCTGAGGAATGGAAGTGTCATGCTGATCAACTTTTGTCCATTTCAAACCAAACAGCTGAAACTCAGTTGACAGAATTACCTGATAACATGAATGTGTCTGTTCTGGTGCAGACCTCTGTAAATGCTACTTCATCTGCACCATCAATAAAGGAACAAGATGTTAACGGCGACACATTAGCAGAGTCTCAGACAAAGCATGGCAAACTCGACATTCCACCAGCGCAGGTCAGACGTTATCCAGCCAGAGTGATTAAACCACCCAACCGTCTGACATTATAGGACTATGGAAACTGCTGGATTGAACTGTAATTAGTTATGTTAGTGAGCCTGTTCTGGGGACTCATTGGGGCAGGGTGAAGGGTATCGTGCGTCGCGAACGGTGCGTCGGGGGGCAAGAGGCAGTCTACCCTCTACCTCTAGAGTGGAATAAATAAATGCGTAATGTTTGTGGTTTTGAAAATGCTTTGGAGTTTGTTTCTTGATTTAAGAGGGGAGGAGATGTTATGCATGGGATACTGTCATTCTCCATAGTGCCTGTAGGTGGCACCAGCACTTTAGTAATCATTAGTAGTTGTGTTCTTAAAATAAAGCAAGAGAAGAAGTACCCCCGCATGTGGCTGTGTTATTTATCATAGTGCATTCAAGCGTATATTCTACATGTTATGATAGTGAAAACATAACAATAAGGTCATTACCAACACTGCAATCTGGCAGAGGATGCTGAATTTAACAGCTGACATTATATGGTGTTGTGTTGCATAATGAGTTAATGTTCAATTTGTTTATATATCAACTTATATTTCCTAGTGTTTTTATCGACTGTAAAATATATTTTACATTTGTGTAATATAAATAAACCTTAAAGCTTATTGTCAAATGTCACTGTATCTGCGCTCCTGTATTTATGTTATACTGTAATACAGTGGTTCCCAACCACATTCCCGGAGCCCCCCAACACTGCACATTTTGCATGTCTCCTTAATCAAGCACACCAGATTCAGATCATCAGCTCATTAGCTGAGACTCCAAGACCAGAAATGGGTGTCAGATAAAGCAGACGTGGGAAATGTGCAGTGCTGTAATAGACACAGACTTTTGTAACGGTGTTATATGGATGGATCTCACCAGTGTGTAGTCTGTGTATTTGCAGGTTTTGTGTGTCATGTGAGACTAAATATAAGACTAAATACATAAATGTAAAATATAAGAGCGTTAGATTTATATATTTACAAACAAGATAAATAAGATAGGACTGTGCCATGCACATTTGTAGGCAGTTTAACTGCTCAGTTGTGCTGTCAGTTCACAGGCGTCAGTCCAGCAGGAGGCGCTGTGATCCACGTACTGCCCTTTGAGGAGGTCCATGTCAACATTACAGTGGACTCAAGAGTACAGAGGTAAGCTGACAGCACAGGACAGTTATATTTGGACAATTATGTTTGAGTTTTGTACTGTTTCATGGATCGTTCACCCAGCTGTTCAACAGTTGTTCCTGCTGAACACACACACACAAAAATACATTTTGAAGAAGATTGGGACGCAACCTAGAGGAATTCTCAGGTTCGGATCTGACCCGATTCACGTCATACATAAACTCAGTGTGCATAAACTAATTCTTTATTCCTTTTACTCGGACCAGTTAGCTCCTTTCAGAATAAACACACTGGTGCGTCAATGGCTGCACACTGGACACTTTAGTGTGTAGTTGTTATTTTTGCAGTTCAGTTTTTTTTTCAGAAATGGCACGCTTCAGTTTGGTTATATGCTCTTCTCATTAGTAGAATTTAATCTGACTCCAAAAATGCAAGCACCATGAAAAATCATGCTAAACCATTTTGTCAGTATATCAGTTGAAATCCCTGGTCATTTCTCCGTGCAGTGTGTCTGAAATTACTGTGACTGGTCCACCGGGCCTCTTCATATCACAAATGGAAATGGGCCAGAATTTCCAGAACTCAGTCACGCTGTCCTGGGTCAGAGGTCCGAATCAGTTCACCCATCTGCTGTCTGTTTGTTTCACTGCAAATACTCCGAGGTAGTCAGGAATCAGCTTGAATTCTTCATAAAGCAAATTCACAGCTGACAGCTCAGTTAAACTCTTCAATATTTGTTTCACAGCCTGCAGTCTAACGTCAGGAGCATATGGCTTCAACGAAGTAAGACTGTTTTACTCCCTTTCCATGTTTTCCTCTTAGTATCGAAAAAAACTGGCGATGGGAGATCAAATGCCAGTAGTCTTTATTTCATTTACTCTCTTTCAGCGCGAACAGACCCTTTGCCACCCGGAACAGGTAATACATCCATTACCTAAGTATTATACTTCTGCAATTGTTTTCAGCCTGTACTGCTTAGTGTGCAGAATCGTTTTGCAGATTACTGTAAATCTCTGGTGTTGTATTCCTTATCTAATACTGTACATAACAGAGACAGGCATCCATAATGAAATCAGAAACAAACTAAAGCTTTATTAAAGAGCACATGGACACTAAACTCACAGCAGAACAGAGCAAAAAACACCAACCAAAACTGTTCATTTGTAAGAAATATGAGATTCATGTTTTTAAATCTCCCCTGATTCATATTATTAGTATCATATTATTAGTATATTATTATGAGTCATACTGATTAATAATTTGGATGCAAATGATGTCACTGTTTGCATAGTCAAGTCAAGTCATCTTTATTTCTATAGCACTTTATATAATACTGATTGTGTCAAAGCAGCTGTACAGTGACAAACTGGAACATAGTTTGTCAATAATGGAAGAGGACAATAACAAACAGTCATTTTTTTCAGTTAAAGTTAATTGATTATTCAGTGATGTCATCGTCCAGTTCATAGTGGATTGATGATTTTTCTTACATCAGTTTATTTTCTTAATTATATCATCTATAGTCACCATTACAATCCAAAGGTATTGGGTTGATTTTATATTACTTCTTGTGCACAGTTTCCTTTCTGATGTAAAATGCAGCATTTTATTTGAAGAGAATCAAAAAACCTAAACTTACATAAAACTATGACACCAAAAACCTAAAACACTGTCTCTGTTATTTCAAAACCATCATGACTAGTTAAAGCACAGAAAAAAAGTTTTTAAAAAAAGACTTCAAAGTCTCACTCGTCATAAGTTTGTCTCACCCTCATTTCATGTGTATTTGCCTGTCAGTGTTGAAATGTAAGGAGCGCGAGCTTCAGATGTCTCTAGTGCTGCCCATTATCTTCCTGGAGAATCTGCATTTCTCTGCTCTCCAGCTGAATGATCCGACCTGCCCAGTGTTTTATAACTCGACCCACGTCACCGCCACCTTCCCTCTGACGGGCTGTGGAATCAAGATGGTATGAAGTACTCAGTCCTCAATATGAAGGAATAAAGACTGAGATGTTTGTCAGAATGTTGACGCTTCTCTTTTCCATATGATATCATGAAAGTGGACAGTAACCAGCGGCTGTTGAGCTCCAAAATAAATAATTAAATAAACTTCTGCATTTGTGAGGAAAAGACCAATATTTAACCCATAATGCACTGCCAATAATGAGAATCAGTCACAATTTCGAAGCAGTTTTAATGCGTGCATATATTTGTACATGAAAAATCAATATTTGTATTACTGATTATTAAACATTATGCAAAATTAGCTCAAGTCAGTTCAGTGTTGGTTTAGTTCAGATAGGACTGCAAACATATTTTAATTGTGATGATCAAGATTTCTGCTTCTCTAGATTTATTAAGCATAATGATCTGCAATATTTGCCTTCTGCTTATTTATCTTGAAACAAGCTTTTACTTAATCTACCCAACCTGGTAACCAGAATTGCTTAGATTTCCAAATACCTGCAGTACTGTGACGCTCTGCCACAGCGGGAGGTGTGTACATCTGCTTAGACCCTGATATGGTGCGAAGCACTTTTCCACATCAAAGCGCATTTATAGAAATATGAATGTTGATTGATTTTAGTGTATGTGCACTCTAAGATTAAATCTATGCATATGCACATTTTATAAATGTGGCCCCAGAACTGATATTTTCTGGTGAATTAACACCATATCTTACTTCTGAAAAGGGTTAGGATTAGGTTTTTTGAGAATACAGCAATCTCCCACATCACAGTCTCACCAGTTTGAAGTAGGGAGGTCGAGGAAAGGCACGGGCCAGCGCATGTTTGTGAGAGTGGATGATCTTTGATTCCTATTCGGGCTGGGAGGTTGTCTTTTTAAGGGGAAGCTGTCCCTCAAGGTTGCTGCCTGCTTTGGCCTAGTATTCTTTTAGTTTGAGTAATACGAATTTTTCACTCTTGTCTTAGCAAATCAAGCTACTAGTTTGTTAATCCTGGTCAAGCATCGCATTTCCTCCAAAATCTAAGTAAAGTTTAAGTAAAGATATTATAATGGTTATGTATTAATGACACGTTAGACTATACTCCTTTTGCCTTTTTTGCCCGTTTTGTTCCTGTCTAGGAGATTAGCCCATCTGGGTGTCGGTCTCAAGGGTTTCAGGTCCATCGGTCTACGAATGTTAAGTCATTGCCGTCCATTTGATCTATCAGTGTGCCACAGCAGTCAAGCTACCGCAGGCCAACCGGTCTGACTTTCTCTCTAGTTTCCCTTATTCTCTATTTAATAATGTTTTCATTCTTATTTTTTTTATTAAATCAGATGATTTGGCCAGTTTGGTGAACTTCTATGATTTGAACCACTGATTCAAAACAAAAGATTAGTAAAAGTCTTTATAAAGCTGTGTTTTTCATACAGTCAAGACAAGTCACCTTTATAAGCCTTTGTGCAATGCTGGTTGTGTCAAAGCAGTTTTACAGTGTCAAACAGGAAAATAGTTTGTCAATAATGCAATAAGACAATAACAGAGTAATTTTTTCCAGTTTAAGACAGTTCATTGATGATTCAGTGATGTCATCATCCAGTTCAGCTCTCTTCCAATAGTGTCTGTGCACATCAGTAGCGTCACAGCCAAGCAAGCCCAAGGGACGGCCAGTGGCAAGAACCAAAACTCCATCGGTGACAGAAATGAAGAATAAAACCTTGGGAGAAACCAGGCTCAGTCGGGGGGCCAGTTCTCTTCTGACCAGACGAAACCAGCATGGCGTGGTTTAATTCCAGGCTGCAGCACAGGTCAGATTGAGAAGAGGACTCGTCTGGTTCCCGTGGTCTTGTGACGATGGGTGTCGAGGTGATGAGGTCTTCGGAGGGGATCTGTCTCTAGGGCGCATCTAGTTGACATGGTCTCTGCTGACAGCACAGACGTAATTCACTCACACGTGCTCAACTGCACTCTTGCCCTTCAGTAACTGAATAAAAACATCAAACCTCAATACTAGTTTTACTTTATATTGTTCTTAAAATAATTACTATTTTGTATGATAAAATAAAAAAAATAAAGAAGAAGACCCATAATACTGGGGGAGTGGAATACCAGTATTTTTTGATGATGAACATCATACTCATAGTTCAAGCGGACACCAGTGAATATCTTGATGAATTAAAATCCGAAAGAAAAAAAGTAAAGACATTAGTAGGAATTCAATCGCAGAGCAGTTCAATTCAGGGATGCTCTGAATTCTTCATTATTTGGCATTTTATTCAAAATAATTTTTCAAAAAGTATTCATAACCTATATTTGTATCTTTGTGAGGTTAATAAATTGGCCGACCTAATTTTGATTGACAAGGCGAGCAGTGCAGCGCGGTCTCGAACAACTCAACAGGTATCATACAGACAAACCAGTTAATCTAATCACCAAACAGGCAGAAGTTCACTTCATGAACAAAGTGGTGTCGATGAGTTTGAAGTGTTTGACAAAACAGAGCAGCGTGATTCCTAGTATAGCTCTTTATATGAAGCAGCCAGAGTTTATTCAAGCCACAGATTAGCGTTTTGCTGAAAAATGCACAATACAAGGTCTTCCAGCCTAGGATGAAGTCATTATGTACATGAACAATCATTTGGGACAAATATAATGTGATTTACTGTAAACGTAGTGAGTGGTGCTCTGTGGCACGTTCAGATGCTGAGTGGCGCGCATTCACACATAGAAAACAGTGCGAATTTTAAAGATGTGATGCGGCGCTGCACTTCTCGTCCATTGTGGGACCCCCTTCAGTTGAGAGGTTCCACAGATCTATCTTCATTTCCTCTTGATGTTGCTTGCAACCAGAACAGTCTTCCTTTGTTTGCAAGTGATAAATATTTAGTTCCAGGTTTTTGGATTTGTTTGAAGTGAAAGAAAAACTAAAAACTACACAACAACTTTTTAGTTGCAAAGATAGACACATTTATTGGATATTTGTCCCTATTTTCCTCATAGGAATGAATAAAAATGAAAACTTGGTTTTCCACCAGTAGTGGGCGTGGCATAATCTCAGACTATATCAATAAACCCCACCCTCAAATCTGATTGACAGTTGACTGTATCGGCTTGTATCGTTTTAGTGAAGTGACATCAGTGGTGACATTCAAAGCTTTGTTTGATTGCAGTGCTTCAAGAAAGGGTTCACTTTTGGGGAATCCACTCAGCCTGAAACCAGTGGAAGATAAATATTGTTTTTAAACTTTTGCTGCCTTCTGTCCAGTCCATATTAATCCCTTTCACCCTATTTTATCCAGTCTAAATAACTCCATAATTTCCCTCTGTTCAACAAAAGCACCGCCCAAGTTAAAAATTATGAAGCTTAATCTCACCACCACTAGAAAAACAATATAATCTAAATCAGCCAAAATGTGCCAATTTACTGCAAACCAGATGAAAAACCATAGGAACTGCTGCAATGTCTTTTTTTTTTTACGCTTTTCACGATGCAAATCTTTGCAAATCATCTTTACAGAAAATGTAAGTTTCTACATTATATTTAGTAATATCTTATCAGTGGTGACTATCTCAAGTTGATGTCCATATGGCAGAAATGTACGGTAAAATCAAACAGTTAGTTAATGACATGTAATCAAACAGATGGTGAACATGATTATACTGTATGTTGCGATCAAACTTATAGCAAAATTTGGTAGTTTTGTATGTTGTCTGAGGGGTCTGCATCATCTCTTCTCAGGGGTTCGGTCATCTCAGGTCTTTGTAAGGGCTGGATCCAGACTGAAGCTTGTGTGATTCCTAGTTACCACATGATGCCAATCCCGTAGCAGAAACAGAGAAGGAAATAGAGAAAGATTAGTGTAGCTGCTGTTCCAACTAAGCAAAAAATTATGTGTTCAACCCAAGCAAAATAATTTTAATGTGCATTTGATCAGATGTAACTGAAGTACAGGGTTATGAGATACATTATGTGAATGCAATGCCTGGAATATCTGTGCTGTGGTGCATTATGGGAGGTGGGAGAAACCAAGTGCAGAGGATGAAGGGGACTGTTTGTTATTTTAAAATTTGAATGCCTTACCAATGATGGAATTTGAATACATGACTAATAAATAATTTGTTGATTATAGTTATATAGTTTAGTTTTTGATGAATTAAATTTTTGTTAGCTTGCGTGACTGTCAATGGTTTTGCCCATCACTATAAATGCCCACTAGCTATGGGCCAGATTTGTCAGTATGACATGGCAGTTGTGGTGTAAGGATGCTGAAAGAGATTGCATGCTTGAAAGTATACCTGCTTTAATCATTGAAAGGTAAGATCTTTTCTTCCACATTCATTTGTTATGTGATTATATACCTTGTGTATGTATTTTTATTTTTTTTAATAAATGAGAACCTATATCCAGTAATAAATGTTATTAGTTTGTTAACAGTCCTGTTGAAGGTGGAAAAAGCATGTGAAGCTGATTGAATGTGACCGCTGAACTGCATCAAGAGAAATGCCATCAGGTGATCAGCTTAGCCTATGTCTTATTCTGCCGTTTTTCTTCAGCATGGTTTTTTTTCCCTCTTAATCTGTGGTATAGGCATCAAGGGGGGTTATTTATTTATTTAATTTTGGCTAATAATTTCCTCTGCTTCCTGAACTTGGTGTTTGTTTTATGTACAGACAAACTGTGACTTTAAGGAATAATTATTTTAGAAGAGCTTTGACTGTGGCAAACATTTCTTTATTGTAATGTGGGCTATGACTATACAATGAGTGGTAAGACTTTTAAAGCTCAAATGCAGAGCTTAATGCTTGACTGTATGAACGTCTTGGGTTTCACTTAATCTGTTCTGGTTTTTGCTCTTTCAGATCCTACACTTTCCTGGGCATTGTATGAGAAACCGTTTACTTTACTGTGGCATTTGGTGAGGTTAAACATTTTGATATTTGATCTGAATTTCTGAGGAACCATGCACCAAAAGGTGAAATTGTTTTCTAGAGTGTAGGCAGTTCTAAATTGATTGTTGCTGTTAACTTGTTCAAGTGTCTTGCTGTTATTACAATTTTGTGGCTTATACCTGTTGTACATCAATGGCCCCTTGGGTTCACATGTCTTATGGTGCCTTTATCAAGAAACTATTTTATTTTTCTCTAAGCATTAGCTTGACTCTTACATCTTATTACTGATGTGACCATAGTTTTAAACTCTATACTGACATCTATCGATATTAAACCGTTTTGTCTGTGCTGCCACCACTATATCTGGAATGTATCAAGTGTTTGAGGTGATCTTTCTCCCTCCCTTTTAAGCTGAAAGGACATAGTAGCATGGATGGTCAGTGGCACCTTGTGTATGCTTTTTCATATTTATAGAGAAAGTTAGTCTAAAGTGACTTTTAACCCCACTTTTGTCTGTTTCTTTAATTTCCTGTTTGAGGAGTCTAAATGCTTCTGTAGACAAATGCTTTGTGATATCTATGCTGTCTTGGTACTCAACCACAGCCTTTCTCACGGTTTTGGACTGACTATGTAGGGCAGCCAGCAACAAAGCTGTCATTCCTGCTTTTCATCTCTGCCTGTCAGTGACAATGCAACATTCAGGCTTTGACAAATATTGGTTTCCAGGTAACACTGAAACTGTATTAGCCCTCTATGGAACTTTCTCCCATACTTCTCACTCAGCTGGGCAGGTTAAGTATCATGCCATGACTTCCTAATCATGCCAAAATGCGTTTCTTGATGCGGTCAACTCTTTTGACTTGGTGGCAGTTTGCAAGTTCTATGCAATTTAACCACCTACTGAGATATTGTAAGTATTGGTTGCGCCTCCATTTAAATTCTTCCTTGACTATATCGGTCCCTGCACCAACAGGTCAACTAATGCAACACCCTCCAGCCTCTTGCTCTCAAATGGTATGCTTGAGCCTTGGACCAAGGTAAAGTCTTTATTTTTTATTTTGTCAACCAGTCTTGCTTTGGAAGTTTTATTTCTGAAGATCGTCTTGAACCTGTTTAAGTTCTTCAATGAGGGTGAATGTTCTTGCCATGTGACTTCAATACATCCCTGTTCACCAAATGCAGAAGTATAACTGCACCCATAGACCAATTGTACAGCTGCTGGTTGGCTGTTAACGCTGACTTCACCTTTCCACTCAAAGCGTCACATTTGTTTTTGACTGAGACATGGAGATGAGACTACTCCCTCTGTGCTCTGGCAGACTTCCACACTCCTCAACCACCTGAATTACCTTAAGCGCAGCCATTGTGGACGGTGAGTATGTGTGCTACAAATGCAGGCATGTGAGACGATGGGAAGATCTTGATTTGCAGTTATTGTACGGGCAAACATCAGCTGTTCAATTTGTTCTTGATGCTATTTTTCTAAGGTTTTCTTGTGCATGTCTTTGGCTGTAACTTCAAAAATGCAACCACTGAGATCAGCATGCTGCTACCCTGTCTTGACCGCCCATTGACTACTTGAGTCCCTTTCCCTGGGTAAGTCTCTTTCACAACTCCAAGCCCTCCTAGTCTTGTTTGACCTCAGATGGTTCCGTATTACAGCAACTCAAGCCAGACAACCAGCTGGACATCAATGCATGTAACAATCACCCTTTTATTTTTACATTTTGTACATGGATTAAAAAATGCATATTGGTTTATACTTTCACTGAGTTTACAATCAAGTTAAATTGTGCAAATTTCTGACTATGCCTGAAGGGCCTCCAGGAGAGACCACCGAAACCCAGATAAGTAATCATAGCCTTCGGAAATGTGGAGAACTTATCTTCACGGAACTGTGATTGAAACTCAACTTTGACTCCTGGTTTTTAGTGTGCATATTGGTTCAGTGGCACCTCTTCACCACTTTATAAGGAGACTCGTAAAGCGGCAAACAGGATAGTCAGTTGTCTGTGTATATTCACTGCCACTTAAGTGCAGATATCAGATGTATAGGGGTGCCCCAAACTTAGGACTATATATATATATATGCATGCAGCTGCAAGTCTTTTTTATCATTGTGCACAAGGAAGAACTATAAAGTTGGTTAATCTGTGTTGCACTGATAACTGTAATTGTTTGGTTATGGTTTTAATTGAAAGAAATGGGCTTCAGTGTTTACAAAGGCTCTCTTTACACGTGTGCAGTGCTATTGTCTGACACTTCGTGGTTTTGCAATTGATGTTTAGTCTTTTGAATATTTAGATAATTCTTTAAGTTATTTGGGTTTTGCACTAACATTCCTTGTTTGTTTGAATTTAGCGCAGAGGTGTCCTGTTTCAGTGGAAAGTCACTTTTGGGTGAACTATCACTTTATCAAACAAGTTTGTTCAAATGTCTTGTGTTCAGAAGAAACTCATTGGGAAGTTGTCAATGTTGGAAATAAAACCGTTTTCAGAAGTCTGTAGCTATACTCTGTCCTTTGCTCAAATATAGGTCTCAGTCAAAACCCAAAATGAGCAAAGTGACAACCCTCCATCAACTGGGAGGGAGGAGTTGGAGAGCAGGTGTGCTTGTTGCTTAAAAATTTGGAAAAATTTCCTTTGTACAACAGTCTTGAGTCTCTTGCAATTATGAATGCTTAAGTTTGTGGTGGTTGTTTTCTAGGTAAGCTGGACAACATGGAGCTGGATGTAATGTTGTTCTCCTTTAAGGATTGATGCCCGCTCGTTGGCTTTGCTGTCCATGTTGATGTGGCTCATGCAAGAGTTCTAAGCCCTTCTAGCCTTGTTTGACCTTAAATAGCTAAATGCTACAACTCCCAGTTGTACCTCATTTATACAGAAGCCTCAATATTCTTGTTCCTTTAAATTAGTTAATGAGTTTAATTGTTACAATCCGGTACTGACAAGGCCATAGGAACATTCTCCAGGAGCTGCCTAGGGGAGGAGTCCCTCTTGAACTGAAGACTAACCCTTGTCCCTGGCAATGTTTCCAACACCTGGCATATTGGTCTCGTTGCTGGGCCAACTGCTTTAAGGTGAATGCTATCACTGTTCAATGCAGCCTCTGTTAAAACAATGCTAGGTGTGTTACTTGAAAATGAAGGCAGAATGGTTCATTTGGATCATTGCTACCAACTGCAACCCATGAAGTTGCATTTCTGACAAGTTGCTCTGTTGTAGTGATTGACTGTTATTTGGTTTTGTAATCGAATTGTACTTGGTGAATTTATTGTATTATGCATCACCGTTTCCCTTGTACTTGGTTGACATCTGAAGGTAAGAAATTACCGCTTGCACTTTCAACATGAGCTTTGTTTGACTTTCAAAATGTCAGTTTTAGATTTGTAACCATGGGCTTTGTACTTGGAGTTTAAAGAACCAAGAGCTTTCACAGTTTGGGTAAGGAACTGGCTTTTTTTTTTTTTTTTTTTTTTTATATGTCGGTTTAGGTGCACATCACCCATATCTTTTGTTTTTACTGCTGTCTGGCACAGTCATAGCCCTGAAGCTGAAACCACTCTCTGCTCACCTTTGGCTTAACGGAACAGAATTCTACTACAGGACATGCTGACACATCTGCAGTTTGTCCCAGAGCCCACATCATAACCAGGAAGGGCAATGCAAATAAATCCTTTTGAATTTCATGCAATTTTTTTTTTTTTCAATGCCAACTTCATGTGCCATATTGTCCTCAGGTCAGCTGGGCATCTTGGAGGAGCTAAATGTGCTCATCCTTGATGGCAGTCAGCTTGTAGTTGACTATAACATGAGGTTTATTCAGATGAATTCTGGAGAGTTCCAAGCTCTTTTAGCTACATTTTCACTTTCAATTGGAAATGTGGAGAGCGTTTAAGTGAATTTAACTAATTAATCCCTGGGGCCTGTTCTTTGTACATCGCTAACTCAGTTAGCTGGATATGATTGTTGACGATTTGGAATGATCTTGGATTATTTGGTTCTTCAAGGCTCATCCTGGACTTGCTGTCATAGCAACAGGTCCGTAAGCTTAAACCTGCTTGGGAGCAGGCTTATTTCATGCAAACCGGATTAGATGGCATCTTTTTAAGTGGAATTGATATCGAAAATCTATCCCAGCCACTGCTACTTTATACAGATACCCACCATTTCCGGGGGAAACAATAAAATTATAATTCAATTGAAATGGTAATCTATATACTCGGACCAGGACCGTTTTACTCATTGAAAGATTGTTGTGATATTACTTTATAATGTAGTGGAGTCGTACAAGCTGCTTTATAGTTAGCGTGAGTAATTTAAGTGAGACCGCTATTATGGGAGTACGTGGCATGATGAAGTGCAGTAGATGCAAATAACTTGATCCTGACCCTTAAACTTTAATGCTGTCACCTAACAAATCTGCTTCAAAGATAACATTACATGAATTGCTAATTAAAACATTGAAATAAAAATATGAAGAATGTACAAGAAAGTGTGAATAAAAAATGGGCAATTCTGTACAAATTTTTTAAATTAAACCAGAAGCACCGGTTTCATTTAATCTAACTTTTTGACGTTTCGTCAGGTGTCTTTTTTTATTATATGATGTCATTACGTTGCTGTCTTGCCTACAGCCAATTGCTGCATTGCTCATTGTGGTTTTGAGTATCGATACATCTGCCCTTTACGAGAACACGAGAACGCGCGGTAATCTTAGACAACTTAAACCAGATATTTTAATCAAATCCGCAAATTCGTTTGAAGAACCAAATTAGCCTGAGATCACTTATGATTAGAAGATCTGGCATCTTTCAAATTAGGGATGCACTAATCATTGACGCGATTTCATGGCATGTGTCCATAAAGCAAATAGGGAATCGTAGTAATCTCCATAACATGATTGCAGATGAGCGCATTTCTACACTGAGAGTAGTTAACTAACAAGCTATGCAAAACGCCTTCCTAATCGCAGAGATGACTAATAGCGGGATTATGAAAACGTTCTGCGATGTATGAAAGCTGGTTGCATAGCTTCTCCATGAACTATGGCTCTGTGTAGTAAATGCTGCTCCATTTGAAAGCACATGAGAACCACATTTAATGGTTTTTACTCAATACACTTCATAACGTCAGTTGAGTGTTTAAAGTAAATCTTTAAAGATGATGTTTTGGCTTCTTACCCCCCCCCCAAACCTTTACCTGATTCCAATGCTATGAATCGGTGCGTGCGTACTTAATTAGATTGCATATGATAAAAAGTGGATATAAGACTAAATTCGATAAATTCCTCTAGTGTAATAGTCTTTGTTTATAGTCCGTGACTCATGAAAGCAGTAAAAGCGTTCTATGTTTATTCGGATTTCTGGATTATTCTGCAAGGGCTGTAATTGGAAGTTTCAGAGAGTGGAGTGCCCTCTGGCCTTCGGATGGAGATTTACTACTGATCACAGAACCCTGCTTCACTGAAAGATATGCATGACCGTCACAGCTTCTGCCTAATCGTGATTTATCGCCTTTGTGATTTAATCCGTTAATCGTGCAGCCCCATTTCAAATCATCTCGGATGTATTAAGCAAGGTACGAAGAGCGGCCCCCAGAACTATGACTTCTGAATTTTGCAGGTTACAACCACTATGTATAATGCAGCCTTTGATCAACTGATGTTAGGTGTAGTAATTGACACTGCCTTCTGTTCTGCTCCTTACCAGTCACCTGCAGGTGCATATCAAAAGCCAGTTATGCTGTTATGTAGGGGAGTAAAATTACGGCGCAAGTCTTCAGCAATGTGCACTTACAAAAGCTTTAGGGATGGTTGGTCACTGTTAATATTGACTTTTTAAATTCAATGCACCAATGTTAAACTCATTTTTATTTTTATTTTTCAGACTACTTTTGCTTGCAAGGTTTTCCACATTTCTGCTGTGCTGCTTGTTTCAGTCTGACAGGGCTTGTGGAAAACATTTTAAAGACCCACCCCCCCCCCTTCTAGACATTGCTGTTTGTCCCCTGGATTATTCCTGCTGAACATGCAGGCAATCATGTAGATCTTGTAGCGCCCCCCCTCCAATTCACAGCTGTCTGGCAATGCCAGAGTCCTAATGCTGGATTTAATCCAGATGTTGCACATCCTGGGTTTGACTGATCAGGACTTGACCAGAGGACACAAATCTGCAGGTTTCATTTTAATTTCTTCAGTAATCACCTAAATCTAGTGTGTGTGTGTATGTATATGCAATCTTTTGATTTTCATGTAGTTAACATCAACCGGACAACATCAACTTAACATTTACTTTGTCTCCTAGGTGAGGTAGCGTTGGATGTGCTGTTGTCCTGTTCTTTGATTTTACACATCCTTCCCCACCCGACTGTCCTTTTTATCACGGACAACTTCAGCACTCATCTAGCTAAGTCTCAATCCTAATAATTTCTTCTCGCCTCATTTGATCTCTGGGAATGTGGAGAGCTTTCTTCAGGAAATTGTCAACTGCTTGAATGTCAGCTTTGGCTTGTCTCAATTTGTGCATATTGTTTTCTTTTCTTGGTTGAACCATGTTCCCCACCAGCCTCTGATTAACCAATTTTGTGTATTTGGTGAGGAGCAGAACCAAAAAACTAAGCAGCTGCTTGGGGGCCCCTGTGTATTGTTAATGGACAAATGGTTGATGGTAATTTATGCAAAAACGCAATATTAAATCAAAGGGAAATATTCTACTAATGGGCTGCAGCTGGATGCAAGCACAGTCAGACTGATTATGGAAGAGGCCACAGCATTGCAGCAAAACTGTCAAGGCACCTCCTGGTTCAGAGAATAAAAAGAGGAAGAGAACTGCAAGAAAGGTATGTTAAGAATTCCAGTAAACTAAACAAGGCTGTTGTGAGTTAATGTTAGTTAACATAACCTAGTTAGTTTTTTTTTTTATTAAACATGCGTAAATGGCCTTTTGACATCTTAAAATATAATACAACATATTACTTAGCTAGTTTTAGATAAAATACTTTAATGCAAACATTCTCCTGGGTGAATATTTTTTTGTAATAAGCTTCTGTTCCATAAACTTGGTACTCATTTGGGGTCTTTGCTGTTAGGGGGCAGTCGTGGCCTAATGGTTAGAGAGTCTTGTACTGGCAGGAATTGTCGGTGGGGTGAGTGAATAACAAGTGCTCCCTTCCATCCTCAATACCACGACTGAGGTGAGACCCTTGAGCAAGGCACCGAACCCCCAACTGCTCCTTGGGCGCCGCAGCAATATGGCTGTCTACTGCTCTGGGTGCATTTTCATGGTGTTCACGTGTGTGTGTGTGTGTGTGTGCACTTGGATGGGTTAAAGGCAGAGCACACTCACCATACTTGGCCACACTTCACTTCTATTCCGATATCATAGTACCTCACTTAGCTATAGATTAAGATTGTGTGTACAGGTGGCTTGCTGTTTAATTTGTTACAGTAACATTCTGTTCCATTAACTATATTCTTATGAACATCCCCTAGGAGCGCTTTTGAAATATTTTGGAGGTGGGGCACAACCAATGCCGCCAGCCCCAAATGCTAGTGCTACAGCTGATGATACAGCAGGTGAGTTTTCAACAATCAATATAGTTATATGGGTAACCCATGCCTTTTGTGTTTTTTTTTTTTTAATTATATATATATATAACCGTTGCATACCTGTATAAGAGACATCCACATGCTAAATTTAAATAATTTCATTTCCTTTAGGGTCCATCCTCTGCAGGTGAGAGCACTACCACCACCGGAGCCATTATCCGGCTGTTTTTGTCTGTTCAACCTCACACAGATGTTGGCAGTTAATTAATGGCACAGAAGCCATTGTATTTGTTAAATTATATTATATTGTATCATTGATATAGATATCATCGGTTTAATAGTTTAATGTTATTGTAATTATCCTTGTTAGAGTTCATTCTATTTGTGGTATTGGTGTCAATGTCACATGTGCTCCCTTAGCAGCTTTTAGCTACACTATGGATTACCGCGCTCCTCCAGTTGGACATCTGATGGTCCTGGATCTGTCGACTCATCATTCTTTTAATTAAAAAAAAAAAAAAAAAAAAAAAATAGATTATTTTTTTTTTGATATAATGGTGGCAGTCGTGGCATAATGGTTAGAGTCATGTGTGTCAAAGTTAACCCTCAAAAAACGTTTACCACAGGCACTACAGTGGAACGTTAACAGGTGAACTTGTTTCCAGTAAATACATTGTCTGCTGGTTTATTTGGCTACTTTTCAGTGCACCACATTAAGCATGCCACTTAATACTGTAAGACTTTGAACGTTAAAGTGCAAATTAACACCGGACCACTCATGTGGGTTTGCTACTGTTACAATTAAAAATCGTAGAAGGGTAAAAACATAACAGGCAGACATTGGTATGACGTAAGCAACATGGCTACAACAAATTAAATTGATAATGTGTTAGATTTATAGTGTGTGAATAAGCATTGACAGTCAATTGTACTGGTGACACTGAGGGGTCCCCAAATAAAACTCTGATTGGGGGCCCCAAAAAGGCTTGGGTTGGCCCTGACTGGAACTATAACAAGAATGGGGCCAGAAACGGAATGCAGTGTACCCACACATTTCATTCGTAGTGGTGGTGGTGTTCTCACAACTGCTGGATGTGGAATGGTTCTTCTTTTGAATGTGCAGTCTTTCTCTTCTTGCAGTCTTCGTCCTTAATGTTTCACGCAAGGGCACTTGAGCAGTGTTTGCTTAACTCAATTTTATCTTTGTGTGCTTGATTCCTTAAATTTGAAAGGAATTCAAAGCATGTTTCTTTCAACCGAAAAGTTAAGAAACACGGTCGCCCAGTTCAGTGTCCCCATATTTTACAGCATTTTCATCTTACGTGTTCAATAGCTTGAATCAAAGTCTTGTTGCCAATCATTTCTCCTTTTCCACATCCAGCTAAAGTCTTGAATGGTTTTTGCTTACAGTTTGAGTGAACAAGTGTGGGTTTTTTTTTCTTTTTTTTTCTGCTTTACGCATTTTTGAATGTCTTTCATTTGATTGGCAATTTGAGCTATTTTTGGCTCTCAAATGGAGTCGTTCAGGAATCTACTCTTGTGTTTTATATATGTGTGTGTATGTATATATATAATTTTTTTTTTTTTTTTTACTGCATCTGCTTGACTGCCCCTTTGTGGCCAATTTGAGACTGCAGAATCGTATGCTTTGTCCATGATTCAGTTTTTTTTTTTTAAAACCACTCGTTTCAAAATGTTAGACATTTATCCAGTTTCAAACGGAGTTTAAATCGCTTTATACAAATGGGTAATTTTGCACGACTTTTGGCTTTCACGTTTGTACATCGCAATCTCAACTCTTGTTGAACAAACTCCATTTGTTCTGCTTATGCGTCATGTAATTTCATAATCCTGTTAAATCCTCTTTGGTAAAGAATGCAGCATCAGATTTGTATTTCATGCAGTTCCAATGTGAAGTCTTTTGACTAAAGTCTAGTGGTTGTCTTCAATCTCTTTGCCATTTCCAAGGATTTGACACAAAACCAAAAACTTGGAGTGTAACAGTTTAGGTTTCACTTGTCCGGTTACAGCCGAAAGCAAACTTGAACTATTTACAGTTTTCCAAACTTCAAATTAAATTGTTTTATTGTCTTGCTAGACATTTCTGTTGTGCTTCTTACTCGTGTTTTTGTTTGAAGCCTTTCTCTTGTATACCTTGTAGTCTTGCATTTGTGTCCCATTTGTGTCAATTTTTTTTCGTAGAGTTTAACGGTACATCAGCTTTGTACATAAGCCATTTGTATTTATACTGCTTTGTTTGGTATTTGTGCCCCATCGGCCTATGCCCTTGTTTTATACAGTTTCCCCTGTATTATGCCTGTCACTTTAGTGACATTTGACCTTTTGCATTTACATGTTTTATTTTGCCCCTTTCTGTTTGTGCCCTTTACATACGCAGCTTGTCTGTCATTAGGGTTATTCCCTTTTGCTTTGGGTTTAGGGGGTGTGCATTTATATAATGCTTTTATAAGTCCGGCTGTAGTGCTTTAAAGTTGCTTTTGAAGAGATGCTGTGTGTACATTAAGTATACTTGACTATTTATGCCACTTATGTTCCTGTGCTCTTATGCTTTCATTTCAAGAACCTCATCTTTAAGGTCTTAAACCATACTTTGAATACTGAAGCATTTGCTTTGGTAATGGGAATAGGAGAGTTAGGATTGCATTTAGTTGCATTTTATATAGCAATTTCGTTATCTTTTGCTTTAAAATTTGATTTTGAACTTTGTCCTTGGTCCGTGGCTTGTGCCCTTACAGCATTAACATTTATTCAGAAGCCTCAGCCTGTTAAGATCTAACTTGAAGATTTGAATCTACCAGTACAAATCTATCAACTGAGGCTGTATGTAAGACAATTATTATCTGTTACGTTTCCTAACCTTCTTGCGGGTCTCTCACCAGAAACTGAGAAGTGTTGGCTAACCGGTTTCTTTCTCTAATAGTTGGATACGTATTCTGTGCAAAATGTTTTAGAATTTCATGTAGTTAGCAACCTTAACTTGACATTTGCGACGTGTCCCATTTCAGTTGTGCAGCTTAGAGTTGGGTGTTTTCCTTCTGTCCTGTTCTCTGATGGCAGCTCATTTGTCCGACAACTTCAGCACTCGCCTAGATAAGGGTCTTCTCCTGATTGCCAAGCTTTAAAGCCTTATTTACGGTTTGACCTTTTACAAGTGTGGAGTGCTTTCACAGTAAACCAACTGTCCAAAGTATTTCCAAGATGGTGCCAGTGTACCCAGTTTGCCATTTGTATCTGTTCATCTGGCATCTGTGCTGTTTGTGTTGTGCATGTTGTCGCGCTGGTATCATGCAGTCTCAGTGCTGACCTACAATCACCTAACCCTTTTGCTCCAATTATATGGGAGTTTACGGTAGATTTTGTCCTGTTCTCAATCTTCGTTTAACCAACCCGTGGTGGAGTGTGCTCCTGCTCAGCTACCTTGTTGCATTCTTTCCCTAAGGAAGTGCCGCAGGAAGTGAGGTAGTGGTGGTGTCCAGCTGAGAATTGGATGGGCAATTGCTTTTTCCGTACAATCTTAGAGTTTCCCTTGGAAATAAAAATGGATTGATTACTTGTTACTTTTGTCTCTAGACCCTTGTGTGTCTGTGCTCTAATGCTTTTTGTGCAGTTGTACGGTCTTTATGGTGATTGGGTCTGCTTTTTAATACCTGTTTGTATTCATGTGTTCTATACTGTGTGTGTGTGTGTGCGCGCGCGCGCATATATCTATATCTCACACAAACTGCACTCCTTTGTCTGTTCTCATCGTTCCTAAACTAACAGAGACTTTACCACCTACTATGTATACTCGCCTACCCTCCAGGATCTTGTCTTCTGCCATCTGCTACCTGCCCTCTGTGTTCGTTCCTGCATCTGCAAGATGGCTGAATAGTAACTGAATGTCTAAGTCATTGCAAGCTCCATTGAGCTGCCATACCTAATGTTGCTTCATTCTCATACCTGTTGTGTGACAGCCAGGCAGACACCCTCAGTTTAAATGTAGATTAAAGACCCATCTCTTTAACTTGGCATACACAATACAATATTGCAATTCTGTAATTGAAATCCGTTATGCTACATTGGGTTTAGACTTTAGCTGGAATGTGACTGTTATTGTCCTCTTGCATTGACCAGCTATTCTTGTTTAACACTGTAAAGGTGCTTTGACACAATCAGTATTGTATAAAGTGTTATATAAATAAAGGTTACTTGACTTGATGCTGTTTAATTTGTCTTATGGCCAATTAATGTTTAATGTCCTTTTGCTTTTAGTCTGACCTTTTTTTTTTTTTTTTTTTTTTTTATTTCCTCGGCCCATTTTGTTCCCAGTCACACCACGTGTAAAAAGGCTATGTTTTTATGAAAGTTTAATAAATCTGTGCTTTTACTTGTGCTGCCTTTTTTTCTTGTTTTTGGCCCTAACCTTTTTACATTTACTGCACTTTAAATTTTATTTTTTTTAAATGTACTTCTATTGGTTTGAAATGATTGTTTTAAAGTTGTCTCGATTTTGTTTTCCATCTGTTTTTTTTGTTCGGTTTAAAAGGGAGAATAAAGGAAGTCTTTAGTCTTTTTAGGGGGTCTGCAATTTGACATCTTTTGGATGAGTGGTCCTGTGACCAGTGGCTTTGTGCATTGTCATTTATGTAGTTTTATATCTTTTTATTAAACCGAATTTTGATAGTAGTTGTATAGATGTACTTTGAGTAGTTAAGTCTTATTACAACCTTTTTTTTTTTTTTTTGGTCTTGGAGTGTGGCTCTGCTCTCGTAACCAGCAGTAGTCTCCTTTTTGCGTTTAGTTTCAGTGCAGTATTACAAGTTCCCATCTTTCAGCTATGGTGCCTGAACTGCACTCCCTAATCTTGTGGCAATGGAGGCTGTCCTTCTGCCAGTGTTGCCTTTGCTGCTAGTTCTGCTGGTGCCTCATACTCTTTTGTACTGGGTCTCCAGAATTTGTCCAATCAGCTGATCCTCTGGGACTCCATCAATTGGTATGCAAGGGTTAGTCATACCTGTCTGTTGTCCAGATGCTCTTCCTGTTACTGAAACTCATTGCATCCTAGCTCTGCTGGCTATCTGGAGTTGTCTTTTAGTCTGTCAATATACAGGCTCCAGCTTTGTTTGCTCCCTTGTGGTTTCCAGGTTTGTTGACTCTCTTGCTTGGACCTTTCTTTCATTGTCTCCTCTTTGGATTAATTGAACCACTGGCTTTTCTTTGCCACTACAGCATTGAAGTTCACCTCCTCCCTGTAGCTTATGTTCCCCTTCTGTTTCTGTTATGGTGGCAGAAGGAGACGTGACGGTCACCATTTGGCTGATGGTGAACATACTACTAAACATCTACAGTAATATTCAGAGCTCTGTCATGTTGTGTGCATGTGAATTTTTATATTTTTTATTATTAGTAATTGTTTGTATTTAATGTGTTCTAACCGTACATAAAGTAAAATGTTTTTGTAAATTGTGGAAGAGAAAAAGGGGTAGTCTTTTTAGGGGTAGTCTTTTTAGGGGTAGTCTTTTTAGGGGTAGTCTTTTTAGGGGTAGTCTTTTTAGGGGTAGTCTTTTTAGGGGTAGTCTTTTTAGGGGTAGTCTTTTTAGGGGTAGTCTTTTTAGGGGTAGTCTTTTTAGGGAGTCTTTTTAGGGGTAGTCTTTTTAGGGGTAGTCTTTTTAGGGGTAGTCTTTTTAGGGGTAGTCTTTTTAGGGGTAGTCTTTTTAGGGGTAGTCTTTTTAGGGGTAGTCTTTTTAGGGGTAGTCTTTTTAGGGGTAGTCTTTTTAGGGGTAGTCTTTTTAGGGGTAGTCTTTTTAGGGGTAGTCTTTTTAGGGGTAGTCTTTTTAGGGGTAGTCTTTTTAGGGGTAGTCTTTTTAGGGGTAGTCTTTTTAGGGGTAGTCTTTTTAGGGGTAGTCTTTTTAGGGGTTTAGTCTTTTTAGGGGTAGTCTTTTTAGGGGTAGTCTTTTTAGGGGTAGTCTTTTTAGGGGTAGTCTTTTTAGGGGTAGTCTTTTTAGGGGTAGTCTTTTTAGGGGTAGTCTTTTTAGGGGTAGTCTTTTTAGGGGTAGTCTTTTTAGGGGTAGTCTTTTTAGGGGTAGTCTTTTGGGGTAGTCTTTTTAGGGGTAGTCTTTTTAGGGGTAGTCTTTTTAGGGGTAGTCTTTTTAGGGGTAGTCTTTTTAGGGGTAGTCTTTTTAGGGGTAGTCTTTTTAGGGGTAGTCTTTTTAGGGGTAGTCTTTTTAGGGGTAGTCTTTTTAGGGGTAGTCTTTTTAGGGGTAGTCTTTTTAGGGGTAGTCTTTTTAGGGGTAGTCTTTTTAGGGGTAGTCTTTTTAGGGGTAGTCTTTTTAGGGGTAGTCTTTTTAGGGGTAGTCTTTTTAGGGGTAGTCTTTTTAGGGGTAGTCTTTTTAGGGGTAGTCTTTTTAGGGGTAGTCTTTTTAGGGGTAGTCTTTTTAGGGGTAGTCTTTTTAGGGGTAGTCTTTTTAGGGGTAGTCTTTTTAGGGGTAGTCTTTTTAGGGGTAGTCTTTTTAGGGGTAGTCTTTTTAGGGGTAGTCTTTTTAGGGGTAGTCTTTTTAGGGGTAGTCTTTTTAGGGGTAGTCTTTTTAGGGGTAGTCTTTTTAGGGGTAGTCTTTTTAGGGGTAGTCTTTTTAGGGGTAGTCTTTTTAGGGGTAGTCTTTTTAGGGGTAGTCTTTTTAGGGGTAGTCTTTTTAGGGGTAGTCTTTTTAGGGGTAGTCTTTTTAGGGGTAGGTATTTTAGGGCGTCTTTTTAGGGGTAGTCTTTTTAGGGGTAGTCTTTTTAGGGGTAGTCTTTTTAGGGGTAGTCTTTTTAGGGGTAGTCTTTTTAGGGGTAGTCTTTTTAGGGGTAGTCTTTTTAGGGGTAGTCTTTTTAGGGGTAGTCTTTTTAGGGGTAGTCTTTTTAGGGGTAGTCTTTTTAGGGGTAGTCTTTTTAGGGGTAGTCTTTTTAGGGGTAGTCTTTTTAGGGGTAGTCTTTTTAGGGGTAGTCTTTTTAGGGGTAGTCTTTTTAGGGGTAGTCTTTTTAGGGGTAGTCTTTTTAGGGGTAGTCTTTTTAGGGGTAGTCTTTTTAGGGGTAGTCTTTTTAGGGGTAGTCTTTTTAGGGGTAGTCTTTTTAGGGGTAGTCTTTTTAGGGGTAGTCTTTTTAGGGGTAGTCTTTTTAGGGGTAGTCTTTTTAGGGGTAGTCTTTTTAGGGGTAGTCTTTTTAGGGGTAGTCTTTTTAGGGGGTCGTTTTTTAGGGGTAGTCTTTTTAGGGGTAGTCTTTTTAGGGGTAGTCTTTTTAGGGGTAGTCTTTTTAGGGGTAGTCTTTTTAGGGGTAGTCTTTTTAGGGGTAGTCTTTTTAGGGGTAGTCTTTTTAGGTCGTCTTTTTAGGGGTAGTCTTTTTAGGGGTAGTCTTTTTAGGGGTAGTCTTTTTAGGGGTAGTCTTTTTAGGGGTAGTCTTTTTAGGGGTAGTCTTTTTAGGGGTAGTCTTTTTAGGGGTAGTCTTTTTAGGGGTAGTCTTTTTAGGGGTAGTCTTTTTAGGGGTAGTCTTTTTAGGGGTAGTCTTTTTAGGGGTAGTCTTTTTAGGGGTAGTCTTTTTAGGGGTAGTCTTTTTAGGGGTAGGGATTACGACCAGAAAGCAGAAACAAAAGTCCACTCCGGTTAGCACTGTCCTTCACTTCAACTGACGCTGTTTGGCTTGTTTAGATAGGCCGCGTTCCCAAAAGCAGGTCCACCTTTTAATGATATCAGTGTGTTCATATCATTCAGTGTATGATGGGTAATGATGACGATGATAAAAGTGTATCCGATTATATAGCTGTTTATAATGTATTATATACATTTTTTTATATTTATTTTTTGTATACCTCCTTCATAGTATGTAATGTGTCTCATAGGGGTATGAAAGATAGGTGTGTATCATATAGGGCTAGAAATGCTAGGTTTTAAATTTTGTGCGAGTACCCCACTAAGGGCTAGGTGTTAGTGTGGTTGATGTTCAGCCTTATTTATTTTATGGGGGTGTCCTACTAAGGTGTTATTTTGTGCGAGTACCCCACTAAGGGCTAGGTGTTAGTGTGGTTGATGTTCAGCCTTATTTATTTTATGGGGGTGTCCTACTAAGGGGTTATTTTGTGCGAGTACCCCACTAAGGGCTAGGTGTTAGTGTGGTTGATGTTCAGCCTTAGTTCTTTTATGGGGGTGTCCTACTAAGGGGATATTTTGTGCGAGTACCCCACTAAGGGCTAGGTGATAGTGTGGTTGATGTTCAAAAAGCCTTTTTTGATTTTTGGGGGGTGTCCTAATAAGGGGTTATTTTGTGAGAGTACCCCTAAGGGCTAGGTGTTAGTGTGGTGAGGTTCAGGATTAGATCAAAATAAAGATTAAAAGTGCCTCCGTGGAGTAAAAGTCTTAATCATCTCATCATTTGTGTTTGTACGTCACCAGCAAAAGAAAGTGTGTCAACAAGGAGATCATGGGAAAGAAAAGGAGAAAATGGAGAGCTGTTCTGAGGCAAACTGTCCCTCAGGCCTCATTCAGGCCTCTGGGATAGAGCGTATCCAGTCTCTTAATCCAGAACCTCTCTGTTTTTAATCTATCTTGTAAATTCCACAGAGGGTTGGCCTGTAAACCAGTTATTCTGAGGGAAGTTAGGCCATGGGTCAAGAAATGTTTCACCATAAATCTACGTTTTTCAATCTTGTGTAAAATATTATGGGCGTGCTGATAAGCTCGAATACGCAATTCATTTTTAGTTTGACCCACATACTGTCTTCTGCATTTGTCACAATAAATTAGATACACACAGTTCATAGTCTGAGGGGACAGAGTTTGTTGCAGTGTAAAGATCTGTTTGGTGGTTCTGTTTTTAACCCATCTCAGTGACACGTAGTATTTGCAAGAGACCTGTTTTTTCTTCAGCGGTTCTGTGCTCACTTTACTCTGAACTAGAACGTCAATCAGGTTTTTGTTCCTTTTGTATGCCGCAATGGGTCTGTGTCTCTGCAAGTATTCTGTGCCCGTCAAAAATTTGGCAAAGTTCTGTTTGATAGCACTGTTGAGTTGTGTGCTCTGAGACGAATAGAATGACACAAAAGGAATAATTTTATTGTTTGTGTTTTCCACGTTGGACTCCGGGTTTGCTGAAATGTTCATCGCTCTTCTGAAGAGTCTCAGGGCCTTCCTGAGGACTGATCTTGAGTATCCCCTCTGTTTCAAGGCCCTGAAGAGTATCTTCACCGCCTTTAGGAATTCTTCTTCTTGAGAGCAGATTCTGTAGAATCGAAGAAGCTGTGACTTTAGAATCCCTTTAAATGTGTGCTGTGGGTGAAAACTGTTTCTGTGCAATAAGCAATGAGTATCTGTTTCTTTAAAGTATACCCTGTAATCTAGTTTGTTTTCCTTGTGAAACTTGGGCCCTTTATATGTGACCATATCTAGGAAATTGACCTGTGTGTCATCTATTTCAAATTTGACCTTTATAGATCTCTGATGCTGATTAAGATGTTTGATAAAGTCATCAAACTCATCTCTAGTATGCACCCAGATGCCCCAAATGTCATCGAGGAAACGGAAATACGAGGACGGTTTGAGAGGAAATGAAGCTAACGCTGACTCTTCCCAGCCGGCCATAAATATATTGGCGTACGAGGGGGCAAAGGTTTTTCCCATGGCCGTGCCTTTTGTCTGTAAATAGAATTTACCATTGAACTCAAAGTCGTTTTTTATTAAATTAATCTCAAGTAATTTCAGCACATATTCATCCGGTCTTTTGGGATCCGGGTATTTTTCCATGCACTCTCGTACGGCCTCCATTCCTGCTTGTGTCTCAATATTTGTGTAGAGACTATCTACGTCTATTGTGAAGAGTAAAGCGTTCGAGGGAATCATCAAATCCTTTGTTTTCTGTATGAAATCATAAGTGTCTTTTAAATAGCTGTTGTGTTTCTGTGAAATTGCATTGAGATGATATTCCACAAATTCTGCTGTGTGATATGTTTCGCTACTACAATCCGACACAATTGGTCGTCCAGGAGGAATTCTGTTTGGTATGCTCCAGCTGTTTGGGTTCTTGTGTATTTTTGGAAGGAGATAAAACCTCCTTGGCCTAGGAGTACCCGAGCCAAGGAGGTATTCTTTTTGTTTTCCACTTACAACTCGTTTCTCGTACATTTCCTCTAGGATTTCCATCACTTCAATTTGTGTTTGGGGATAAATGGGTGCATCCAAGGAGCTATAATGATCCGTGACCTGCAACTGTCTAGTCCCCTCCCAAATGTAGTCTTTGCTATCCATGAGTACCACCGCGTTGCCTTTATCGGCTGGTTTGATCACAATATGTTTATTTTTTCTGAGTTGATTTAGTGCCTTCCCTTCACCCACGGATAGATTCTGTTTTTCCTTTTTTACCCAGTGCAAATGCTGATAGGCGTACCAATCCGCCCTGATGATTGAATTAATACAATTAGGAAGTTTGCACAAAGGGGGGAGCCAGTCAGATCCGTGGGTGAAGGGAGGTTTTTCTTTTCTGTTTTTCTTACCCTCAAAAAAGGTTTCAAGTCTCACTCTCCTATGATAGGTTTGTAGGCTTTTTAATATTTCTACTTTTTGTGTTTTAAAGTGTCGTGGTGCTGGTACAAAGGAGAGGCCCTTTAATAGAACTGCCCTTTGCTCTGGTGTGAGGGCGAGAGTGGGTGAAAGATTAATTATGAGTTTTTCATTACCCTTTATGGGGTTGAAGGGCCCTGAAAGTTTAAATTTTGGGTCCAGTGATGCAACATGGCCCTTGCTGTAGCTGGGGTCCAATGGATGAGGTCCCTTTCGACCTCGAACCGAGCCGAGGGCAGTTCAACGATACTGTTTAAGGTTTCTCTGATATACTCATTGATCTTTGTCAGATGAGTCTGTTCCTCCACTGGTAACTGATCTGAAAAATTAATCAGTGGGAAATACAGTTCAGTGTGTGGCAGACGTCTGCGTGCCATTCTGTACATCCTTTGTATCTCTTTTGTGGATGTGACGATGCATCTCTGCGTTCTGTTATTTATGCCGAACGAGAATATCAGAACCTCTGGTTCCATCGCCATTATGGCTCTTTCCATTAGGTTTCCGGCATGCTGAAATTTTGCACCCGGGAAACTGTCAATTTGTAATTCTGTGATACAAAAAGAAGGAATTTTAGATACGTTGGAGTCGCCTATGATAACATATTTCTTCTTCAGAGTTAGACTCCAATCTGCCAGTTTGCGCGTGGTATTAATGTGACGGCTCGGTCTCCCTATCGACCGTGGCGTTTCAGGAGCTGTCGCGGGCCCTGCTGGAGTTCGTGGTTCTGGTTCTGTGTTCAGAGGGGCCACCTCTTTTTGTGGTGTCGTTTTCTCTACCTCTTCCGCATTCTCCTGTAAGAACTGTGTCAGTGAAAACTGAGGCCTAAATGGGCTTCTGGAATGTTCAGAGAATGTAGGGTGATCGGAAGCCTCAGAGGTTTCTGAGTACAAAAGTGGCGAGCAGTCTACTCTGGTGAGTGACGGGCCTGTTTTTTCTGTGTGTTTCTTGCTCGATTTTTCAACGTTCTGTTCCCTGTTATGAACTGATCGTTGAACCTTTTCAATTTTATCTGTCAAAATATCTTCAGCCGTATTGGCTGGTAACGGTTGTGCCACAGTGCGTGGCCTTGGTGGTTCAGTGGTGATTAAAGTGTCCACAAGCAGGTCCGTAAAAATTCTACGAGGCTGTCTTGGGGGTAAAGGTTCTAGGGGTCTAAGCGGTGTGACTGATGGTGAAGTGTATGCCATAGGTGGTGGTTCCAACGGTGGGAATTCTTGGTCGAATGACCAATCTCCCCGGTTTGGGGGAGGGGGGGTGGAGGTAAACCCGTCTTCGGTTATCGGGTTAGGCTTTTAGGGTTAGGTTAGGGTTAGGGTTTACAGACCCAGAAGCCAGAACAAAGTCCAACTCCGGTTATGTACTGTCCTTCCACTTCAACTGACCGCTTCTGGCCTTGTTTCGATTAGGCCTCGTTCCCAAAAGCAGTCCACCTTTTTAATGAATCAGTGTTTTTCATAATCATTCAGTTGTTATGAATGTGTAATGATGACGATGATAAAAGTGTATCCGATTATATAGCTGTTTATAATGTATTATATACATTTTTTATATTTATTTTTTGTATACCTCCCTCATAGTATGTAATGTGTCTCATAGGGGTATGAAAGATAGGTGTGTATCCTATAGGGCTAGAAATGCTAGGTTTTAAATTTTGTGCGAGTACCCCACTAAGGGCTAGGTGTTAGTGTGGTTGATGTTCAGCCTTATTTATTTTATGGGGGTGTCCTACTAAGGTGTTATTTTGTGCGAGTACCCCACTAAGGGCTAGGTGTTAGTGTGGTTGATGTTCAGCCTTATTTATTTTATGGGGGTGTCCTACTAAGGGGTTATTTTGTGCGAGTACCCCACTAAGGGCTAGGTGTTAGTGTGGTTGATGTTCAGCCTTAGTTATTTTATGGGGGTGTCCTACTAAGGGGTTATTTTGTGCGAGTACCCCACTAAGGGCTAGGTGTTAGTGTGGTTGATGTTCAGCCTTATTTATTTTATGGGGGTGTCCTACTAAGGGGTTATTTTGTGCGAGTACCCCACTAAGGGCTAGGTGTTAGTGTGGTTGATGTTCAGTCTTAGATCAAATATTAAATATAAAAGTACTCCTTGGAGTAAATATTCTTAATCATCATCATCATTTGTGTTTGTACGTCACCAGCAAAAGAAAGTGTGTCAACAAGGAGATCATGGGAAAGAAAAGGAGAAAATGGAGAGCTGTTCTGAGGCAAACTGTCCCTCAGGCCTCATTCAGGCCTCTGGGATAGAGCGTATCCAGTCTCTTAATCCAGAACCTCTCTGTTTTTAATCTATCTTGTAAATTCCACAGAGGGTTGGCCTGTAAACCAGTTATTCTGAGGGAAGTTAGGCCATGGGTCAAGAAATGTTTCACCATAAATCTACGTTTTTCAATCTTGTGTAAAATATTATGGGCGTGCTGATAAGCTCGAATACGCAATTCATTTTTAGTTTGACCCACATACTGTCTTCTGCATTTGTCACAATAAATTAGATACACACAGTTGATCGTCTGAGGGGACAGAGTTTGTTGCAGTGTAAAGATCTGTTTGGTGGTTCTGTTTTTAACCCATCTCAGTGACACGTAGTATTTGCAAGAGACCTGTTTTTTCTTCAGCGGTTCTGTGCTCACTTTACTCTGAACTAGAACGTCAATCAGGTTTTTGTTCCTTTTGTATGCCGCAATGGGTCTGTGTCTCTGCAAGTATTCTGTGCCCGTCAAAAATTTGGCAAAGTTCTGTTTGATAGCACTGTTGAGTTGTGTGCTCTGAGACGAATAGAATGACACAAAAGGAATAATTTTATTGTTTGTGTTTTCCACGTTGGACTCCGGGTTTGCTGAAATGTTCATCGCTCTTCTGAAGAGTCTCAGGGCCTTCCTGAGGACTGATCTTGAGTATCCCCTCTGTTTCAAGGCCCTGAAGAGTATCTTCACCGCCTTTAGGAATTCTTCTTCTTGAGAGCAGATTCTGTAGAATCGAAGAAGCTGTGACTTTAGAATCCCTTTAAATGTGTGCTGTGGGTGAAAACTGTTTCTGTGCAATAAGCAATGAGTATCTGTTTCTTTAAAGTATACCCTGTAATCTAGTTTGTTTTCCTTGTGAAACTTGGGCCCTTTATATGTGACCATATCTAGGAAATTGACCTGTGTGTCATCTATTTCAAATTTGACCTTTATAGATCTCTGATGCTGATTAAGATGTTTGATAAAGTCATCAAACTCATCTCTAGTATGCACCCAGATGCCCCAAATGTCATCGAGGAAACGGAAATACGAGGACGGTTTGAGAGGAAATGAAGCTAACGCTGACTCTTCCCAGCCGGCCATAAATATATTGGCGTACGAGGGGGCAAAGGTTTTTCCCATGGCCGTGCCTTTTGTCTGTAAATAGAATTTACCATTGAACTCAAAGTCGTTTTTTATTAAATTAATCTCAAGTAATTTCAGCACATATTCATCCGGTCTTTTGGGATCCGGGTATTTTTCCATGCACTCTCGTACGGCCTCCATTCCTGCTTGTGTCTCAATATTTGTGTAGAGACTATCTACGTCTATTGTGAAGAGTAAAGCGTTCGAGGGAATCATCAAATCCTTTGTTTTCTGTATGAAATCATAAGTGTCTTTTAAATAGCTGTTGTGTTTCTGTGAAATTGCATTGAGATGATATTCCACAAATTCTGCTGTGTGATATGTTTCGCTACTACAATCCGACACAATTGGTCGTCCAGGAGGAATTCTGTTTGGTATGCTCCAGCTGTTTGGGTTCTTGTGTATTTTTGGAAGGAGATAAAACCTCCTTGGCCTAGGAGTACCCGAGCCAAGGAGGTATTCTTTTTGTTTTCCACTTACAACTCGTTTCTCTTACATTTCCTCTAGGATTTCCATCACTTCAATTTGTGTTTGGGGATAAATGGGGCATCAAGAGCTTAAGGATAGGACCGAACTGTCTGTCCTCCCAAATGTAGTCTTTGATTACATGAGTCCACCGCGTTGCCTTTCTCGGTGTGGATCCCAATATGTTTAATTTTTTATGAGGTTGATTAGTGCCTCCCTTCACCCAGGATAGATTCTGTTTTGTCCTTTTTTCCCCAGGAAAATGATGATAGGGCCCCCCCCCCCCCCCCCTACCAATCGACATGAGATTGAATTTCATTACAGTAGGAAGTTTGCACAAAGGGGGGAGCCAGTCAGATCCGTGGGTGAAGGGAGGTTTTTCTTTTGTTTTTCTTACCCTCAAAAAAGGTTTCAAGTCTCACTCTCCTATGATAGGTTTGTAGGCTTTTTAATATTTCTACTTTTTGTGTTTTAAAGTGTCGTGGTGCTGGTACAAAGGAGAGGCCCTTTAATAGAACTGCCCTTTGCTCTGGTGTGAGGGCGAGAGTGGGTGAAAGATTAATTATGAGTTTTTCATTACCCTTTATGGGGTTGAAGGGCCCTGAAAGTTTAAATTTTGGGTCCAGTGATGCAACATGGCCCTTGCTGTAGCTGGGGTCCAATGGATGAGGTCCCTTTCGACCTCGAACCGAGCCGAGGGCAGTTCAACGATACTGTTTAAGGTTTCTCTGATATACTCATTGATCTTTGTCAGATGAGTCTGTTCCTCCACTGGTAACTGATCTGAAAAATTAATCAGTGGGAAATACAGTTCAGTGTGTGGCAGACGTCTGCGTGCCATTCTGTACATCCTTTGTATCTCTTTTGTGGATGTGACGATGCATCTCTGCGTTCTGTTATTTATGCCGAACGAGAATATCAGAACCTCTGGTTCCATCGCCATTATGGCTCTTTCCATTAGGTTTCCGGCATGCTGAAATTTTGCACCCGGGAAACTGTCAATTTGTAATTCTGTGATACTAAAAGAAGGAATTTTAGATACGTTGGAGTCGCCTATGATAACATATTTCTTCTTCAGAGTTAGACTCCAATCTGCCAGTTTGCGCGTGGTATTAATGTGACGGCTCGGTCTCCCTATCGACCGTGGCGTTTCAGGAGCTGTCGCGGGCCCTGCTGGAGTTCGTGGTTCTGGTTCTGTGTTCAGAGGGGCCACCTCTTTTTGTGGTGTCGTTTTCTCTACCTCTTCCGCATTCTCCTGTAAGAACTGTGTCAGTGAAAACTGAGGCCTAAATGGGCTTCTGGAATGTTCAGAGAATGTAGGGTGATCGGAAGCCTCAGAGGTTTCTGAGTACAAAAGTGGCGAGCAGTCTACTCTGGTGAGTGACGGGCCTGTTTTTTCTGTGTGTTTCTTGCTCGATTTTTCAACGTTCTGTTCCCTGTTATGAACTGATCGTTGAACCTTTTCAATTTTATCTGTCAAAATATCTTCAGCCGTATTGGCTGGTAACGGTTGTGCCACAGTGCGTGGCCTTGGTGGTTCAGTGGTGATTAAAGTGTCCACAAGCAGGTCCGTAAAAATTCTACGAGGCTGTCTTGGGGGTAAAGGTTCTAGGGGTCTAAGCGGTGTGACTGATGGTGAAGTGTATGCCATAGGTGGTGGTTCCAACGGTGGGAATTCTTGGTCGAATGACCAATCTCCCCGGTTTGGGGGAGGGGGGGTGGAGGTAAACCCGTCTTCCCGGTTCTGTCCCCTTATTGGGGATGTTTGGATTTGGATACTGACGTGTTTGACCCCCGTTCTGGGTCTGACTACAGCGGTGTTCTTTTTTTTTGGTGTGGCCTGTTGTTGAGCCTGTTCAGTGTTGTTACCGTTGTTGTCAGTGTTTCCACTCATTTCAGCCATAAACAACATCTCTGTTCTTTTCAGAGACTCAAGGTTCATTTTGTTTTTGAAATTTCTTTTTGCCCAATTACTGGCTATTTCAAAAGCATGAGGCCAATCTGTCTGATTGGTCCTCTCTTTCAATTCCAGCATTGTTTGCTCAATCAGTGAATTGTAATGCTCTTCGAGAATTTGTTGTGCAGTGTGTGCCCAATTGCGTGCATTGCCATCTAGCATCTGCATCACCGTTCTGCTTGGAAGAGCTGGTTTGACTGTGTCAATTAAGAGCTGTGTTAATCTCCTAAATGATCTGGGACTATTATCGGCTACTGTAGTGGTAATCTTTCCCAGATGGTGCACCATTCGTATGAGGTCATACATCAGCTTCATGGCTGTTTTGAACCTGGGTGGAGCTGGTGTATAGTTCGTTTTTCTGTACTCATTGACCGGCTGGTCGAAGTACCGTCTACGTGTCCCTCTCCCCTCTGTGTTTTTCTCTCTGGGGGGGTAACGTTTCTCTCTATCTCTTTTGTTGTTGTAGAAATGGTTGTCTCTACTGTAATGAGATTCGTTGTTTGTGTCACGACCTGCTCTGTTATCAAAGGAGATTGAGTCTCTTCCTCTGGTCAGTGAAGACCGGGTTGAGTCGACATGCATGTCTCTATAACTGACGTTGTGAGCACAAGGATGTCCTGGAGCCCCATATTCATCCTCCTCTTGTACGTACTCATCATATTCAGTTTGGTCGACTCTGATGTGATCTCTTTCTTGTGAGTTCGTTCTCCCTCTATGTTGAGCATAGTCGATGTTGTTTTGTTTTCTTTGTGGAAAATCTGATGAACGATAATAATATGGTGGTGGTGCTTCATCTGCAGCCACATCATAGTGACCACTGGGGGGCAATGACCTCATGAATCTCCTATTACTACCACGTCCCCTTCTCTCTTTGGATCTTTTGAATTCGGAATTTATGAATTCTCTGATGGGTGGGTTTTGCTTATTGTGTGTGGGTCGATTGGACCCAGTGTCCCCATGGTCTGTGTGCGCTCGGTCCCCTGCGGTAATCTGTCATGATAATATTTATCGATTTTCCTTCGGGGGGGGGGGGGTTTTGGACGATCCTATATAGCACGGAGACCAACGTTTCTCTGGTACCCTTGATCCTACTTCGTTCATAGCCCGTGACGGGTGTTGTGGGATGTCACCATCTCGTGGTCCTTGGCGGGTGTTCGTCCCCCCGCGCCCCCTCTCTGTCGCCACCACCGACGTGAGTGCCGGGGATATCCGCCCGGAACCGTCTCTTGGTTCTTGAGATTTGATCTCCCCTCTTCATTTCTGGCGGTTCCCTTGCCCTTTCCCCCAGCCGTTGCTTGGCGCCCTTCTTGGTCGCTGCTGTGCTCCGTCACCTCCTCCCGTAACACTCGCATATCCCTCACCGCCCAGAGAAGACCATAAAGGATCCCTAATCACGGACGCCGATCCATCGCGCCGTTTCGCCGCAGGCCGGCTTCTTCTTCCGGATGTGTTTAACCCGTCGTCTTGGTTCGCCGCAACCTTGCTCAGGACGTTCGGTTGTGTCTTCATCGCGTGAGTGCTTCCGACCGCTGCTGTCGCCGCGCTCCCTCCCTCGTCGCCCGGGGGCGCTGCCCCCGTGCCGTCCTCTCCTCCTCCCGTGCGCGTCCCCCCCCGTGCCGCCCCCCGCCATCTTCCCACTCTGACCCATCGCCAACGCTTTTTCTGACTCCCCCCTTCCCATCCTTTCTACTACCTTTTCCCGCCTCGTGTTTCCCGCTTTTTTTAGCTCATGTCTGTGCCCGTCTTCGCCGAACACTGCTCTGGGTCGAACCTCACGAGGTCCGGCAGTGCGTATCTCCGCACTCCGTTCGCCTCTCCCTGGTTACAACCGCACCTCAGTGTGTTTTGCCCCCCCTCATGGTTCCCACTTTGTTTCGGTCTTTTTTCTCCCCCAGTGGTGTTTTCGCCTGTTAGCTATGTCTGTGTCCCGTTCTTCGCTGACCCTGCTCTGCGGGCGCCCTCCCGCGGTCCTGGCCGCTGCGCTTCCGGCACTCCGTTTCCCCTCTCCCTGGTTCCCCCCGCCCCCTCCGTGCTGCTTCTTGCCCCTCATGGTCTCCCACACTTAGTTCTCGGTCTTCTGTCCCACACATGGTGTTTTTCGCTTTTTTTCCACCCCGCGTGTTCTGGGCACCCGTCCCGAGTGCAGGGGGGGCCCCCCGGCCCCGCGGTCCTGGCGGTCCCCGCTGTTGCCCGCTCCCCATGTTCTTTTGGGCGTCCTCTCCCGCCCCTTCGGTTTTCCCCGACCACGGTCGTGTCCCTTCGCGGTTTGTGGTGTGTCTTCGGGGCGTTGTTTTGGCTTTTTAGCGCCGTTTCTGGTTGCTTTGTCCCCCCCGCTGTGTGCGGTTTCCGGTGTTGGCCCCCCTCTTTTTGTGTTTGTTGTCCCTCGATCCCACGCCCCGCCCCCGCGGGTTTTTTTCCTGGTTCCCATCGAGGTGTTCGCTTCTCCTCTCCTGTTTCGGCTCGCGTCTCTGTTCGGAGCCTGTCGTCTTCGCACTGTACCCCTTTACCAATGCTCTGCTTGCTGTTCCCCCTCCGAGTCTTTCTCTGTTGTTCCTTGTCGTCTCTGCCGTCTTCCAGCCAGTCCCCTCTCCCCCTTCCCCTTTGTCCCCGTCCTTCTCCAGTCGTGTTTAGGTCTCGTCATGCTTCCCCATGCGTTACGGCCTCTGTTTTTCCCGTTCCCCATGGACTTTTTTCCCCCCCTGTTGCCGCCCCCCTCTGTTTTGCCACGCTTGTGTCTCGGTCCCCCCTGTATATGGGTTTTCCTTCCCTTGTTCCCGGATCCTGGGCCTTCCTGGTCGGTGCCTGGGTTTTTTTCCTGCTGTATTGTCTCCCCGGTGTCTCTCTCTATATCTATCCCTCCCGATCCTGGGGCCCCGCTTTCTGGTCGTCGGCCTCGCCTGCCCCCCCCCCCCGCGTTCCCGGGCGCGGCACGGGGCTTGTTCGGGCTTCCCGCCCCCGACCGCCCAGCACCCCGTCCCCTCCGGTATGCCCTGTCCTTCCCTTCCCCTGCCCGCTTCTGGCCTTGTTCGCTTCGGCTCTCGTTCCCCCCGCCCCGTGCCCCCTTTTATGCCTCCGTGGTTTTCCCATCATCTTCCGTTTCTGCCGGTGTTGTCGCTGCCGCTGATCCCCCGTGTCTCCGCTTCTCGTGTTCTTACGTTCGCTCCATTTTTCTCGTTCTTTTGTCTCCCTCCCTGATGTACGTGTCTCCTTCGGGGTCTGACAGCTGGGTGGTACTCTCGGGCCTCGCCCTGCTCGGTTTTCCCGTTGTCGCGTCCCCCTCCGGGCTAGGTGTTCGTGTGGTTGCTGTTCCGCTTCGTTCTTTCTGGGGGTGTCCTCCTCCGGGGTTCTTGTGGAGTCCCCCCTCCGGTCGGGTGTTCGTGTGGTTGCGTTCCGCCTGTCTTTTTTATGGGGTGTCCTCTCAGGGGTATGGGCGCGTCCCCCTCCGGCTAGGTGTTCGGTTCGGTTCGGTTGGTTCGGTTCGGGTTAGGGTTCGGGTTCGGGTCGGGTGCGGGTTCGTCGGGTTGGGGTCGGGTTCGGTTCGGTTCGGTAGGGGTCGGGTCGGGTAGGGTTCGGGTTAGGGGTCGGGTTCGGGGTTAGGGTGCGGTTCGGGTTTCGGGTGGTTCGGTTGGGTTGGGGTCGGGGGTGCGGGTTCGGGTTCGGGTAGGGTGTAGGTTAGGGTTCGGGTTAGGGTTCGGGTGGGTTCGGTTCGGGTAGGGTTAGGGTTCGGGTTTCGGGTTCGGTTCGTTTCGGTTCGGTTCGGGTTCGGTTCGGGTCGGGTCGGGTCGGGTTCGGGTTCGGTTTTCGGTTCGGTTCGGGGGTCGGGTTCGGGTTCGGGTTCGGTTCGGTTCGGGGTCGGGTTGTTCGGGTTCGGGTTCGGGTTCGGTTCGGGTTTTCGGGTTAGGGTTCGGGTTCGGGTTAGGTTCGGGTTCGGTTGGTTTCGGTTCGGGTTCGGGTTGGGTTATGGGTTCGGGTTCGGGGTCGGGTTCGTTCGGGTTAGTTAGGGTTCGGTTCGGTTTCGGGTTCGGGTTGGGTTCGGTTCGGGTTCGGGTTGGGTTAGTTCGTTCGGGTCGGGTTTCGGTCGGGTCGGGTTCGGGTCGGGTTCGGTTCGGGTTCGGGTTTCGGGTAGGTTCGGCGGTTCGGGGTTAGGGTTCGGGTTCGGGTTAGGGTTCGGGGTTCGGGTTCGGGTTCGGGTTCGGGTTCGGGTTCGGGTTCGGGTTCGGGTTCGGGTTCGGGTTCGGGTTCGGGTTCGGGTTCGGGTTCGGGTTCGGGTTCGGGTTCGGGTTCGGGTTCGGGTTCGGGTTCGGGTTCGGGTTCGGGTTCGGGTTCGGGTTCGGGTTCGGGTTCGGGTTCGGGTTCGGGTTCGGGTTCGGGTTCGGGTTCGGGTTCGGGTTCGGGTTCGGGTTCGGGTTCGGGTTCGGGTTCGGGTTCGGGTTCGGGTTCGGGTTCGGGTTCGGGTTCGGGTTCGGTGAGGTTCGGGTTCGGGTTCGGGTTCGGGTTCGGGTTCGGGTTCGGGTTCGGGTTCGGGTTCGGGTTCGGGTTCGGGTTCGGGTTCGGGTTCGGGTTCGGGTTCGGGTTCGGGTTCGGGTTCGGGTTCGGGTTCGGGTTCGGGTTCGGGTTCGGGTTCGGGTTCGGGTTCGGGTTCGGGTTCGGGTTCGGGTTCGGGTTCGGGTTCGGGTTCGGGTTCGGGTTCGGGTTCGGGTTCGGGGTTCGGGTTCGGGTTCGGGTTCGGGTTCGGGTTCGGGTTCGGGTTAGGTTCGGGTTAGGGTTCGGGTTCGGGTCGGGTTCGGGTTCGGGTTAGTGTTGGTGAGGGTTCGGGTAGGGTTCGGGTTCGGGTTAGGTTCGGGTTCGGGTTCGGGTTCGGTTCGGGTTCGGTTCGGGTTCGGGTCGGGTTCGGGTTCGGGTTCGGTTCGGGTTCGGGTTGGTTCGGGTTCGGTTCGGGTTCGGGTCGGGTTCGGGTTGGGTTCGGTTCGAGTTCGGGTGGGGTTGGGTTCGGGGTCGGGTTTTCGGGTTCGGTTAGGGTTCGGTTCGGTAGGGTCGGGTTTAGGGTTAGGGTTAGGGTTCGGGTTGGGTTAGGGTTAGGGTTAGGGATAGGTTAGGTTAGGTTAGGTTAGGTTCGGGTTAGGGTTAGGGTGGGTTCGGGTTCGGGTTCGGTCGGGTTCGGGTGGGGTTCGGGTTGGTTTCGGGTCGGGTTCGGGTTGGGTTCGGGTTTCGGGTTGGGTTCGGTTCGGGTTGGTTCGGGTTCGGGTTCGGGTCGGGTTAGGGTTCGGGTTCGGGTTCGGGGTTGGGGTTCGGTTGGGTTCGGGTTGGGTTAGGGGTCGGGTTCGGGTCGGTTAGGGTGCGGTCGGGTTCGGTTCGGGTTGGGTTCGGTTCGGGTCGGGTTTCGGGTTTCGGGTTCGGGTGTGGGTTCGGGTTCGGGTTCGGGTTGGTTCGGTTCGGGTTCGGTCGGGTTTTCGGGTTCGGTGGGTTCGGGGGTCGGGTTTCGTTCGGGTTCGGTTCGGGTTCGGGTTCGGTTCGGTTCGGGGTCGGGTTGGTCGGGTTCGGGTTGGGTTCGGGGTTCGGGTTCGGTTAGGGTCGGTTCGGTTCGGGTTGGGTCGGGGTCGGGTTCGGGTTGGTTCGGGTTCGGGTTCTGGTTCGGGTTCGGGTTCTGGTTCGGTTTCGGGTTCGGGTTAGGGTTCGGGTTCGGTGTCGGGTTCGGTTCGGGTTCGGGTTCGGGTTCGGGTTCGGGTTCGGGTTCGGGTTCGGGTTCGGGTTCGGGTTCGGGTTCGGGTTCGGGTTCGGGTTCGGGTTCGGGTTCGGGTTCGGGTTCGGGTTCGGGTTCGGGTTCGGGTTCGGGTTCGGGTTCGGGTTCGGGTTCGGGTTCGGGTTCGGGTTCGGGTTCGGGTTCGGGTTCGGGTTCGGGTTCGGGTTCGGGTTCGGGTTCGGGTTCGGGTTCGGGTTCGGGTTCGGGTTCGGGTTCGGGTTCGGGTTCGGGTTCGGGTTCGGGTTCGGGTTCGGGTTCGGGTTCGGGTTCGGGT
>JADLZN010001253.1:232500-238177 GCA_018155175.1 Sinocyclocheilus anophthalmus
TTCGGGTTCGGGTTCGGGTTCGGGTTCGGGTTCGGGTTCGGGTTCGGGTTCGGGTTCGGGTTCGGGTTCGGGTTCGGGTTCGGGTTCGGGTTCGGGTTCGGGTTCGGGTTCGGGTTCGGGTTCGGGTTCGGGTTCGGGTTCGGGTTCGGGTTCGGGTTCGGGTTCGGGTTCGGGTTCGGGTTCGGGTTCGGGTTCGGGTTCGGGTTCGGGTTCGGGTTCGGGTTCGGGTTCGGGTTCGGGTTCGGGTTCGGGTTCGGGTTCGGGTTCGGGTTCGGGTTCGGGTTCGGGTTCGGGTTCGGGTTCGGGTTCGGGTTCGGGTTCGGGTTCGGGTTCGGGTTCGGGTTCGGGTTCGGGTTCGGGTTCGGGTTCGGGTTCGGGTTCGGGTTCGGGTTCGGGTTCGGGTTCGGGTTCGGGTTCGGGTTCGGGTTCGGGTTCGGGTTCGGGTTCGGGTTCGGGTTCGGGTTCGGGTTCGGGTTCGGGTTCGGGTTCGGGTTCGGGTTCGGGTTCGGGTTCGGGTTCGGGTTCGGGTTCGGGTTCGGGTTCGGGTTCGGGTTCGGGTTCGGGTTCGGGTTCGGGTTCGGGTTCGGGTTCGGGTTCGGGTTCGGGTTCGGGTTCGGGTTCGGGTTCGGGTTCGGGTTCGGGTTCGGGTTCGGGTTCGGGTTCGGGTTCGGGTTCGGGTTCGGGTTCGGGTTCGGGTTCGGGTTCGGGTTCGGGTTCGGGTTCGGGTTCGGGTTCGGGTTCGGGTTCGGGTTCGGGTTCGGGTTCGGGTTCGGGTTCGGGTTCGGGTTCGGGTTCGGGTTCGGGTTCGGGTTCGGGTTCGGGTTCGGGTTCGGGTTCGGGTTCGGGTTCGGGTTCGGGTTCGGGTTCGGGTTCGGGTTCGGGTTCGGGTTCGGGTTCGGGTTCGGGTTCGGGTTCGGGTTCGGGTTCGGGTTCGGGTTCGGGTTCGGGTTCGGGTTCGGGTTCGGGTTCGGGTTCGGGTTCGGGTTCGGGTTCGGGTTCGGGTTCGGGTTCGGGTTCGGGTTCGGGTTCGGGTTCGGGTTCGGGTTCGGGTTCGGGTTCGGGTTCGGGTTCGGGTTCGGGTTCGGGTTCGGGTTCGGGTTCGGGTTCGGGTTCGGGTTCGGGTTCGGGTTCGGGTTCGGGTTCGGGTTCGGGTTCGGGTTCGGGTTCGGGTTCGGGTTCGGGTTCGGGTTCGGGTTCGGGTTCGGGTTCGGGTTCGGGTTCGGGTTCGGGTTCGGGTTCGGGTTCGGGTTCGGGTTCGGGTTCGGGTTCGGGTTCGGGTTCGGGTTCGGGTTCGGGTTCGGGTTCGGGTTCGGGTTCGGGTTCGGGTTCGGGTTCGGGTTCGGGTTCGGGTTCGGGTTCGGGTTCGGGTTCGGGTTCGGGTTCGGGTTCGGGTTCGGGTTCGGGTTCGGGTTCGGGTTCGGGTTCGGGTTCGGGTTCGGGTTCGGGTTCGGGTTCGGGTTCGGGTTCGGGTTCGGGTTCGGGTTCGGGTTCGGGTTCGGGTTCGGGTTCGGGTTCGGGTTCGGGTTCGGGTTCGGGTTCGGGTTCGGGTTCGGGTTCGGGTTCGGGTTCGGGTTCGGGTTCGGGTTCGGGTTCGGGTTCGGGTTCGGGTTCGGGTTCGGGTTCGGGTTCGGGTTCGGGTTCGGGTTCGGGTTCGGGTTCGGGTTCGGGTTCGGGTTCGGGTTCGGGTTCGGGTTCGGGTTCGGGTTCGGGTTCGGGTTCGGGTTCGGGTTCGGGTTCGGGTTCGGGTTCGGGTTCGGGTTCGGGTTCGGGTTCGGGTTCGGGTTCGGGTTCGGGTTCGGGTTCGGGTTCGGGTTCGGGTTCGGGTTCGGGTTCGGGTTCGGGTTCGGGTTCGGGTTCGGGTTCGGGTTCGGGTTCGGGTTCGGGTTCGGGTTCGGGTTCGGGTTCGGGTTCGGGTTCGGGTTCGGGTTCGGGTTCGGGTTCGGGTTCGGGTTCGGGTTCGGGTTCGGGTTCGGGTTCGGGTTCGGGTTCGGGTTCGGGTTCGGGTTCGGGTTCGGGTTCGGGTTCGGGTTCGGGTTCGGGTTCGGGTTCGGGTTCGGGTTCGGGTTCGGGTTCGGGTTCGGGTTCGGGTTCGGGTTCGGGTTCGGGTTCGGGTTCGGGTTCGGGTTCGGGTTCGGGTTCGGGTTCGGGTTCGGGTTCGGGTTCGGGTTCGGGTTCGGGTTCGGGTTCGGGTTCGGGTTCGGGTTCGGGTTCGGGTTCGGGTTCGGGTTCGGGTTCGGGTTCGGGTTCGGGTTCGGGTTCGGGTTCGGGTTCGGGTTCGGGTTCGGGTTCGGGTTCGGGTTCGGGTTCGGGTTCGGGTTCGGGTTCGGGTTCGGGTTCGGGTTCGGGTTCGGGTTCGGGTTCGGGTTCGGGTTCGGGTTCGGGTTCGGGTTCGGGTTCGGGTTCGGGTTCGGGTTCGGGTTCGGGTTCGGGTTCGGGTTCGGGTTCGGGTTCGGGTTCGGGTTCGGGTTCGGGTTCGGGTTCGGGTTCGGGTTCGGGTTCGGGTTCGGGTTCGGGTTCGGGTTCGGGTTCGGGTTCGGGTTCGGGTTCGGGTTCGGGTTCGGGTTCGGGTTCGGGTTCGGGTTCGGGTTCGGGTTCGGGTTCGGGTTCGGGTTCGGGTTCGGGTTCGGGTTCGGGTTCGGGTTCGGGTTCGGGTTCGGGTTCGGGTTCGGGTTCGGGTTCGGGTTCGGGTTCGGGTTCGGGTTCGGGTTCGGGTTCGGGTTCGGGTTCGGGTTCGGGTTCGGGTTCGGGTTCGGGTTCGGGTTCGGGTTCGGGTTCGGGTTCGGGTTCGGGTTCGGGTTCGGGTTCGGGTTCGGGTTCGGGTTCGGGTTCGGGTTCGGGTTCGGGTTCGGGTTCGGGTTCGGGTTCGGGTTCGGGTTCGGGTTCGGGTTCGGGTTCGGGTTCGGGTTCGGGTTCGGGTTCGGGTTCGGGTTCGGGTTCGGGTTCGGGTTCGGGTTCGGGTTCGGGTTCGGGTTCGGGTTCGGGTTCGGGTTCGGGTTCGGGTTCGGGTTCGGGTTCGGGTTCGGGTTCGGGTTCGGGTTCGGGTTCGGGTTCGGGTTCGGGTTCGGGTTCGGGTTCGGGTTCGGGTTCGGGTTCGGGTTCGGGTTCGGGTTCGGGTTCGGGTTCGGGTTCGGGTTCGGGGTCGGTTCGGTCGGGTTCGGTTGGTTCCGGTCGGGTTCGGGTTCGGGTTGGGGTCGGTTCGGGTTCGGGTTTCGGGTTCGGGTTGGGTTAGTTCGGTCGGGTCGGTTCGGGTTCGGTCGGTCGGTTCGGTTCGGTTCGGGTCGGTTCGGTTCGGGTTCGGTTGGTCGGGTTCGGGTTCGGTTGGTTGGTTAGGTTCGGGTTCGGGTCGGTTCGGGTTCGGGTTCCGGTGCGGTTGGGTTCGGTTGCGGTTTGGTTCGGGTTCGGGTTCGGTTCGGGTTAGGTTCGGTTCGGTTCGTTCGGTTTCGGGTTCGGTTCGGTTCGGGTCGGTCGGGGTTCGTTCGGTTCGGGTTCGGGTTCGGGTTCGGTTTCGGGTTCGGGTTTCGGGTTTCGTTTGGGTTCGGGTCGGTTGTCGGGTTCGGTTGGGTTCGGGTTCGGGTTTGGTTCGGGTCGGGTTCGGGTTCGGGTTCGGTTCGGGTCGGGTTCGGGTGGGTTTCGGGTTAGGTCGGTTGGGGTTTCGGGTTGGTTGGGTTCGGTTCGGTTTCGGGTTCGGTTCGGGTGCGGTTCGGGTTCGGTTCGGGTTCGGTTCGGGTTCGGTTGGGTCGTTCGGGTCGGTTCGGGTTCGGGTAGGTTCGGGTTCGGGTTGGTTGGGTTGGGTTGGGTTTCGGGTTCGGGTTCGGGTTCGGGTCGGGTCGGTGGCGTTCGGGTTCGGGTTCGGTTCGGGTTCGGTTAGGTTCGGGTCGGTTCGGGTCGGTTCGGGTTCGTTGGTTCGGGTTAGGTTCGGTTCGGTTCGGTTCGGGTTCGGTTCGGTTCGGTTCGGTTCGGGTTTGGGTTCGGGTTGGTTCGGGTCGGGTTCGGGTTGGGTCGGGTTCGGTTCAGGGTTCGGTTATGGGTTCGGGTTGCGGGTTCGGTTGGTTCGGGTTCGGGTTTTCGGGTTCGGGTTCGGGTTCGGGTTCGGGTTCGGGTTCGGGTTCGGGTTCGGGTTCGGGTTCGGGTTCGGGTTCGGGTTCGGGTTCGGGTTCGGGTTCGGGTTCGGGTTCGGGTTCGGGTTCGGGTTCGGGTTCGGGTTCGGGTTCGGGTTCGGGTTCGGGTTCGGGTTCGGGTTCGGGTTCGGGTTCGGGTTCGGGTTCGGGTTCGGGTTCGGGTTCGGGTTCGGGTTCGGGTTCGGGTTCGGGTTCGGGTTCGGGTTCGGGTTCGGGTTCGGGTTCGGGTTCGGGTTCGGGTTCGGGTTCGGGTTCGGGTTCGGGTTCGGGTTCGGGTTCGGGTTCGGGTTCGGGTTCGGGTTCGGGTTCGGGTTCGGGTTCGGGTTCGGGTTCGGGTTCGGGTTCGGGTTCGGGTTCGGGTTCGGGTTCGGGTTCGGGTTCGGGGCTGCGGGTTCGGGTTCGGGTTCGGGTCGGGTTCGGGTTCGGTTAGGGTTCGGTTGGTTGGTTGGTTAGGTTGGGTTCTGTTGGGTTCGGGTGGGTTTCGTTCGGGTTCGGGTTCGGGTTCGGGTTCGGGTTCGGGTTCGGGTTCGGGTTCGGGTTCGGGTTCGGGTTCGGGTTCGGGTTCGGGTTCGGGTTCGGGTTCGGGTTCGGGTTCGGGTTCGGGTTCGGGTTCGGGTTCGGGTTCGGGTTCGGGTTCGGGTTCGGGTTCGGGTTCGGGTTCGGGTTCGGGTTCGGGTTCGGGTTCGGGTTCGGGTTCGGGTTCGGGTTCGGGTTCGGGTTCGGGTTCGGGTTCGGGTTCGGGTTCGGGTTCGGGTTCGGGTTCGGGTTCGGGTTCGGGTTCGGGTTCGGGTTCGGGTTCGGGTTCGGGTTCGGGTTCGGGTTCGGGTTCGGGTTCGGGTTCGGGTTCGGGTTCGGGTTCGGGTTCGGGTTCGGGTTCGGGTTCGGGTTCGGGTTCGGGTTCGGGTTCGGGTTCGGGTTCGGGTTCGGGTTCGGGTTCGGGTTCGGTTTCGGGTGGGTTCGGTTCGGGGCTTCGGGTTCGGTTCGGGTTCGGGTTGGGTTCGGGTTCGGGTTCGGGTTCGGTTCGGGTTGGTTGGTTCGGGTTCGGGTTGGGTTCGGGTTCGGGTTGGGTTAGGGTCGGGGTTGGGTAGGGTTCGGGTTGGGTTAGGGGTCGGTCGGGTTCGGGTCGGGTTCGGTCGGGTTAGGGTTAGGGTTCGGGTGAGGGTTAGGGTTAGGGTTAGGGTTCGGGTTCGGGTTAGGGTTCGGGTTCGGGTTCGGGTCGGTTCGGGGGTTTGGGTTCGGGTTCGGGTTCGGGTTCGGGTTCGGGTTCGGGTTCGGGTTCGGGTTCGGGTTCGGGTTCGGGTTCGGGTTCGGGTTCGGGTTCGGGTTCGGGTTCGGGTTCGGGTTCGGGTTCGGGTTCGGGTTCGGGTTCGGGTTCGGGTTCGGGTTCGGGTTCGGGTTCGGGTTCGGGTTCGGGTTCGGGTTCGGGTTCGGGTTCGGGTTCGGGTTCGGGTTCGGGTTCGGGTTCGGGTTCGGGTTCGGGTTCGGGTTCGGGTTCGGGTTCGGGTTCGGGTTCGGGTTCGGGTTCGGGTTCGGGTTCGGGTTCGGGTTCGGGTTCGGGG
>JADLZN010001254.1:0-12650 GCA_018155175.1 Sinocyclocheilus anophthalmus
CTGCATGTGCGCAAGCTTTGCTCTTAACATTGCATAATCCAACATTCTCCTACTGGGAAAGAAGCTTTCCAGTTTATGTGGGTTTAATTTCCCTTCATTTGCTCAGAAGTCTAAAACAGCATTCGTGCTAATAGAAGCCCTAAACTAAGCAAGCTGTGAATTGAAGATCTTATATGTCTTGCTGTGTCTATAAATGAAACTTTCGGATAAGACTCTCTCTGCATTGCAAATAAAATTTTAATTTCATAATTTAGAAACATGCTTCGTATGGGCAAGCTTTGCTCTGAACATTGCATAATCCAACGTTCTCCCACTGGGAAAGAAGCTTTCCAGCATATATGGGTTTAATTTCCCTTCATTTGCTCAGAAGCACTAAAACAGCATTCGTGCTCATAGAAGCCCTAAACTAATTAGGCTGTGCATTGAAGATCTTAAATGACTTGCTGTGTCTATAAATGAAACTTTCAGAAAAGACTCTCTCTGCATTGCAAAATAAAATTTTAATTTCATAATTTAGAAACATGCTTCGTATGGGCAAGCTTTGCTCTGAACATTGCATAATCCAACGTTCTCCCACTGGGAAAGAAGCTTTCCAGTTTATGTGGGTTTAATTTCCCTTCATTTGCTCAGAAGCACTAAAACAGCATTCGTGCTCATAGAAGCCCTTAACTAAGCAGGCTGTGCATTGAAACTCTAATATGATTTGCAGTGTCTATAACTTGTAGCACACTGAAAAGAGTCTTTCTGCATTGGAAATAAGATATAATTTTATACATTGGGAACATCCTGCATATGCGCAAGCTTTGCTCTTAACATTGCAAAAACCAATCTTCTCACTGAGAAAGAAGCTTTCCAGCATATGTGGGCTTAATTTCCCTTCATTTGCTCAGAAGCACTACTCTTCGCTCCGCATTCGTGCTAAAGTAGAGTGGGGGGGGAGCCCTAAACTAAGCAAGCTGTAATTGAAGATCTTGTATGACTTGCGAAACATGCTTCATGTGGGCAGGCTTTGCTTTTAACATTGTATAATCCAACTTTCTCTCACTGGGAAAGAAGCTTTCCAGCATATCTGGGCTTAATTTCCCTTTTTTTGCTCAGAAGCACTAAAACAGCATTCGTGCTAATAGAAGCCCTAAACTAAGCAAGCTGTGAATTGAAGATCTTGTATGACTTGCTGTGTCTACAAATGAAACTTTCAGAAAAGACTCTCTCTGCATTGCAAAATAAAATTTTAATTTCATAATTTAGAAACATGCTTCGTATGGGCAAGCTTTGCTCTGAACATTGCTTAATCCAACGTTCTCCCACTGGGAAAGAAGCTTTCCAGCATATGTGGGCTTAATTTCCCTTCATTTGCTCAGAAGCACTAAAACAGCATTCGTGCTCATAGAAGCCCTAAACTAAGCAGGCTGTGCATTGAAAATCTTATATGACTTGCTGTGTCTACAAATGAAACTTTCAGAAAAGACTCTCTCTGCATTGCAAATAAAATTTTAATTTCATAATTTAGAAACATGCTTCGTATGGGCAAGCTTTGTTCTTTACATTGCATTAACCAACTTTCTCTCACTGGGAAAGAAGCTTTCCAGCATATGTGGGCTTAATTTCTCTTCATTTGCTCAGAAGCACTAAAACATCATTAGTGCTCATAGAATCCCTAAACTAAGCAGGCTGTGCATTGATCTTTTATGACTTGCTGTGTCTACAAATGAAACTTTCATAAAAGACTCTCTCTGCATTGCAAATAAAATTTTAATTTCATAATTTAGAAACATGCTTCGTATGGGCAAGCTTTGTTCTTTACATTGCATTAACCAACTTTCTCTCACTGGGAAAGAAGCTGTCCAGTTTATGTGGGTTTAATTTCCCTTCATTTGCTCAGAAGCTCTAAAACAGCATTCGTGCTCATAGAAGCCCTAAACTAAGTAGGCTGTGCATTGAAGATCTTATATGACTTGCTGTGTCTATAAATGAAACTTTCAGAAAAGACTCTCTCTGCATTGCAAATAAAATTTTAATTTCATAATTTAGAAACATGCTTCGTACGGGCAAGCTTTGCTCTTAACATTGCATAATCCAACATTCTCCCACTGGGAATGAAGCTTTCCAGTTTATGTGGGTTTCATTTCCCTTCATTTGCTCAGAAGTCTAAAACAGCATTCGTGCTCATAGAAGCCCTAAACTAAGCAAGCTGTGAATTGAAGATCTAACATGACTTGATGTGTCTATAAATTAAACTTTCAGAAAAGACTCTCTCTGCATTGCAAAATAAAATATTAATTTCATAATTTAGAAACATGCTTCATATGGGCAAGCTTTGCTCTTAACATTGCATTAACCAACTTTCTCTCACTGGGAAAGAAGCTTTCCAGCATATGGGGGCTTAATTTCTCTTCATTTGCTCAGAAGCGCTAAATCAGCATTCGTGCTCATAGAAGCCCTAAACTAAGCAGGCTGTGCATTGAAACTCTAATATGACTTGCAGTGTCTATAACATGTAGCACACTTAAAAGGCTCTTTTTGCATTGCAAATAAGATATAATTTTATATGTTGGGAACATCCTTCATATGCGCAACTTTTGCTCTTCACATTGCAGAAACCAACTTTCTCTCACTGGGAAAGAAGTTTTCCAGCATATCTGGGCTTAATTTCAATTCCTTTGCTCAGAAGCACTCGTTTTACAACATTCGTCTTCATAGAAGCCCTAAACTAAGCAGGCTGTGCATTGAAGATCTAACATGACTTGATGTGTCTATAAATTAAACTTTCAGAAAACTCTCTCTCTGCATTGCAAATAAAAATTTAATTTCATAATTTAGAAACATTCTTCGTATTCGCAAGGTTTGCTCTGAACATTGCATTAACCAACTTTCTCTCACTTGGAAAGAAGCTTTCCAGCATATGTGGGCATAATTTCTCTTCATTTGCTCCGAAGCACTAAAACAGCATTAGTACTCATAGAAGCTCTTTACTAAGCAGGCTGTGCATTGAAGATCTAACATGACTTGCTGTGTCTATAAATGAAACTTTCAGAAAAGACTCTCTCTGCATTGCAAAATAAAATTTTAATTTCATAATTAAGAAACATGCTTCGTATGGGCAAGCTTGACTTGATGTGTCTATAAATGAAACTTTCAGAAAACTCTCTCTCTGCATTGCAAATAAAAATTTAATTTCATAATTTAGAAACATTCTTCGTATTCGCAAGGTTTAGAGCAAGGTTTAGTAACATTGCATTAACCAACTTTCTCTCACTTGGAAAGAAGCTTTCCAGCATATGTGGGCATAATTTCTCTTCATTTGCTCCGAAGCACTAAAACAGCATTCGTGCTCTTACAAGCCCTAAACTAAGCAGGCTGTGCATTGAAGATCTTATATGACTTGCTGTGTCTACAAATGAAACTTTCAGAAAAGACTCTCTCTGCATTGCAAAATAAAATTTAATTTCATAAATTTAAAATATGCTTCGTATGGGCAAGCTTTGCTCTTAACATTGCATAATCCAACGTTCTCTCACTGGGAAAGAAGCTTTCCAGCATATGTGGGCTTAATTTCCCATCATTTGCTCAGAAGCACTAAAACAGCATTCGTGCTCATAGAAGCCCTAAACTAAGCAGGCTGTGCATTGAAACTCTAATATGATTTGCAGTGTCTATAATATGTAGCACACTGAAAAGAGTCTTTCTGCATTGGAAATAAGATATAATTTTATACATTGGGAACATCCTGCATGTGCGCAAGCTTTGCTCTTAACATTGCAAAAACCAATCTTCTCACTGAGAAAGAAGCTTTCCAGCATATCTGGGCTTAATTTCCCTTTTTTTGCTCAGAAGCACTAAAACAGCATTCGTGCTCATAGAAGCCCTAAACTAAGCAGGCTGTGCATTGAAGATCTTATATGACTTGCTGAAACATGCTTCGTATGGGCAAGCTTTGCTCTGAACATTGTATAATCCAACGTTCTCCCACTGGGAAAGAAGCTTTCCAGCATATATGGGTTTAATTTCCCTTCATTTGCTCAGAAGACTAAAACAGCATTCGTGCTCATAGAAGCCCTAAACTAATTAGGCTGTGCATTGAAGATCTTAAATGACTTGCTGTGTCTATAAATGAAACTTTCAGAAAAGACTCTCTCTGCATTGCAAATAAAATTTTAATTTCATAATTTAGAAACATGCTTCGTACGGGCAAGCTTTGCTCTTAACATTGCATAATCCAACGTTCTCCCACTGGGAAAGAAGCTTTCCAGTTTATGTGGGTTTAATTTCCCTTCATTTGCTCAGAAGCTCTAAAACAGCATTCGTGCTCATAGAATCCCTAAACTCAGCAGGCTGTGCATTGAAACTCTAATATGATTTGCAGTGTCTATAACTTGTAGCACACTGAAAAGAGTCTTTCTGCATTGGAAATAAGATATAATTTTATACGTTGGGAACATCCTGCATGTGCGCAAGCTTTCCTCTTAACATTGCAAAAAACAATCTTCTCACTAGGAAAGAAGCTTTCCAGCATATCTGGGCTTAATTTCCCTTCATTTGCTCAGAAGTCTAAAACAGCATTCATGCTCATAGAAGCCCTAAACTAAGCAAGCTGTGAATTGAAGATCTTATATGTCTTGCTGTGTCTATAAATGAAACTTTCAGAAAAGACTCTCTCTGCATTGCAAATAAAATTTTAATTTCATAATTTAGAAACATTCTTCGTATTCGCAAGCTTTGCTCTTTACATTGCATTAACCAACCTTCTCTCACTGGGAAAGAAGCTTTCCAGCATATGGGTGCTTAATTTCTCTTCATTTGCTCAGAAGCGCTAAATCAGCATTCGTGCTCATAGAAGCCCTAAACTAAGCAGGCTGTGCATTGAAACTCTAATATGACTTGCAGTGTCTATAACATGTACCCACTTAAAAGCCTTTTTGCATTGCAAATAAGATATAATTTTATATGTTGGGAACATCCTTCATATGCGCAACTTTTGCTCTTCACATTGCAGAAACCAACTTTCTCTCACTGGGAAAGAAGTTTTCCAGCATATCTGGGCTTAATTTCAATTCCTTTGCTCAGAAGCACTCGTTTTACAACATTCGTCTTCATAGAAGCCCTAAACTAAGCAGGCTGTGCATTGAAGATCTAACATGACTTGATGTGTCTATAAATTAAACTTTCAGAAAACTCTCTCTCTGCAATGCAAATAAAAATTTAATTTCATAATTTAGAAACATTCTTCGTATTCGCAAGGTTTGCTCTTAACATTGCATTAACCAACTTTCTCTCACTTGGAAAGAAGCTTTCCAGCATATGTGGGCATAATTTCTCTTCATTTGCTCCGAAGCACTAAAACAGCATTCGTGCTCTTACAAGCCCTAAACTAAGCAGGCTGTGCATTGAAGATCTTATATGACTTGCTGTGTCTATAAATGAAACTTTCAGAAAAGACTCTCTCTGCATTGCAAAATAAAATTTTAATTTCATAATTAAGAAACATGCTTCGTATGGGCAAGCTTTGCTCTTAACATTGCATAATCCAACGTTCTCCCACTGGGAAAGAAGCTTTCCAGCATATGTGGGCATAATTTCTCTTCATTTGCTCAGAAGCACTAAAACAGCATTCGTGTTCTTACAAGCCCTAAACTAAGCAGGCTGTGCATTGAAACTCTAATATGATTTGCAGTGTCTATAATATGTAGCACACTGAAAAGAGTCTTTCTGCATTGGAAATAAGATATAATTTTATACGTTGGGAACATCCTGCATGTGCGCAAGCTTTGCTCTTAACATTGCAAAGACCAATCTTCTCACTGGGAAAGAAGCTTTCCAGCATATCTGGGCTTAATTTCCCTTTTTTTGCTCAGAAGCACTAAAACAGCATTCGTGCTAATAGAAGCCCTAAACTAAGCAAGCTGTGCATTGAAGATCTTATATGACTTGCTGTGTCTATAAATGAAACTTTCAGAAAAGACTCTCTCTGCATTGCAAAATAAAATATTAATTTCATAATTTAGAAACATGCTTCGTATGGGCAAGCTTTGTTCTTTACATTGCATTAACCAACTTTCTCTCACTGGGAAAGAAGCTTTCCAGCATATGTGGGTTTAATTTCTCTTCATTTGCTCAGAGCCCTAAAACAGCATTCGTGCTCATAGAAGCCCTAACTACGCAAACCTGTGGACATTGAAGATCTTTTATGACTTGCTGGTGTCCTATAAATGAACTTTCAGAAAAGACTCTCTCTGCTTGCAAATAAATTTATTTCATAATTTAGCACATGCATTCGTATGGGCAAGCTTTGCTCTGAACATTGTATAATCCAACGTTCTCCCACTGGGAAAGAAGCTTTCCAGTTTATGTGGGTTTAATTTCCCTTCATTTGCTCAGAAGCTCTAAAACAGCATTCGTGCTCATAGAAGCCCTAAACTAAGCAGGCTGTGCATTGAAACTCTAATATGATTTGCAGTGTCTATAATATGTGTCACACTGAAAAGAGTCTTTCTGCATTGGAAATAAGATATAATTTTATACATTGGGAACATCCTGCATGTGCGCAAGCTTTGCTCTTAACATTGCAAAAACCAATCTTCTCACTGAGAAAGAAGCTTTCCAGCATATCTGGGCTTAATTTCCCTTTTTTTGCTCAGAAGCACTAAAACAGCATTCGTGCTAATAGAAGCCCTAAACTAAGCAAGCTGTAAATTGAAGATCTTGTATGACTTGCTGAAACAGCTCGTGTGGGCAAGCTTTAGTCTTAACATTGCATAAACCAACTTTCTCTCACTGGGAAAGAAGCTTTCCAGCATATGTGGGTTTAATTTCCCTTCATTTGCTCAGAAGCACTAAAACAGCATTCGTGCTCATAGAAGCCCTAAACTAATTAGGCTGTGCATTGAAGATCTTAAATGACTTGCTGTGTCTATAAATGAAACTTTCAGAAAAGACTCTCTCTGCATTGCAAATAAAATTTTAATTTCATAATTTAGAAACATGCTTCGTATGGGCAAGCTTGACTTGATGTGTCTATAAATGAAACTTTCAGAAAAGACTCTCTCTGCATTGTAAAATAAAATTTTAATTTCATAATTTAGAAACATTCTTCGTATTCGCAAGGTTTAGAGCAAGGTTTAGTAACATTGCATGAAACCAACGTTCTCCCACTGGGAAAGAAGCTTTCCAGCATATGTGGGCATAATTTCTCTTCATTTGCTCAGAAGCACTAAAACAGCATTCGTGTTCTTACAAGCCCTAAACTAAGCAGGCTGTGCATTGAAGATCTTATATGACTTGCTGTGTCTATAAATGAAACTTTCAGAAAACTCTCTCTCTGCATTGCAAATAAAATTTTAATTTCATAATTTAGAAACATGCTTCATATGGGCAAGCTTTGTTCTTTACATTGCATTAACCAACTTTCTCTCACTTGGAAAAAGAAGCTTTCCAGCAAATGTGGGCTTAATTTCCCTTCATTTGCTCAGAAGCACTAAAACAGCATTCGTGCTCATAGAAGCCCTAAACTAAGCAGGCTGTGCATTGAAACTCTAATATGATTTGCAGTGTCTATAATATGTGTCACACTGAAAAGAGTCTTTCTGCATTGGAAATAAGATATAATTTTATACATTGGGAACATCCTGCATGTGCGCAAGCTTTGCTCTTAACATTGCAAAAACCAATCTTCTCACTGGGAAAGAAGCTTTCCAGCATATCTGGGCTTAATTTCCCTTTTTTTGCTCAGAAGCACTAAAACAGCATTCGTGCTAATAGAAGCCCTAAACTAAGCAAGCTGTAAATTGAAGAACTTGTATGACTTGCTGAAACATGCTTCGTATGGGCAAGCTTTGCTCTGAACATTGTATAATCCAACGTTCTCCCACTGGGAAAGAAGCTTTCCAGTTTATGTGGGTTTAATTTCCCTTCATTTGCTCAGAAGACTAAAACAGCATTCGTGCTCATAGAAGCCCTAAACTAATTAGGCTGTGCATAGAAGATCTTAAATGACTTGCTGTGTCTATAAATGAAACTTTCAGAAAAGACTCTCTCTGCATTGCAAATAAAAATTTAATTTCATAATTTAGAAACATGCTTCGTATGGGCAAGCTTTGCTCTTAACATTGCATTAACCAACGTTCTCTCACTGGGAAAGAAGCTTTCCAGCAAATGTGGGCTTAATTTCCCTTCATTTGCTCAGAAGCACTAAAACAGCATTCGTCTTCATAGAAGCCCTAAACTAAGCAGGCTGTGCATTGAAACTCTAATATGATTTGCAGTGTCTATAACTTGTAGCACACTGAAAAGAGTCTTTCTGCATTGGAAATAAGATATAATTTTATACGTTGGGAACATCCTGCATATGCGCAAGCTTTGCTCTTAACATTGCAAAAAACAATCTTCTCACTGGGAAAGAAGCTTTCCAGCATATCTGGGCTTAATTTCCCTTTATTTGCTCAGAAGCACTAAAACAGCATTCGTGCTAATAGGACAGACCATTAACTAGCAAGCGGTGAATGAAGATTTGTTGACTTGCTGGGTCTACACAATGAACTTCAGAAAGACGTTCTCTGCATTGCAAACTAAAATTTTAATACATAATTTAGGAAACATGCTTCGTATGGGCAAGCTTTGCTCTTAACATTGCATAATCCAACGTTCTCCCACTGGGAAAGAAGCTTTCCAGCATATGTGGGTTTAATTTCCCTTCATTTGCTCAGAAGTCTAAAACAGCATTCGTGCTCATAGAAGCCATAAACTAAGCAAGCTGTGAATTGAAGATCTTATATGACTTGCTGTGTCTATAAATGAAACTTTCAGAAAAGACTCTCTCTGCATTGCAAATAAAATTTTAATTTCATAATTTAGAAACATGCTTCGTATGGGCAAATTTTGCTCTTAACATTTCATAATCCAACGTTCTCCCACTGGGAAATAAGCTTTCCAGCAAATGTGGGCTTAATTTCCCTTCATTTGCTCAGAAGCACTAAAACAGCATTAGTGCTCATAGAAGCCCTTTACTAAGCAGGCTGTGCATTGAAGATCTTATATGACTTGCTGAAACATGCTTCGTATGGGCAAGTTCTATGAAAATTGTATAAGCCAACGTTCTCCCACTGGGAAAGAAGCTTTCCAGCATATGTGGGCATAATTCTCGTCATTGCAGAGCACTAACACAGACTTCGGGTATTACAAGCCATAACTAAGCAGGCTGTGCATTGAAGATCTTATATGACTTGTTGTGTCTACAAATGAAACTTTCAGAAAAGAATCTCTCTCCATTGCAAAATTTAACTTCCTATGTAGAATCATGCTTCGTATGGGCAAGCTTTGCTCTTAACATTGCATAATCCAACGTTCTCCCACTGGGAAAGAAGCTTTCCAGCAAATGTGGGCTTAATTTCCCTTCATTTGCTCAGAAGCACTAAAACAACATTCGTCTTCATAGAGCCCTAAACTAAGCAGGCTGTGCACTGAAACTCTAATATGATATACAGTGTCTATAACTTGTAGCACACTGAAAATAGTCTTTCTGCATTGGAAATAAGATATAATTTTATACATTGGGAACATCCTGCATATGCGCAAGCTTTGCTCTTAACATTGCAAAAAACAATCTTCTCACTAGGAAAGAAGCTTTCCAGCATATCTGGGCTTAATTTCCCTTTTTTTGCTCAGAAGCACTAAAACAGCATTCGTGCTAATAGAAGCCCTAAACTAAGCAAGCTGTAAATTGAAGAACTTGTATGACTTGCTGAAACATGCTTCGTATGGGCAAGCTTTGCTCGGAACCACTGTATAAATCCAACGTTCTCCACTTGGGAAAAAAACAAAAAAAAAGGGGGCGGGGGGGAAAAATAAAAAAGCTTCCAGCATTATGGGGTTAATTCCCTCATTTGATTAGAAGACTTAAACAGCATTCGTTGCTCAACTAGAAGCCCTAAAAACTAACGTAGCTGTGAATTGAACTTAAATGTTGCTGTGTCTATAAATGAAAACTTTCAGAAAAAGAATCTCTCTGCATTGCAAATAAAATTTTAATCTCATAATTTAAAAACATGCTTCGTACGGGCAAGCTTTGCTCTTAACATTGCATAATCCAACGTTCTCCCACTGGGAAAGAAGCTTTCCAGCAAATGTGGGCTTAATTTCCCTTCATTTGCTCAGAAGTCTAAAACAGCATTCGTGCTCATAGAATCCCTAAACTCAGCAGGCTGTGCTTTGAAACTCTAATATGATTTGCAGTGTCTATAATATGTGTCACACTGAAAAGAGTCTTTCTGCATTGGAAATAGGATATAATTTTATACGTTGGGAACATCCTGCATGTGCACAAGCTTTGCTCTTAACATTGCATAATCCAATCTTCTCACTGGGAAAGAAGCTTTCCAGCATATCTGGGCTTAATTTCTCTTCATTTGCTCAGAAGCACTAAAACAGCATTCGTGCTCATAGAAGCCCTAAACTAAGCAGGCTGTGCATTGAAGATCTAACATGACTTGATGTGTCTATAAATTAAACTTTCAGAAAACTCTCTCTCTGCATTGCAAATAAAAATTTAATTTCATAATTTAGAAACATTCTTCTTATTCGCAAGGTTTGCTCTTAACATTGCATTAACCAAACTTCTCTCACTGGGAAAGAAGCTTTCCAGCAAATGTGGGCTTAATTTCACTTCATTTGCTCAGAAGCACTAAAACAGCATTCGTGCTCATAGAATCCCTAAACTAAGCAGGCTGTGCATTGAAGATCTTATATGACTTGCTGTGTCTATAAATGAAACTTTCAGAAAAGACTCTCTCTGCATTGCAAAATAAAATTTTAATTTCATAATTTAGAAACATGCTTCGTATGGGCAAGCTTTGTTCTTTACATTGCATTAACCAACTTTCTCTCACTGGGAAAGAAGCTTTACAGTGATGGGGTTTAATCTTCCCTTCATTGCTCCAGAAGTCTAAAACAGCATTCGTGCTAATAGAAGCCCTAAACTAAGCAAGCTGTAAATTGAAGATTTGATGCACTTGTGAACCCCTGCTCGTCGTCTATGGTGAAGCTTGCTTGAAACATTGTATAAGCCAACGTTCTCCCACTGGGAAAGAAGCTTTCCAGCATATGTGGGCTTAATTTCTCTTCATTTGCTCCGAAGCACTAAAACAGCATTCGTGTTCTTACAAGCCCTAAACTAAGCAGGCTGTGCATTGAAGATCTTATATGACTGGTTGTGTCTACAAATGAAACTTTCAGAAAAGACTCTCTCTGCATTGCAAATAAAATTTAAATTTCATAATTTAGAATCATGCTTCGTATGGGCAAGCTTTGCTCTTAACATTGCATTATCCAACGTTCTCTCACTGGGAAAGAAGCTTTCCAGCAAATGTGGGCTTAATTTCCCTTCATTTGCTCAGAAGCACTAAAACAGCATTCGTGCTCATAGAAGCCCTAAACTAAGCAGGCTGTGCATTGAAACTCTAATATGATTTGCAGTGTCTATAACTTGTAGCACACTGAAAAGAGTCTTTCTGCATTGGAAATAAGATATAATTTTATACATTGGGAACATCCTGCATGTGCGCAAGCTTTGCTCTTAACATTGCAAAAACCAATCTTCTCACTGAGAAAGAAGCTTTCCAGCATATCTGGGCTTAATTTCCCTTTTTTTGCTCAGAAGCACTAAAACAGCATTCGTGCTAATAGAAGCCCTAAACTAAGCAAGCTGTAAATTGAAGAACTTGTATGACTTGCTGAAACATGCTTCGTATGGGCAAGCTTTGCTCTTAACATTGCATTAACCAAGTTGCTTCCCATGGGAAAGAAGCTTCCCGCAAATTATGGGTTCAATTTTCCCTTCATTTGCTCAGAAAAGACTAAAAAAAAAACAGCATTCTGCTCATAGAAGCCTAAACTCATTAGGATGTGCATTGAAGATCTTAAATGACTCGCTGTGTCTATAAACTGAACTCTCAGAAACGGACTCTCTCGGCATTGCAAATAAAATTTTCATTTAATATTTAAAAAACATGCTTCGTACGGGCAAGCTTTGCTCTTAACATTGCATAATCCAAAGTTCTCCCACTGGGAAAGAAGCTTTCCAGCAAATGTGGGCTTGCTTTAGCTTCATTTGCTCAGAAGCTCTGAAAGCATTAGTGCTCATAGAAGCACTAAACTAAGCAGGCTGTGCATTGAAAATCTTATATGACTTGCTGTGTCTAATAGTAGCACACTGAAAAGAGTCTTTCTGCATTGCAAATAAGATATAATTTTATACGTTGGGAACATCCTGCATGTGCGCAAGCTTTGCTCTTAACATTGCAAAAACCAATCTTCTCACTGGGAAAGAAGCTTTCCAGCATATCTGGGCTTAATTTCCCTTTTTTTGCTCAGAAGCACTAAAACAGCATTCGTGCTAATAGAAGCCATAAACTAAGCAAGCTGTGAATTGAAGATCTTATATGACTTGCTGTGTCTACAAATAGAAATTTCAGAAAAGACTCTCTCTCTGCATTGCAAATAAAAATTTAATTTCATAATTTAGAAACATTCTTCTTATTCGCAAGGTTTGCTCTTAACATTGCATTAACCAAACTTCTCTCACTTTGAAAGACGCTTTCCAGCAAATGTGGGCTTAATTTCCCTTCATTTGCTCAGAAGTCTAAAACAGCATTCGTGCTCAT
>JADLZN010001255.1:0-105515 GCA_018155175.1 Sinocyclocheilus anophthalmus
GTTATAACTGCCATACATGTTGTTTCTGTTATTGAACATGTTTTGTTTAATCTATTCATGAATATTGAGTGTTTGTAACTAGGAACTAAAGTACAATTGCGTTGCACACGGACACTTTTTTATGGTGCAACAGAGAAAAAAGACATGCATTTTGGTGAAAAGTTATTCTCCGTGTGTGAATATAAGAGTTACTCGTGTTTTGAGCAAAGAAGTAAAGAAGATGTTTTTGTTTTTTGTTTGAATCGGGTATTTTCAAGTGAACTCATTCTCTTGGTTATATGCAGCCAGCGAGGTATGTGTATTACGTTTGTATTTCCCGAGTGTATTTGTATTTACTTCTTTAACGTTTATGTGAACGTGTTTCTTTTACATTGTCATACTGTAGTTTGACGGTGGAATTCATTGATGATGAGTGAGATGGCAAAGATAAGGATGACAAGCGAAATAAATCCATCGGTAACCAGAACCACAGTCTCGTTTATTTCCCGGAGGGAGTGATACTGCGGCTAAAAGTATTGCGCTCGAGGCCTTCTCGAATAAAGTAGGCCTCGCGTCTAACCCCCGCCATCCCGTTTCTGCGGTTGCCGAGGCGCCACACGAGACGGTCGCTTGGGGTGACGCATGCGAGCCGGAGCTCATGGAGAGCGAGATGACGGAGTTTTCTCCCTTCTTCTCGCTCTCTCCGGGCCACATACGTTCAAGCGTACGAGGAGCGCTATGTGGACCCGGTTGTCTTTATCAATGATATTTATGGTCTACTTTGGAAGCTCGTAATGCAATTCCTTCAGTTGTGAACCATATTTAAAAGTATTCTTAGCAAGCTATAACATAGCGAGCAGACGGTTTTTCCTATCTCTCTATACTTGCGATGCTGCACTAAAGCAGACATGTTTATTTGAGTTGGCGCTTATGCTTCCAACTCATGTTCGTGTAATGTTTTTAGGCGCGGACTCTGAGGAGTCCTGGAGCAGATGTATGTCGTGCACTATGGTTTTGCCACTTCTTGCTACCAAGCATTAGTTTGCCCGACTAATTACTAATTACTATTTCTTTCAGCTCCGCTGTTGCGTCGAGCTGAAACAAATAAGTGGATGAGCTCACGTATTTAAAAATATTCTTAGCAAGCTATAACATAGTGAGCAGACGGTTTTTCCTATCTCTCTCTATACTTGCGACGCTGCACTAATGCAGACACGTTCATTTGAGTTGGCGCTTATGCTTCCAACTCATGTTCGTGTAATGTTTTTAGGCGCGGACTCTGAGGAGTCCTGGAGCAGATGTATGTCGTGCACTATGGTTTTGCCACTTCTTGCTACCAAGCATTAGTTTGCCCGACTAATTACTAATTACTATTTATTTCAGCTCCGCTGCTGCATTGAGCTGGAACATTAAATGGCAAGCTGTTTTAACAGTATGCTATTACGGCTCAGGCTGTAGAGTGAGCAGGCGTTTTTTCCTATCTGTCTCTCTCTCTCTCTCTACTTCTGCGCTGCACTAATGCAGGCACGTGCATTTGAATTGGTGCTTATGCTTCCAGCTCTTATTTTGTGTACTGCTTTTAGGCGCAGACTCTAGGAGTCCTGCAGCGGATGTTTGTCATATATTATGGTCTTGGCGCTTCATGCTACCAAGCAGTAGTCTGTTCGGCTGATAATATTTCTTTCTGCTGCGCTGCTGCTTTGAGCTGGAACAAATGAGTGGGCGAGCTCACATATCTAGAGTGATTCCTATGGCAAGCTGTTTAACACCTAATGCCATAGTGACTCAGGCTGCAGAGTGAGCAGGGTTTTTCCTGTCTATACTCCTGCACTGCATTAATTAAGGCACGTACATTGATTTGGCGCTTACGCTTCCAACTCTTGTTCACGTGACTGCTTTTAGGTGTGGTCTCTGAATTCCGCAGCTGACATTTTGTCGTGCACTATGGTTTTTGACGCTTCATACTTCTCTGACCAACTAATAATTATTATTATTCTTTCAGCTCCACTGCTGCTTTGAGCTGGAACAAATTGTGTACTCTGTTCTGTAGAACTGTGTGAATGAGTTTACGTTTAAGAGTATTTTCTTATGGCAAGATATTAATGCTCATCATGGTCAGCCTACTTCATGTGATTGATGCGGCGCTTATGCTACCAACACTCACTTTACGTGACTGGCTGCACTACGTGACTGCACGCTTCATGCTACCAAGCAGTGATTTGCATGACTAATTACTCCGTTCTTGTCAGCTCCGCTGTCACATTGAGCTGGAACTTTTGCATGAATGTGGGCAACCTTTAAGTGTGTTTGCCTCTCTGTCAGCTGTTTAGCCGCTTGTTGCGTTTCGGACTGATTTTTACCGTTCTCTGCGCCTTAGCTTTCGGAGATCAAGAGGATAGCCCTAAGGCCATTGGTGCAGGGTCTATGTCGACATCCAAGCTCCCACTTCTGTGGTTGGTGCTGGCTTGCCTGATTTTAGGATCTATTTCCAGGTTTCAGAGGTTTTTCCCGCAACTCAGTTGTCTCTGGGCCTCATGAGGGAGGATCAGGTTGTCGTATGGTTACACCATCCAGCTTCTATGGTACTACCCATTTTGGAAGTAACGCTCTCACTTCTAATGTGACTGATTGCGTTGATTTGGCTTTGCATCACCTAATCTTGTGCTTGAGTAGCAATTTCATGATGCTGACGCAGAGGTTCATCCTGTCTCTATCTGAACCGGAGATTGGTTTGTGACCATCGATCTAAGGGATGCATACTTTCACATCCAGATCGTCAAGAGACACAGGAAGTTCCTCAGGCTTGCTTTTGGAATAGAGCTTGCCAATACTGTATTTTTCCATTTAAACTGGCCTAGAACACAAGGTGAATGGACATGTCTCTGGCCCCGTTCTGGCTCCAGGGTGTCTGAGTTTTGAGTCAACTTAACGATTGGCTGGTATTAGCTCAATCACATAAGCCGTTTGGAGACGCTTGCATTTAGGTCAGGATGGCAACACAGCTGTGGTCTTGTCTGGGAGGTTTACGCTCTCGCCCCCTGTGCAGGTTGATGAGATGTGTTCTTCTTTGGATGCAGACCAGGTTCCTGTCGATCAGAAGAAGTCCATTTGAGCCAATAAGTCTGTGGTAGAACAACTTTGACCTTTAAGACGTTTGTTTGTTGGCCCTATCCTCTCTTCAGAGAATTGGGGATCTGAGGCCTCTTTCTACAGCAGTTCTTGTATGGACTTTGCCCGGGGCTGGTTAAAATCTTAGGCTAGTAGTTCCTAGGTCGCTTCGACTCACTCGTTTCAGCTTTCCGCAAGTGGTTTGGAGGCGTCTTCATCTGCTGATTGCTGGGTAAGATAGTAGGTGCAACTCTCTGAGTCTGGCCTGGTGAGGGTTGCTGTTGAGATCTATGGTCGACGCACAGACCAGTGGGTGGATCCGGACCAGTTGTTTTATGTGTGATTTGATTAAAAACAAAGGAGCCCGCCTCATAAACAGAAAAATCTCATTGGATAGTGGAGGTATCTCTGGCTTAGGGAGGCGTATGGGTTGGACTTTGTCTAGGGGGTGCTTTTTTTTAAAGGGTCTTTGTTGGAAGATATCTGTGTTGCGACGGGATGGTCCTCTCCCAGCACTTTGTTAAGTTACACAGTCTGGCCGTATGGTTGGCTCCTGGCTCCCGGTCTTATCCACTTGAGCAGACGCTTTCCTCTGTCTACCAGCTATCTTCAGGTACGTGAAGGCATTATGGTATATCGTTCCCTTAGCGACCGCTGTCGCAGCATTGAAGTGAACCTATGAAAGGGAACATCTCGGTTACATATGTAACCTTGGTTCCCTGAATAGGGAACGAGATGCTGCGAAGCCGGCCGTTCCCGTACCTTCGATAGCGCTTCCTTCGTCATGTGGAAATCTGATGAAATAGCGCGCAGCATGCTGATATGGCATTCGTGACGTATGCGCGAGGCGGTTCTAAGCGCTACTGGCCAATGAATTGGCGTGATAGTATAATGGCTTCAGACATTCTTCACACCGGAGGTGTTCCCATAGCGACCGCTATCGCAGCATCTCGTTCCCTATTCAGGGAACCATGGTTACATACGTAACCAAGATGTTTTTAAGAACTGGGACAGTCTTGCGTACTTACTTCCTGTCGCGCGTACGCGCTCTCGAGTGGCCAAGACCGCAAGTGTGGGTATTTGGACAAGGGGAGAGTCAAAGCCACTAGAAGGCAAGCCTGCAACCATTAGCCGAAAAAAAAGCGGTAAAAAGTTGTTTTTTTAATGGATGTCAATGGAGGAGAGGTTTCACTACGATGAATAAACAGCTTTTTAGAGGAAATAGCTTATAATTTAATGAATCAACAAACTGTTCGCTAATCTTCAACATGTTTTACACTAAACAAAACTTTTGGATTAAACTATTTTTAGAGTTTACCACAAAGAAAATGCCATTTTATAAGAGAAGTCACTGACTTTTTGCGAATTCTCATTCATTCCTATGGGATCCGTAAACAGTGATTGAGTGTCGCACAACTCTGACTGAAATTCAATGACGTCAAGGCTGTAAGGTGATTGGTTATTAAGGGACACATGACCCAAGTTAGACGTTAAACTTTCCAATCGTAAATAATACAGAACCTTCATTCTCTTATAGTAAGACAGTGTTTAGTTTGGGTACAGGGCCATCGCTAGGAATTCTGTGCCTTGTGCACTGAATTTGCTATGGGGCCCCCTCAAAATCACGTTCGGGGGTGGGGGGGTGGTTCTGGGGGTGGTATGAGTTGCAATCGTAAAATGTAAAATAATGTTTGGGGTCATAGGGCCTTCAGTTGAAGTAAATAAATGAATAAATAAAACGACAGAAACGATAGATATGACTGTATTCACGACAAATGCAACAAACTTAACAATGCATTTTTGTCACATAGAAAAGCACTTGACAGTAAAGCATTGATTTTGAGCTAGACTGCTGGAAAGTTACTGCTAATAAATTCTGTCATCATTTCCTCACCCTCATGTTGTTCCAAATGACTTTCTTCTGTTGAACACACAAGAAGGTTTTGTAGAATGTTACCAAACCATTTTGGATACCCTTGATTTCTACTGTATGGACCAAAATTTCTGAATTTCTCAACTTATGTTCCACAGAAAGAAAGAAGTCATACAGGTTTGGCATGATATGAGGTTGAGAACTGATGACACTTGTCAAGTTTGGGTTGAAATCTCCCTTTAAGAAACTGTTTAGCTATCTGTGACCATGGACCACAAAACCAGTCATAGGTAGCACGGATATATTTGTAGCAATAGCCAAAAATACATTGTATGGGTCAAAATTATCGATTTTTCTTTTATGCCAAAAATCATTAAGCAAAGATAGTTCCATGAAGATATTTTGTAAATTTCTACCGTAAATATATCAAAAATTAATTTTGATTACGTTCAATTTTTGAACAAAACTTTAACACCCCTCTGCTGACCCCAAACATTGAAACAGCAGATATAATAAAATAGGTAACACAACTTTAAATAGGGGACCCCATCTCTCAGTTTTAACTAATTTACAATAATAGTATTGTTTATAGGTACTTATAAGCACCAATTATTCTGTATGACCACCTTTCTATGTCTTAATCCTGCAACACCAACAACTAAGTTAACTACCTATAATATTATATGCAGCCAATTAGGGTTTAGAAGGCAAAAGTCAATTAATGTTTGTTAATAGCGGAGGAATTGGACCTTAAATAAAATGTGACATAAATTATTATTTTTTAATTATATTCATTATAACACTTGACATGATATGAATTTTATATTATATTGAATTTAGATATGGTCCAGGGTCACATATAACCATGGTAATGAGGACCATGGTTTTACTTCTTGTGACCACCATCCTACTAATACTAGTCAGTTAAACTCTGGATACTTCTTTCTTTTTAGAAAATTGTATATTTTACAGCATTAGTTAAGAATTTTTTTTCCTTGAGAAAATTTGGCAAGTACTGTACTTGATATATCCAAAATAATCGATATCGAATCGAAAGCTTGTGAATGAGAATCAAATCGAAATTTGAAATTTGTGTCAAAACCCAGCCCTAGTAATTGTAGCTATAGAACTGAATTCGGCGCTTTAAAGGGGACTTTCTCAATATTTAGAATTTTTTATTTTTTTAATTTAACATTTAAACAACTGACCCTTATGACTGGTTTTGTGGCCCAGGGTCACATTTGAATATAATAAGCACCTAATTTATATAAGACACTGATATTTATCTTTAATCAGGCCCTTATTGAATTACCATTTTACTTCAATTAAAATTGATTAGAACTAAACATCTAAAAAGAAAGAAGTATCCAGAGTTCAACTGACTAGTATTAGTAGGATGGTGGTCACAAGAAGTAAAACCATGGTCTTCATTACCATGGTTATAGGACCCTGGACCACCAAAACAAGTATAAGGGTCAATTTTTTTGAAATTGAGATTTGTGCATCATCTGAATGCTGAATAAATAGCTTTCCAGTGATGTATGGTTTGTTAGGATAAGACAATATTTGGAAAATCTGGAATTTGAGGGTTAAAAAAAAATCTAAATATTGAGAAAAGCGCCTTTAAAGTTGTCCAAATGAAGTTCTTTAGCAATGCATATTACTAATCAAAAAAATAAGCTTTGATATATTTACAGTAGGAAACTTACAAAACATCTTCATGGAACATGATCTTTACTTAATATCCTAATGATTTTTGAATAAAATAAAAATCTATAATTGTGAACGTATTTGGCTATTGCTACAAATATAACCCAGCGACTTAAGACTGGTTTTGTGGTCCAGGGTCACCAGGGTTTAAAATAAACCAAGTAATTTACTAAACTATAAAATGTGTAGGTAAAAACACTAATCATGAAGAAAACTATCAAAACAGCTTCATTAAATTAAAATAGGGCGATTTCCCCAATATGTAAGAAACAGAACATTTTATAATAAATACATTCTGCCGCACCATAGGCATGTGGGTTACAGGTTAATAATTCCAAGTAAATTACTATGGTGCTGAATGACCAAACATATGGAGTTTCCAAATAATCATTGTCATGCTGTTTCAGCCAGACAATACAGAACATTAATGTTCTCAATCACACCACTGTATAAAATTTTCTGTGTCACTATGAATAGATCAAGCGGACTGGCCTCTGTTGATCTCGTTTTAAAATAGTGGCAGAAGCGCGGCGTGCGGTGACTGATTCCGCTTGCTTTGCTCGGGGTGGCGGATGCATGGGTAGCACTTGGAGTATTTGCTTTATGCGGTTTTGCATGCGCTGTAATTTAAAAACAGCACCTAATATTGGGGAGGTCTGCCTCATTTCGGCGATCGGCCCACTACTCGAATGGAATGTCCCGGTGTTCCCGATGGCCAGTAGGGTATGCGATCGCGGGCCCCCCAGAATTCTGGGCCCTATGCACTCTGTCACCCTTTTTCCCCCATTAGCGACACCCCTGGGTACAACCCTTCTCAGTGATCTCTGGTCCCTATCAATCACTTTCAGTGTTTAACCACTATTCTTCTTCAATGATAAAGTCTTGCCATGTTGTAATTCTTAAAACACTAAACAAATGGGCTGTTAAGGTTATAGACGCTCCTGCTAAATGGGCTCTAATGATTTGCCCTTTTTGGAAGTCTGACAACTCACCCATTTCACCCACGGCTTGTACTAAACACTGCTGAACACTTATACTATACTGTTATACAAACTAGAGAGTACAGAAAATGAAAATATGTATAAAAGACAATCACAAGGTTTTTTCACTATACCCTACACATATGTGACCCTGGACCACAAACGTCTAAGTCGCTGGAGTATATTTGTAGCAATAACCAAAAATACATTGTAAGGGTCAAAATTATAGAATTATAGATTTTTCTTTTATGCCAAAAACATTAGGACATTAAGTAAAGATCATGCTCCATGAAGATAATTTGTAAAATTTCCTACCGTAAATATATCAAAAATTTATGTTTGATTAGTAATATGCATTGCTAGAACTTCATCTGGACAATTTTTAAGGTGATTTTCTCAATATTTAGATTTTTTTGCAGCCTCAGATTCCAGATTTTCAAATAGTTGTATCTCGGCCAAATATTGATCCTAACAAACCATACATCAATGGAAAGCTATTAATTCAGCTTTCAGGTGATATGATAGATATATAGCTTTCAGATGATGTATAAATCTAAATTTCGAAAAAATTGACCCTTATGACTGTCCTTTTTTTTTGTTGTCCAGGGTCACATATGATATTAACCTCTATAATAATGGGTGGGTGTTCACATTACTTTGTCCACCACTGGTTTATTTTTGACAAATAGAAAGTTCAAAAGATCAGCATTTATTTAAACAGAAATCTTTAGTAACATTATAAATATGTCACTTTGATCAATTTAATAGATCCTTGCTGAATTTATAAAAAAAATAAAAAATAACTGACCCCAATGGCAGTGTACATGTTGTTGTTGTTGTTTTTAATATTTTATAAACCACACATGAATTATAGAAGTCTATTGTAAGTCCTTTTGATGATTTAAAGGACTTTGACGACACACTGTCAAGACATAAAACACATAAAGCCCTGGTACCCAGTGTGAAACTGCTCTGAATGCTTTCCTGACTTTAAACAAATGTATTTTTGGATTTCAGTGGACAGTTATGACAGGAATCACATTGAGGGCCAGGTGGCTCCCGTCATGTTATGAAGGTTGCACCTTCACAGTCACGTTGTGAAACAAAACTCATCTGTCTTCTCTTATTTATTGAGTAGCAACATCAGACATTTACCAGCTGTTAGACAAACAAAACCTAATAAACAGGACATAGAGGTGAATTTGGGACATGAGGACACAACGATTCACTCTCAGAACGACTCTGAATATGATTCTTGTCAATACAGAAGATGAGCTCAACTATATGCAAATCAAATTACAGAAAGTGAGAGTAAGAAGCACTTTAGTATTTATGAGTATAAGAGAAGGCCGTGTCAGTTGTGAATAAAGATGTGAAGGAAACGGTATCACGAATAAGAATTACAAGTTGAGCAGTATTGATTGTACAAAGGCTGAGGTTGACCAGGTTTTTATTGGACACGCGAGAATGTGTGAGAAAAGAAATAGGACCAGTATAGTCAACCATACGGTGTCCTACCTGTGGGGTGTGTATAATATATAGATTCTATATTATATATATATTGCAACTTATAAAAAAATTCAGTTAAAGCAATAAAACATTCATGAAACTGTTTTATAATTGTTTATGTTTTAATTATTTTAACTTGTATATAATCACACTTATGTTCATAAAATGATTAAATAATAATTATACATGGAATTATAAAAATATTGCTTTAGATACCAAATATGAATAGTTAATAATTAGCAAATTGTGTGCATTTATAACATTTAACAGCCCTTGTGACAGCCTTCTCTGACCTGGGACTTATGAAAATATAAATGAACTGTTCAGTTCATTAAAATTTGGTGATATTGAGATTTAAATTTGAATTTGGAGGACAGAATTTACAAAAAATACTGTCATTCATGATGGTTTTGAAAACGAACATACAAAACCACTGCTAGAAAAAGCACATTTCATATATTCCTTGTGAAAACGTCACATGTTGTGTGACTAAATTATTTAGCAGTTCTTATATTTTTATTTTACAGTATCAGAATATTTGTAATGAATCCGCCGTTGAGATACTGCGGACCAGTTATTTTTGTGTATTTACGAGTGTGTGACTGCCATCATGTGCATGGAAGTGTGTGTGTGTGCGTGTGTGAGATCTGAGACACTTCAGATGCCAGGAGACTGAAATGTCTGTGGCAGTTATTGGGTTTAGAGTTTGATTCGGAGCGCTGGAGGATCTGCTGACTGCATAGTTGCAAGCTCACTATAAAAAAGTGGTTTGGTGAACCAGCAAATACATAGACATTCAGGCAATTAGATCTACTAATTAATCAAGCTAAAGACAGTCTCCCCAAAATACACATCAGCCCATGCAGGTTTAAGAAGATTTCACAGCATGGATGTCCAACTTCCAGTGCATTTATACAGTTTATAACAAGTATTCACTTATTTTACTTGTAGCTAGAAGTATGCATAATTGCTTATTTGATTTGACTCAGCACACTAAACTTATAACTTAAAATCTGAATTTCCATGCACAGTTACTCAAAATATACTCAAAATACAGCATTAGTAAATCACTTAGTACGAAACTTCCAAAGAGACCATCACAGGATGTAATAAACTTCAATGCAGGACCAACATTTGATCAGATTAACACTAAAATTACAGAATGAATCAGGAACAGATTCTTACACACAAGCTCTCAGGCCCATCTCCCACCTCAGAGCAGACGGTCCGGCATATCCAGAGCACTGCAGCCGCAAACTGCAGGATTCCTTCCAGAGGGTGTGTAAGTGTGTGTGTGTGTGTGTATATATGTGTGTGAGATAGTCAGAGACTGTTGCTGAGTGCCCAAGAATGAAAAGGTACTCAATCAGATGGAGGCAGAGCTGAGAGAGTGAGTCTATGCGAGACTGCCAGCATGTTAGTGGGCTTTGTCAGTGTGTTTGTGTGTGTATGTGGGAGAGGGTGGGATCAGCAGAGCAGGGAAGGGCTACTACAGTAAAGGATGGTGAAAGAGAGAGAAAGGGTGGGGTCAATGCAGAGATTCTGAGCTTGATCGGATAATTGGTCTTTCCCTTCGAATCATTCTTATCCCGGCCCAGTTTATTCCTGTTTAATGGGATGGTTCCGCCCAGGAGGAAGGTTCCTCTTGGAAAGGCATGTGTGTGTGTGGTCTGTTGTGTGTGTGTGTGTGTGTGTGTGTGGACATGTGTGCATTAACAAAAATAATAATAATAATAATAATTAAAAATTAAAATTATCTAGATATATACCCACACAGTTAGGTCCATATATATTTGGACAAAGTCACAATTTTTATTATTTTAGCTGCTAACCAAAACATATTCAAGTTACAGTTAAATAATGAATACAGGCTTAAAGTGCACACTCTGATCTTTAATTTGAGGGTATTCACATCAAAATTGGAGGAAAGTTTAAGGAATTACAGCTTTTTAATATGTACCTCCCCCTTTTTCAAGGATCAAGTAATTGGAGAGTTGACTCAAAAGCCATTTCATGGACAGATGTGGTCTATTCCTTCATTATTTCTACATCAAATAATCAGGTAATAGTTCTGGAGTTGATTCTAAGTGTGCTATTTGTATTTGGAAGCTGTTGCTGTGAACTCACATCACGTGGTCAAAGGATCTCTCCATACAAGTGAAACAGACAATTGTTAGGCTTAAAAACAAAACAAATCCATCAGAGAGATAGCAGAAACATTAGGAGTAGCCAAATCAACAGTTTGGTACATTCTAAGAAAAAAAAAGAATGCACTAGTGAGCTCAGCAACATAAAAAGGCATGGACGTCCACGGAGGACAACAGTGGTGGATGATCGGAGGAATAAAAACCATTTCACAACATCCAGCCAAGTGAAGAACACTCTCCAGGAGGTAGACGTGTCTCTGTGAAAGTCTACAATCAAGAGAAGACTTCACGAGAGCAAATACAGATGCAGGGCCTGATTAGACTTTGGCAAAAAACATCTAAAAAAGCCAGACCACCTCTGGAAAAGCATTCTTTGGACGGCTGAAATTAAGATCAAACTGTACCAGAATGACAGGAAGAAAAAGTATGGAGAAGGCTTGGAACAGCTCATTAACCAAAGCGTACAACGTCATCTGTGAAACATGGTGGAGCAGTGTAATGCATGAGCTACATGGCTTCAGTGGCTCTGAGTTACTGGTGTTTAGTGATGATGTGACAGAAGACAGAAGCAGCCGGATGAATTCTGAAGTGTATAGGGATATACTGTCTGCCCAGATTCAGTCAAATGGAGCAAAGTTGATTGGATGGCACTTTATAGTACAAATGGACAATGACCCAAAACATACACCAAAAGCAACCCAGGAGTTTTTGAAAGTAAAAAGTGGAATATTCTGCAATGGCCAAATCAAATCTCCTTGATCTTAACTCCTGTCGGACAACATCTCCAGGACACTACGCTCCATATGACTAGTAAAGCCAATTCTCAAGTAACTGCTATGATGACTTTTGTTCTACCTGTTTAAATGATAGAAGTACTTGCGCTGTCCAATATATAAAGACTGTGTCTGTTCCCCGAATAGTGAGGTCAAAATAAATTTAATGCAGGATCTAGAAAAAACCTGATCGTGATTAAAACCAGAAAAATGCTAAATAAATGAACAAAAAAATGTTTTAAAGTTTGGGCTCCTAAACATTAGATCACTCGCACTCAAAGCAGTTATTGTAAATGAAATGATCACAGATAATAGTTTTGATGTTCTCTGCTTGACTGAAACCTGGCTAAATCCTAATGATTATATTGGTCTAAATGATTCTACTCCACCAAGCTACTGTTATAAGTATGAGCCCCATCTGACTGGCCGTGGCGGCGGTGTTGCAACAATATAAAGTGATATTATCAATGTTACTCAGAAAACGGGATACAGGTTTAACTCATTCTAAATAATTATGCTTAATGTTACACTGTTTTACAGGGCACTTTTTAATTTAAATTTTATTTCTACACAAAACGGAAATGTATAGCAACGTAGGGTTTGGGTGCAATATGACAAACATATATAAATATTTTCTGGAAATTTATGATAACCAATAATTAGAGATCTTTTTGTGAGTGTGTATTGTGCTATAAACATTGACAGCTGACTCCTGAATTTTTTGATATTCCTCATATTCTGTGTGGTGATCAGTTCACAGCAGTGATAGAAATTAATAACTTCCAACAAGTTTAAAGAGATTTTTACCCTTTATAGGCATTTTTACCTTTATAAAGCCAATTTTTCTAAAAAAAAAAAATGAATCATCATCTTTTCAGTCAAATTCTTAAATTGAATCAGTCAATTAGAATAATTAAATAAAAAAGTAATTTGGGCTTTTACCAAGCAAATGTAATCAGCATTAACAAATTTAACCTGCAATGCAGAGAAAACACAGAAGCTACATCTGAACTGGCATTTAGATGCATTTACACAATGTTTAATGCAGGACATGAATGTATTAAACCTGCAGTTACAAATGCATAAATAATGTTTTGATATTTTAAAAATAAAACATTAAAAACTGATGTTTTAAATTATTTAAAAAATGAAAAGATACATTAAATGTGAAATTAAAACCGCAAGTAGGTGGCAGCAAGTCACTGTTAATAAGTGAGTCATTGCGATTGAACCGAATCATTTAAACGGTTGATTCATTCAGGAACAAAACAGCATCATGTTGCTCAGAGATGCAAATTGGACGGAATTATAGTTATTTGGCGAAATAGAGCAAAAACAGCCAATATTATGTCTAAAATGTAAGTGTCTTAATGTTAAATTTGTTTATTGAACAGCTGTATAAAATCAATATCACATTTGGAATCATGCTACTTTTTTGGTGGAAAAAAAAAACGCCAGTCTTCGCGTGATACTGATTAACTACATGAAATTATATAAATATATACATATCTGCCCCCATATCTTGAATTTTGTGATCATTCTAAATGCATTTTAATAAACTGAATCATGCAGTGAAAGAACGCGCACTGGTCTAACCCACATGGTAACTCTCTCATGAGTCATGGATGTTAGCAACTATAATTGCCTTTTGTTTTTTGGATGATTAGCTGCAAATTCAAGGCACAGATAGCATAGATACCTCCACACCAAGACGAACACAACTGGAAAGGGAGGGAGGGCTCACTTCTGCGGCTCTCTGTCTGTCTGTGATGTGCATGTGCCAATCAATGTGTGCTACAATGCGTGTGCGGAACGCGGTCTTTAAAGGGGTCATAGGATGTTGCTAAAAAGAACATTCTTTTGTGTATTTGTTGTAATGAAAAAAAAACATTATTTTCCACCTACTGTACATTATTTTTTCTCATCTATGCCCCGCCTTTCTGAAACGTGTCGATTTTTACAAAGCACATCGTTCTGAAAAGTGAGGTGTGCTCTGATTGGCCAGCTATGTTACGTCCCTTACCATATTGTGAGGATGCCCTGTCAGGCCGGAGCGATGATTCAAAAAAACATGAAAACCCATTATAAACAAAACGAGGCATTCGTTGCATCCAGTGAGGAAATAATTATGGATTATAATGACTTAAACTGTCTTTTTACGCGTTGAGTTGCATCGCGCCACGTAAACATAAAACCAGGTCTGCATCTGTGATCGGAGAAATGACAAACAACAAGCCTACTCTACACTGCCCAAAAAACTACGCTTTAAAATATATCAAATATAAAACTCTTAAATATAAAAACACGGGTTAACTTACAGTCTTTGAGTCATAACGCGGCATTGTATAGTCTACCTCTCCAGGATCAGGAAACAGTACTCAAAAATGCGTTGCACCACATCTGAATATTTGGGTTGAAGTGTTATGGAACAGTGTTGTAAATACAATTTATCCACTGATTTCTAGTCGTGTCCATTTGTGGAAGGCCAAACAAAGGAGAGAGTGCAACATGAAGAGAAGTTACGTGAGGAAGAGACTCGAGAAGAGATCTCAAGGAGTAGGAGAAAAGGATAAGAGCAAATGAGCAAGAAGAGCGTAATGACGTCAGGAGTAGAGAAGTAAAAAGACGAGCTTAAGGTCAAGAACTAAGAGTAGAAGAGTATTGGAGAGAAGAGTGAGCTAACGTTCGCTTTCAAAACGAAACACAGCGTCACACACGGCGGCCTAGAGGGAGCAGAGGCCAGGGGCTAGAGTGAGAACCGGCCGGAGGGCTAGAGTGAGCAGAGGTGGGTGGGCTTGAGAACGGCGCGGCCTGTGGGCTTGCGGCAACCACATGTGACACCCCCGGGCTGGACTCCGCTTCATCCACAGTGAAAGCCGATCCGGCGATCCACAGCGTAAAGTTGAAGTATTTCCTCAGCAACCAGCACCGATCAGCTCCAGGCATGATGAAGCAGATATAGTTATCATTTTTGGAAAGGCCAAACAAAGTAGTTTCGCTTTCACAATGAAGAACACAGCGTATTTAACGACATGGCGGGCGGCAACACACAGTACTACAGCGAGAATAAAAGTTACTCCTTTTCTTTGCGTGAACATTTGGGCGGTGTGTTATGCAAATCTTCCCACATCGTAATGTAGGTATGTGGGGGCGTGTTAGAAAGAGCGGTTTTAGGTAGGCGTGTTTGACTCTTAACTTTTATAAAGAAATTCTCTTTGGATTTGAGACTTTAGTCTTGCAACTTTACATATCTTCTTTAAGCACCAAGAGCTTGTAACACACCAAAGAGAAAAGAAAAATTGAAATCACATCATATGACCGCTTCCTGAACTACAGTATTTGGATTTTTTATTTGTTTGACAGGGAAAGCTGTGCGCAAACAGAAACACACACGTGCACATATATACATATATTCGTTTATTTAAAAAAAAAACTCTCCTCAGAAAAAGGGCAGGTGCTCAAGCCCCCCTTGATGGCACGTGCTGCAGGGCCATATAGAGATTTCCTAAAATAATTTGCAGATTTCTTCTCAGACCTATTGGTTACTGTTGATACAGCGCTAATTGTCGGAGATTTTAACAATCACGTTGATAATACAAATGATGCATAAGGACTTGCATTTACTGACCTAATAAACTATTTTGGAGTCAAGCAAAACATAACCAGACCCAGACATCGTTTTAATCATACGCTAGATTTAATGATATCGCATGGAATTGATCTTTAATGATATGATATAGCTATCCCCCCCCCCCCCCCCCAAGTGACGCTGGTATGACCACTAACTTGTATCGGCATGCTGTGATTACTGATATTAAAAACTATATGGCTCCTCGGTATCGTACGGGCAGACTTATTTTCAGCCACCCAAAGACAGATTCACAAAAATAACCTGCTGATTGATTCAATGCTCTCTGTCCCATAATCCAAATGGACTAGACGACAATGACGAGCAAATATATGCACTATCTTCTCTTTTTTTTTGTAAACCATTTTTAGAAGCTGTTGCTCCCATCAAATTGAAAAAGGTTAGAGATAAACGTACTGTGCCATGGTACAACAGTGATACCCATTCTTTCAAGAAAAAAAACTTTTAGTCTTGAGCGCAAATGGAGAAAAACAAACTTGGACGTTTTTAGAATTGCATGGAAAAACAGTATTTCCAGCTATAAAAGCTGCCAGGGCCGAGCATATCCGCAAACTCATAGAAAATAACCAAAACATTCCAAGGTTTTTATTTAGCACAGTGGATAGATTAACAAATAACCAGACGCCACCCAAACTAAATATTGGTAGCCAGTGTGCTGCCTAATATTTTTTTTGGAAACTGTGATACTTTTTTCTTTGATTCTTTGTTTAATAAAAAGTTAAAAAGAACAGCATTTATTTAAAAATAAAATTTTGCAACAATATACACATGTCAACAGTTGGGTCAGTAATTTTTTCTTTTTAAAAAAAAAAAAAATTAATTAATACTTTTATTCAGCAATGATGCATTAAATTGATCAAAAATGACGGTAAAGATGTCTGTAATGTTACAAAAGATTTCTATTTTATATAAATGCTGTTCTTTTTAACTTTTTATTCATCAAAAAATCCTGACAAAAGTATCACAGGTTTCCAAAAAACTATTAAGCAGCACAACTGTTTCTGTCACGGAAACGCAGGCTCTTCCACTAATCAGCGATCTCAATCACTGGAGTTCTGATCACACGCACCTGACCGTCATTCACTAATCACCAGCACCACAGTATAAGAGCACACAGTTCACACAAACACATTGTCTGGTCTCCATTGTGGAAAAAGACTCATTGCTCATGCCAAGCTACTTACCGGAATGCTTGTTCCAAGTCTCCCGATCTCCAAAACCTGGCAACAGATCATACCGTCATCAGTATCCTTGCTCAACTCAGTAAAAGACTCCTTATCTGCCATTCACTACCTGCTTCTCCCATTCACCAGCATCTGCACAATAAACCCGTCTGTTTGATTCCAACCTGTCGGTGTCTTGAGTCTGACTACACTTTACAGTTTTTTAGTCTTGAGTGGATCAGTGATCATTGATCAGAGATCATTGATTATGAATTAGCATGTTAGAATGATTTCAGAAGGATCATGGGTGACATGAAGACTGGACGTAATGATATGAAAAATCTGATTTTATTCACCAGGAATGAATTTTAGTTTAAGTACATTCACACCAAAAAAAACGTTTTTTTAAAAATGGATAGGGACAAACTATCGAAAGATTGTAGCATGGTAATGGTTATGAAATGTTATTATTGATCTTGGCGGAACAGATCTGCTGCTGCTGGTTATTGCGTAGATTATTGCTGCAAGCAGGCACAGGAACTTGCTACTTACGGCAATACGGTGCTGTGAGTATTTAAGACATACTGCTGCTGCACAAATGGCATATAAAATAAACTGTAGCAGATCTATACAGGTGGAGCTGGGAAGGTGGAGGCGTCTTCAGAGGAATCTGAAAGCGTTGCAAAAATGCACCATGTGATGCTAACCAGCCAGTTAAATGTAAAGCAGCAAGCTCATTGGCTGCATATGCAACAAGTTATTTAACGCTGTGAATATCATCAGTTACATTAATACCCATCAGCCTGTGCCATCTAGTGATTTATTGAGATTGACTGAACTATACATAATTTTATATATTTTTTTATTATAGATACATATACCCACACACACATAAAAATAAATATATTTAGATATTTGTTTAAATACATTATACTCGCTCTTAATTCATGTTTGTTCACTAGACATTTTAATTTAGCAACTTTCCTTTCATATATGTAGATGCATGTGTGTGTGTGTGGGGGTTTACCTGTCTAGGCTGTAAAAACATAACAACTATATAAAAAGTTTACAACAAATTAATTACACTCCTGTCAGCTGTACAACAATGGAGGAGCGAGAAAACACAAGAGAATTCGCAGTAAAACTGTCTTTAATCCTTAAACAAGGGGTATACAGGGCAACAGCAACACATGTAGTAAGTCTGACCATTCAGATCGGAACAGGGGAGAAGGCACAGGCTTAAAAATTACAATCAAAGGGGTTGATTGGGGAACACAGGTGACATCAATGGAACGTAATCAAACTAAATGAGGACAGGAACTTGACCAAATAAGGAAACACAGGAAGGACTACGGGGACTACAAAATCTGACAACTCAATTTATTTTTGTTCACTAGACAAACCAATTTTAATTTATACAACTTTCATTTCTATATATCTACAGTATATGCATGGAATGATGTGATGTGTGTGTGTGTGCGGTGTGTGTGTCGTGTAAGTATAGTATTAAAATTATCCATATTGATTTGTTTTTAATATTTCTTAATATTCATGTTCTACTACTATAATTAATTTTAATTTCTGAAAATTAGCAAGAGGGTGGCTAACTGCACACTGATCCACTCAAGCCAAAAAGTCTACAAAAACGTATTTTTAATTTTTATAAATTGCATTGTGCAAAAGTACAAAGTGCATGTGAATTAAAAACAGATGGCCGCGCAAGCAAACGTTTCAGCACCTGTTTTTTTTTTTTTTTTTTTTTTTTTTTTTCTATCTTCAGCTCACTTAACACAACATTCGCCCTTTTTAAGTAGGTCAACAATTAAAGACAATCAGCTGAATTCAATTATCTCAGGTAAACCTCAATTAATCACAAGCAGAATTCCAAGAAAGTTTGATAATTCACATATATAGCAGAATATTACAAGTATACAACGTCAAAGAATGACCAAACATTACAAATACAACAAACACAGCAGGAGAGAGAGAAGATAAAGCAGTAACGACAATACCAATTTTTACAAAAAACAAGAGAGTTCTAGTTCTTCATTTATACCCTCAAGAAATAAAGATTTAAGTTCAAAGATCCAGAAAGCCTCCCTTTGCAACAACTTCTTATCTCTATCTCCGCCTCTTCTATGAGGTAGAATCCTCTCGATGCCCAGGAACTTCATGTCAGACAAAGAGTGGTTGGCAGGCTTAAAGTGACGAGAAATTGAAGATGTATCATCCTGTCTCCTAATGGCACTTGTGTGTTCAATCATTCTTGTGCGTAATGCATGTATAGTTTTGCCAACATATAGTTGTAAACATGGACAGATGATAATGTAAATAACATATGTACTCTTTCAAGTGATCAGTTGTCTAATCTTATAGGTTTTTAGTGTGCGAGGATGTGTAAATGATTTACATTTAACATACTTAGTACAGGAAGTACAGTTGTGACATGGAAAATTACCCTGGGCATTGACAAGAGTAGTCGGAGAAGAGATGTAGGTGTCAGCATAAACAAGCTTATCCCTCAAATTAGAGCTCCTGGAAGAGACAAAGAGTGGTTGATCACTAAATACATTCAATAACTGGGGATCAATTTGGATAATGTGCCAATGACTCTTGATAACAGTTTTAATGTCATTACTCAGTGGACTGTATGTGGATTTAAAAATACATGAAAAATTCTTGTTTCTTTTATTCATAGTCAAATTTCTTTCCTCCTGTTTTTGTAAGCTAGAAACCTTCTCAAGTGCAGTGTCAAGCCACTTATTAGGATAACCCTGTGATTTAAAGTCCATATACAAGCTCTGGGCTTAAGCCTCAAAATCCTCTTTCTTAGAACAAATATGATGGAGTCTCAAAAACTGGCTATAGGGTAAACCACGTTTTAAGGGCATTGGGTGAGCACTCTTAGCATGAAGAAGACTGTTCTTAGCTGTGTCTTTTCTATAAAGAGAGGAGACTATTTGATTATCCACAATTGATATAGAGGTGTCCAAGAAATTGACATAAGTGATCCCCACATGATATGTGAATTTGATGGAAGGCCTAAGACAGTTCATGTACAAAATAAATGCTTCAAAGTCACTTTCAGAACCTTTGTAAATAACAAAGCAATCATCGATGTATCTCTTAAACAAAATGATGTTGTCAGCTGATTGTCTTTAATTGTTGACCTACTTAAAAAGGGTGAATGTTGTTTGTTAAGTGAGCTGAAGATAGCGATGCACTGAAACGTTTGCTTGCTTGCTCGTGTCCATCTGTTTTTAATTCAACATGCACTTTGCACTTTTGCACATGCATTTATCAAAAAATAAAAAGGATGTTTTTGTAGACTTTTTAGTCTTGAGTGGATCAGCGTGTGGTTATCCACCCTCTTGCTCATTTTCAAGTATCCTACTGGCTCTACGCACCTGCAGTACAAGGAACTTTTTTTTGGAGCGCTACAATTTTCTCAAATTTCTCAAATCTATTTTAATTTATCCAGCTTGATGAAATATTGTATTATAATATCGTACTATTAATGAATTAACATTCACTAATGAATGCTGTTTGAAAAACAAAGACGAAAAAAATGTGCTGGTGAGTACAGCAGGTTATAATCACAGCAGGCTCTCCAGGTCATCCAGACATTATATTGTTCAATTTTCATTACCTCCCCTTTACTGTCTCTCATATTCTCTCTCTCTCTCTCTCTCTCTCTCTCTCTCTCTCTCTCTCTCTCTCTCTCACACACACACTGAGTAGGCAGTGCAATACAGCTGAAATATACAAACCCATACTTTCAAGGGCTCCATTCCCTGCGTTATCTCTACTTCCATCTCACGCTTCCCATATGCTTGTGTCGGAACTTATTGGGAAGTGCAGCTGTAACATGTATTCTGTATTCCAGCAGCCATATGCTCAAGCTGCTCACAGCACAGACCTGCCAGGGATGTGGTTACACTTCTCATGACAGTCACACGTGATCCACGAATCATTGTGTGCGTATCACCACCTTTAATCGATTTTGTTTGGAAAGATTATCATTCTTGTCAAAAACGATGAAGGTTTTGTCTCTGAGATAAAAACCAGAGCTCGAAGCCAGAGGGGAAAACACTAGTGTGGTGTAACATTAATATACTACAGCCATCACCAACAAGGCCATTACATATCCAGATAGGGAATCCATCAGTAAGTCTGTATTATTCATGACGATGTTTTCACAAGACTACAAACGTGGCTGCTGCAGAAAGGAGGCAACCCCATTGCTAGTACTAGAGAGCTCTGCATTCCCGTTCCTGGCTCAGGCCCAAAACACCCTCTTCTCACCAAAAAGCTTGACTTACAGGGTGACATCAGCAGTCAGAGACTGTGTTAACAAGTATGGGAATGATTATCCTCCTGTGGGCACTGAAATAGCATAATGAGCGAAGTGAAACATTAGCACTCATTTGAAACTCACTCAACAGGCAGAGACGTAATTAAATGGCTGCATATGCAGGTTAACTGTCTATTTGTTGACAGAGATGTTTTCACTCAGGCCATTGAGGGACAGTTCGCATGTTCACCTTAGCTATTTTATTGAATTTTTTTTGTATTTGCAGAGGGTGCAAGAGGATTTCATCAAATGCAGATGAAAACGGTGGTTGAACCTCTGATGCTGATGCTCACTAATGTTGACAGATATTTAAAAAGCATTTAAATTATTCAGGGTGTGATGTTGCATCCAAAAAAACAGGCATGCTTACCTTTGCTCTTTACTCATATCTCTATGTAAAAGTCCTATTTATGTTTTCATGAAGGCATAAATTGTTAAAATTGACAGTGCACCAAGTTCAAGATTTTTGACAAAATCTCTTTAGACATGGCCTTTTGCCTATAAGGTTACAATAATAACATAAACAAACAAAACAAATCCACAAGTTATTATAGCTCATATAACATTTACTTTGACCTACATCTAAGCAGTAATGTTTTAGCATCATTACAATACTATTCAAGTTTTTATTCATATTTAAATGAATTTTTATTTGTGTATTTTCTGTTTTCATTTTAATTTTAGTTTTATTCGTTTTTTTGTGTGTGTTTTTGTCCGTTTTATTATTATTATTATTTTCCATTAAATCCATAGTTTTTATATTTTATTTTAATCCAGTTAAGAAAAAAAAACAAAAAAGCAATTGTTTTATATACAAATTGTTTGACATCCTGAACTGACAATCAACAAGCAACTCCTTTAACTAACTATATAAATAAAATTAAAACATTTTAAGCAATTAATAGAAAGTGCCAAAATCCATCCATCCCTGCTGGAGCATTTCCTACTGAGAAACACGACATTGACAAGTCATTTTGGGAAAAAAAAGAATATATAACTAAATAAAAGATTAAGAATGATTTTATTCTTGTTTTGAATTAAAAATAAATATGAATGTTTTTTCCCCTGTGATTTAATAATTCCTGCATCCCAGTATTAAGCAGTGTAGTCATCTCTTTGTCAGCACAAAGTTTGCAATTAACTGATGTAGCGCTGCTGTTTACACTGGGCTAGGTGCCATCTGTGCTGAAGATGAAATACACTTGGCTTTTACTCATTTTACTCCGATACAAAAGACATGCTTCAGCAAAGACCATAAAGGCCTCTCTGTCTCAGTGGAGAATGATTTTTGCCAAACACACATGAATAGTGTAGATAACAGCAAACTTGCACCACTAAGACCAATCGCTCTGCTGCTCTGTCACATCTTACTTCTGTTTCTCAAACAACGTACATAGATATAGACCTCATATGCCATCTGATACATCTACACTTTGATTCATTTTGCACTCTCTAAATAGACTTTTATACCCACTTTGATCCCTCAGTGTAATTTGTGTGAGAGGTTCTGGATCACCTCCTCAAATTCTTGGCTGGGCTTCACAAGCAGTGGAGGACTTTTATTGCTCAAAGGCAAGCCTGGGTAAATCAGACCCGCTTCCTGAGCAGATGCATATGGGAGATTTATGGCGACAACAGGCTGGGGATAAATATAAAAACTGATCAGGAAGGGAGGGGTGTTTGTTTGTTATAAGTCTGATGGAGACAATAAGGTTATGTGGAAAAATTTAAAAGGATTGTAAATAAATGAACAACTGAATAAATAAATATTTATATTATTTAGTATATGTGAGAGTGACTGTTTGTTTTGATAATTCCTCATTTCTAATATGTTAGTCACTTTACATTATAGAAAAATACATTTATCTAAAGCAGCATACATAAATAACAAAAAACATTGTTTTTGTAACAGTTTAATTAAATATTTACTGAGTTATACTAAAGAATCCCACATTCCAATGCAGAATGCTACATTATTATTATTATTATTATTATTATTGTTATGTGACGCTATGTAGGACAAGTGGTTTGGAGAATGGTTGGATGATGATGGTGATGGTGATGATGATGATGATTATGATTATGATTATGATTATAATGATATTATTATTATTATTGTTGCTGTTGTTATTAATCCACTGTTGTTATTTCTTATATAACTTGAAAAGTCTCCACCATCTCTGGTGACCCTAGGACAACCCTAAAACTTCCACCCCTTCCCCCACACCACCCGTGGTTTTGGAGAATTTTAATATATTTATATAATAAATAATAATAAATCATTCATTAAAATCCAAATCCAGAATTTCTTAATTTTCGATACATTTCTTATTCCATCTTTTGAATTACAGAGAAAATGTTCATGTCATGCAAATCATTTTCATTTCTATCTGTTAAATAAATGTTTAGAGAAATCATTTCCTTCCCAGATGAGATCTGTCACTCATTTCATGACAGATTAATTCCTAAACACACATTTCCTTCCTGTCAACTATATGGGAAGGGTTGTTGTTTTTCTTTTGTTTTTGTCTTATAAACTATATGGGAAAATCCATGCTTTAAAAATGCTACTTACTTCTTTTTTGGGGGGTTGAAGTAACCAGTATCAGTATCATTTTTCCTCAATAATGTGCTTTGATATCATTTTCACATTAAAATCCACACTGAAACATTTAAAGATAAAATATGACAGACAGAGACGTACTAGTAACTGTAACTGTAGAGAGCAATGTGATAATGCCTAACAGAGGGATTGAAGAACGGATAAGAGAGGAATCACTGGTTTAAAACGTCAAAATTGATTGAAATCTAAAGGAAGGGTATTTTAGCAGGAACTGAATTTGCAAAGATGGAAGTGGGTGTGAAAAACAAGGGGTGGGGGGGCGGGGGGGGGGGGGGGGTGATAATTTGGATTGAATTCCGGTCCTATTAAGAAAAGCTTTTCAATAATAAAAAAGTATTTTCATTGTGGTTTTTAAAATGATTTTTGAGCAGTCAAGCAAACAAAACCACTGCTGTATGCACATTTTGAATAAACAAATGTACAAAAAGCATTAAAAAGAAACTTTTTTTAAACCATGAATAATTTAGAAGGCCTCCATTTCTTATCCATTAAAAACACACATTCCTGGACTCATCCAGATATGACAGGAAGTTCGAAATCATTGGAAAAAATGGAGCTGAGTTGGCTTTTTCCTCATTCTTATAGACTGAGAGACACATACGGAGTAGCAGCTCTTCCCTGAACACCAGTACTTAAGAAATCTTACATTACACATTAATCTAATCCTAGCAATTTCCCAGGGCTTTTAACACAGGGTGAGGAGACAGGAGGCCAAAAACTAAAAGTGAGAACTTCAGTGGTATTAGGATCATAACAAGACAAGAAATTAAATCAAATTTAACTTCGATCTCCAGCTTCTTCTGTTTGAAAGTCGAGTTCTGACAAATATTAGTATTATGTCATACTCTACGACTTCAGCTTCAGCAAGAGGGAAATGGGATGAATGTTACAGACATGTCTGAAACATGAGAACTGCAAAGATTTGTATTTCTCTGTTACTAATCTGATTTCATATCATTTTGTTCACTTTAGCAGTGTTTATTAAGACAGGATTGGGATCTAATTCTGTGTTGTGCAGCCCTTAAAAGGAATAATCCTATTGATACAGAGTATTTCATCGGAATGACTAAACTAGACATCCACCGGCGTGGTTTGCGTTCTAATTGGTTTGTATGTTTGAAAGGATAGCTTACTCAGACAGTTGTTTTTTCCTTTGCTAGTGATGAACCACTTAAATGTGGCTTTACTGTAGATTATAATCATAAGGGATTATCTTTAGCCCTTTATCTGGTTTTGAGAGGAACTGCCATGTGGTAAAGACATGTGCGCTCATGTGTAAATATTTCAGACTAAGTTGATGGAAAGGTCCAGTGAGGATATATCCAACCCTCTGCTAATCTAGGAGAAGGTAAGTGCCATAACTCTTAAACCATATTTGGAGAATGTCTTTTATTATTGATGACATATTTTGGGACTAGAGTTGGCTAGGCCTTTTCTGTCAACAGCGGGCATTGGTGCACAAACTGTCGCTGTATATTTGGTTTATTGTTCACTTACAAGTTCTTTACCATTTCAGATGTTCATCTGGTCATCAGTGTTCTCCAGGGAACCCCAGGTTCCTGGTCAGCGCTAGCCGGAGGAACTGGTGATTAACATGCTGATGCTGGAGCTGGGCTCTTTGCTGAAGCGCACAGAGTGCCTCCGCCAGGATAGGACGACGGAGAACCGCAGGTGCAGCTCCTTTGTGGATACAGCTGGCTGGCTGCACCTCCACAAAACTAAGTCCTCCTATGAGATTCCAGCTGGGGAGATGCTGGAGCTTCAGGATCTGTGTGCCAAGGTCTCTCCCTCCCAGTGCGGTCCCCTCATCCTCAGGTAGGCCTACGTCAATAGTAGGTTAGAGTTAGACTTTAGTGAACAATACCTCAGACCTCAGACAGCAACATGCATTTAGTTTGAGAATGATCGAGTACCTTAAGTGGTGTCGATTTTTAAAAATAAATTTCTGTCTGTAAACTTTGGAGTGCAGTCTGTGCATATATATAGCACAACACAATTTATGTTTTGCCGCTCCTAAAAAAGAAGTGTGTTGTTTAAAAAAAAAAAAAAAGCTATAGTTATGATGTGCAGTGCTAGGTAGTAACTGATTACATGTAATCTGGATTACGTAATCAGATTCCAAAAATTAAGTAGGCATTTAAAAATACATGATAACATATCTTATTATTCTCGCAATTGCAATAAATTATTAATAATTTATTGATTATCACTAACTCTTTTTTTCTTCGTCTTTTAAAATTTCCTTTTAAATGTAAAAGGAAATATATCAATATACTAATATTTACTTGAAGTAGTCTACTCCCTGAGATTTTTAAGGATTTTTTTTAATGCTTTATTAATTCAATGCCACAAGAACATGAGGTATTACATATTCACATGATCAAATTAACATTATTAGCTGCCAGAGAAAAAAAAGGGGAAGAAAATTACATAAAGTTCAATGCTTTCAGAGCATTACATTTTTTCAGTGCTTTTTTGTTTTTTGATTGTTCCAAGAGATTTACATATAATTTAAAGTCATTTATAAAATGTGAAAAATATGGTTTACATTGAGCCCACTTCTTCTTATGTATATGGAATTTTCCTAACAAAATAAACAAATATGTTGTTCTTTACAATTCAAATGTTTTCTGTATAAAAAAGTACAACAGATATACTAATTTCTATCATACACTCTATTTTTCTGTTAATATAGAATTCAAAATCCTTCCAAAATAATCTTGAATAAATACAATGAAAAAAAGATGCAAAATAGTTTCTTTTTCTTGACCACAAAACTCACAGGTATACGAAATATTAAGCTTAAACCTTTCCAAAACATGCTTAGCGGGATCAGTTCTATGCAGTATTTTGTTAGACACTTCCTTAATTTTGTTATTGATATAAAACTTATTTGGCAGTTTCCATGCTTTAACCCAAGAGATATTACCAAATAAAGAAGACCAAAAAAATCTTGCTGCAGGTAGGGACACAGAACAAAGAGCATTCCTTATAATCTTATTGCTACACTGTTGTTTTAAAACATCAACGTTTTCAATGAAAATGTTACCACAAGGATTAACCATGCTGATTTCTTCTGAGATACAGTTTTTTAAAAGTAACATCACACTTGGAATTTGGAATTGCGTCAAAAACAATAGCAAATTCTCTTGGTTTAACTGGTAATTGGAATTTCTGAAGAAATTCAGTATACGACAACAAGTACCCATGGGAATTAACTAACCGCCTTACTAAAAGAATACCTTCTTTGAACCAAGTATGATTGAATAAAGATTTGTTTTTAAATAATATGTCCTCGTTATTCCATATGAAATAGTTGTGGGGTGAAAAATTGTGCTTATACATCAATTTCCATGCTAACAGGGCTTGTCTGTGAAAACCGACCAATTTAACAGGAATTTTGTCAACAGAAAAATTAAATTTCAACAAAAAGTCTATGGCTCCAAGAGTATTAAATATATAATTTGGAAATACATTCCAAGGACTTTCTCTATTCTTCATAAACTCTATCAACCATTCAAGTTTAAAAGTGTCATTGAGAGTATTATAATCTAAGACCTCCAGTCCCCCTTGCTCTTTAGGATTACAAATTACCTCCTTTTTTAAATAATGTGGGTTTTTTCTCCAAATAAAGTTATAAAGAATCTGATCTAGATCTTTAATAATCTTGGGAGGCACATCTAATGATAATGATGTGTAGACAGATCTAGATATACCTTCCGCCTTTGACAATAATACCCTCCCAAATATTGAGATGTCCCTCATGATTTTTAAGGAATTTAAGGTAACATGTTCATGGTTCTCTGACATTGGTTAATGGTCACATGACATGCAGGTAAGCAAATCAAATATTGAATCTTTTTTGTAAGTGTTTTATTTTGATTTATTTTACAATTATTTAGATTTCACATTTTACGATTTAATTATTAGCTTTTCATTAAACTCATCCACCCATGCTGTTTATTCATGAACCCCACTTTGGGAAACCCTTACACAATGTAATGTTTTACGCACTTCATGTTATTAAAAACAATAAATGTAATAGCTTATTTCTTTCTCTTGGTATTTTTATATCAATATGGTACAAGATTTAAATCAATGTGATAAATGAGTTCGGTCAAAAGTAATCAAAAAGTAGTCTGATTCTATTACCTAAAATGTGTAATGTAATGCATTACATCTGCAATTTTGTTCATGCATTTTGGAATCAGTAATGGACTACAAATTGCAACTAATCTATCCAGCACTGAAATGGACTTGGAACAAAAGTTTTGTGGTTACTATTTAACTTCAAACACTTCAAAAGTGTTTAAGCAGCCTATTACCTCCCATCCTTAGCGTCACCATACTTAAATACATAAAAAATAAAATAAATTCACATAGGCATGCATCGAAACATTTCTGGTTACTGAAATGTTAAATTGAAAAACAAAAAACGCTTTAATTTCAAAACCATTTCTGTGGTAACCTCCCCTCATGATATGAAAACACATGAAAAATACTACATTATACTAAAAAAAATCACATTGGCTTAGACGTTTTGTCAAAACTAACCAAGCCATTTCAGTGGATGATGAAGTCGGTTTTCATAGCAGAGGACATTTTCCACTAAGTTTTTGTAGCCACAAAGTGTCTTATTTACTCCTAAATTGTACATATTTGTACCTTTTGAAAGGGTACCGCCTCAAAGTGAGTTTTGTACCTTTTTTTCTGAGAGAGTGGAACAGTTCTGTTGATGTTAAAGGTACTTCACTGAATCAGATGCTAATAAAGAACCTTCATTTTTACGAGTGTATTGCTCTTCTTCTCATTCAAGCAGCATGGTCTTGCTGTTTCAGCATCATGAACCTTTTGTACACTTCCCTTCCATCAAATGTGGCATATTTATCAAATGCAAGAATTAAACATTATAGTTTTAAAATGCCGCTTTTGTCCTTTATTTAAAAGTAGCTTTGATTAACTTTATTAATAATCTGAATGAATTTGGAGTAATCAGTTACTACATATGCTACTGTAAAAAAGACAAATAGCAACAGACATTACAAAGCAAGCATACAATTCTATTTCTTCCATTTTACAGTATGCATTTCACAAATGGTGGGGTAGGACGTTCCCCCAATCTCAATGTCCAGTTAAACACAAAAGGATGTATTCTCTAGAAAACTCCATTTGAAGTATTCTCATGGACCCCATGAGACATTTCAAACAAGCTTGTGAAGGAGGATTAAAACACCCAATGAAATAAAAGAAAAATCCTGTTTGAATTGTGTTTAACTTTCATGATTCACAGCCAAAATTTGTAAAAGTTCTCTAGCTCCAAATACTTATTTCTCACCTGCTGAACCTGCTGTGTTCACAAGTTTTGTAAACGTGGTAATCAATCCCAAAATCAAAAACAGAAAGAATACATATTAAAACCTCTAGACAGTCATCATAAAGGTGTAGAAGCATAATCCTCATTTGAGATGGCTTGGTAGTCTACTGCAGCAGGCAGAATATAAGATGGATTCTGTTACAAACCACTGCATAAAGTCTTCTCTAAAAGAAGATTTAGACAACAGAAAGAAAAAAAATGCAAACAATAGGAGGGGGAGGGGGGCAATAAACAAAATTTCTCAAGAGCAATTTTTGAGGTGACAAATAATACAGCTAAAATTGTACTTGTAAGGATATGTATACACAGAGGAAAGCTTATACTACTATTAGTGTAGCAGGGAGACAGCGCCAAATTAGACAACTTCAAGCTATTGTTGTCGCGCCACGACTGCGCTCGTGTCCATTGTAGACATGACTATCTGTCACAGTGTTGCCAAGTCCGCGGTTTTCCTGCGGAATTGGGCTTAGGGACTACTTTACCACTGTTTCCGCGGGTTGAAAAACCCCAATAATGTGATATTTAGCCCCTGGAATGCGAATTTTACGAGGAGACCGCTCGAAACGCAGTTCGTTTGGGCTAGTTTTGAGTAGCAAGCAATTGGGCGGGTTTTGTTGTGTGAAACCTGGCAACCCTGTCTGTCAAGCAGGTAACATTATTATTGCTAACATAGCAGACTTATAAAAAATACATTGGCATCATCTGTATTAGAGAGAAAATAATCACTTCATCCGATGTTTAAGTGAATAAAATAGCCTTGACAGCCTTACTTACTAGAGTTCCACAACTATTGGCTTTGTTCTCTCTCACCAGACTGGTGTTAGTGTAGGGCAGGTGATGCAAAAGAGGAAAGCAGGCATTTGGACCAAAGCACTGTGAGGCAAGGGAGGGGGAGTCTCAAAATGTTTCTAAACTTAAAATGCATTTTTGTCCCATTTGCGTTGCTTTACTACTTACACAATTATTTAAAGTATAAAGCATTGTTATTTACAATACACAGTGGTTTTTAAATCATATTTTTAGGGGGGACAACCCTCAGATGCAGAAACATATCAGATTGAAATTTAAATGGACAGACTGTTTTAAATCAACTACAAACTGACAAATGCTCTGTCTATATAGAGTCTTACGAATATTCAATTCCATCCATTTTGAGGAAGAAGATCACTAAAAGAGAGCTTGGCAGCCAGTGAGGATAGAAAGAGCAGAGAAAAGAAAAAAAAGAGACCGAGAGAACGGCCCCTTTCATTCCTCAAATACTGAGAATCACCCGAATCTGCGCCTCTTAAGAGTGGACATCAGGTCATGAAAACCACAAAGACAATGAAAAAAATGATGAGGATTAGGAACATCTTGATGAGCAGCCAGCGGTTGCTGGACACAGACTGGAAATATTTGAGTATCTCTGTGTGCGCGAGATCCACGTTCAGCTGAGTGTCCTCGACATTAGCATCAATTCTGTCAGAGAAGAGAGAAGTTCAACGGAAAGAATTATTGTTTGTTCATACATAGTGTAAATAACACTACCCTTTAAAAGTTTGGGGTCAGTTTTTTTTCAGTCTTATGCTCACCAAGGTTACATTTATAAAATCAGTAATATTGTGAAATACAAATTAAAATATTAAAATGTTTCGTTTTAACTCCAGTTTTCAGTGTCACATGATCCTTCAGAAATCATTCTAATATGCTGATTTGATGCTCAAGAATTGTTTCTTTTATTATCAATGTTGACAAAAAGCTTGCGAGAATATTTGTTGGTGTGAAAACCGTACCATAAACAAAGTTCAAACAGTATTTATTTTAAATAGAAATCTTTTTATTATAAATTATACTACATTATAAATGTTATTTCGTTTGAACGGTAGTGTATGTCTCAAGATGTTAAAGTGGAGTCAAGATGCTGGCCTATTCAAAACAACCTAAATCATTATTCTGCCAAAACAATTTAGAAAACTATTTTTTATGACACTGGTACCACTTACTACTGAAGAAACTGCTGGGTAACTGTTATGCGGCAGTAAAAGTGGTGATTACACTGGCAGAGAGCTTTTCATTATGGTCATACACAGTGATGACCAAACCACAAATGGAAGCAAATGGGAAAAAACACACTTGTTTATTGATTAGACACTTAAAATGAAATAGAAAAAAATAAAGACTGGTGCTTGAATCTGACCTACATTTCTAGGTACATTTCTAAGTCATATTTATGTACTAGTATTTATTATTTATTACTATTTTGAATTAGCTTTTTTTTCTTATATTTTCAGATATTTTATATTTGTGTTTAAGTTTTAGTAATTCCATTATATGCTTTGTCATTTTTATTAGTTTTACTTACAGTAATTTCAACTTCAACGAAAATTAACTAAAGGGATAGTTTACCCAAAAATGAAAATTCTGTCATTAATTACTCAACATACATGTCGTTCAAACCGTACAGACCTCCGTTCATCTTCGGAACACAAATTAAGCTATTTTTGATAACTTCTGAGAGTCTCTGACCCTCCCATAGACAGCAATGCAAGTAACTCGATCAACAGTCCACTACAGAAGAAAGTAGAATGGCATGAAGATCACGGTTTAAAATAGTCCATGTGACATCAGGGGTTCAACCGTAATTTTACGAAGCTACGAGAATACTTTTTGTATGCAAAGAATATTCAACAATTCGTCTTCTCCACGTCACCCTAGCACCATTTTGGAGAGTATCCCCTGGATGTAAACAGCGTATGCTGTTCTGTGTCAGCTGCGCCACACGGATACGTTTTCTAAGTTTATTTACGCTTTGATTTGAACAAAAACAACGTATCCACATGGTGCAGCTAACGAGGAGACGAATTGTTGAATAAAGTCGTTATTTTTTTTCTTTTGTGCACAAAAAGTATTCTCGTAGCTTCGTAATATTACGGTTGAACCCCTGATGTCACATGGATTATTTTACCGATCTCCTTGCTACGTTTCTGGACGTTGATCGTGGTAGTCCCCTTGCTGTCTATGGGAGGGTCAGAGAACTCTCAGAATTAATCAAAAATAGCTTAATTTGTGTTCCGAAAATGAACGGAGGTTTTACGGGTTTGAAACGACACGAGGGTGAGTAATAAATGACAGAATTTTTGGGTGAACTATCCCTTTAAGTTTAAGCTTTTAAAATTACATTTTACTCATTTTATTTTAATTATCTAAAATGACTTTTAATAGTTTTGGTAAACAATAACAACAGAAATTTAGGTGAAAATGTCAGAAAATCTATCTAAATGGACATAGAATACCTCCTCATGATGAAGAATCTCTCAAGGAAGATCCTTCCTCACCTTTGTACAGTCTCTTCCTGTTCTTTCACCATATGAGCCAGCTGCTGAAATATGGATCCGAGCTCCACAATGGTGGACTCTATATTCTGCATAGTGTCAGCACGGTTCTGAATGTATGAATCCTAAACAAACATGACAACAGAGATTCAAACTTACTTAAATCAGTTGCTGTACATTCTAAAACAACCGATGAACAAACAATACCCGTTCACTGATTAACTGCATCTGCTGACTGGAGCTGAGGTCCATATCTATAGATATATCCGTCTTCTTGGAGTCGTCCTGCATAAGCACCGAATTGTCTGTTGAAAGAGGACCAAAAATGAAGAATAACTACATGAATGTGGACAACGTCTGCTTTTTTCTCAAGTAGAGATGCTCTTACTGAAGTTGTTTTTCTTTTTCAGTGCGTGGAACAGTACATGAGGAGGACAGCAGAGACAGGACGTGTCGGTCTGCAGAATAAAATGTTGCGGCTTGCCTGCACGGGTTACTTTCTGCAGTCACGTTTAGGTTTGGTAACCCTACACACACCGGTATTTCTTCTTTGTTGACGGTCTTGAACTGTATTTTCACATGACATCTGCTCAACATTTATATACTTGAAAACATTCAAACGCCCCTGAAATCAGAAAACGGTAGCGCATGATGGTACGTGGAGTTAGGAGTCGAAACATTTAAAAAAGGTAAACAATCACGAGGAGAGGGAGTATCCTATCGCTGGTTTGTCTGGCTTCGAGCAGGGGACTGCAGGATGAAGCGTATCGCACTCGACCGAAGCATCAGATGCCGCAGTTTGGAGCTCCAGAAAGAAGCAGGGACAGAAACAGCTTAATTTGTACAAGCCGGAGAAGCCCACTAGGACATCTTTACCTTTGTGAATTGAGCAGTTTGTTAGAAGGGCCAGAGGTTGAATGGACCCTGTAAAGAGACTCGTTACGATGGTGAGATTGGAGATGAGAGTCTCTGAAGAGATGTTGCCCATTCACTGTCCACTCACCGTGATTCGAGCAACGAGTTCCTGGGCAGTGCCCAGCACCTATCTGCTTATTTAGATGTTAAATGTGCCTGAAAACGGACACACAGGACAGATTGTAGAGTATGAAATGGACAGACAGAATAATGTGTCCTTGGCGAAGGGAAAGTAACAATCACCCTAACCTGTTTCACAATATAAGTGAGTTCATCAATTTCAGCTGCTTTGTCATCAAAAAGGGACTTTCTTTTGGCAAACTGCCAGGTGTGAAGGGTGCAAACAGATGAAGTGTTACACGTTCAAAAACAGTACACAGTGGCACATGTGTGAGAAGAGATACTTACGGATTGTGAGCTTCTACCATTGGCAATAGTTGTGTGCTGAGGTCTCTTCCATTCGCCTGTTAATGAGATGCGCAGTAAGCTCCATAGGGACGTGTCATATAATGGCCCAAGTCGATGCGATGTAGAAATAACACAGGACCATTGTAATAGCATCGTGGATCGACGGTCTGAATAAATTATAGGTCAAATGCAGCGTCTCGGTGCCAATACTAAACACAGTTGCAGGAAAAAGTCTGTAAACCCTCTGGATTTTCCAGGAAATTGGTCATTTGATCTAATCTTCAACAATAAACAAACAATAGATTGAAGTATGTGAAGCTTCAAAAGCTAACAGCAGTCAGGAGTCAGCTAACCTGGAGTGCAGTCAGACACTAAAAATCATTCACAAATTTGGAGTTTGACATTTGGGTCAATCACATCATGCTCCTTTGTTTATTTTTATTCAGACCTATTAATGTACTGATAAAAAAAATACAATAAAAATGTAAGTCATACTTAGGAAACTTTTTAATAAAGTAAAAAAATGTCAGTGTGACACCACTGTTGTGATAGCATAATGACAATTAATTCTTGAAAAAGAAAAGCATGAAGCACTAGCAATCAAAAGTTTATTAAAGGTGACATATCATGAAAATCTGACTTTTCCAGGTTTTAAGTGCTATAATCAGGTCCCCGGTGCATCTACCAACCAAGGAAACGTGAAAAAGATGAACCAAGTAACTTTTTTTTTGGTATATACATTTGCTTCACATGCAAGCGTACTGAGAAACGAAAGATGAGCGTGTCTGATGCGCGGTGGTGACGTGGCAAATGGGATACCTTCATTATAAATTAAAAAGCGCCTATAATAATGCAGAGTTCTACCACGGCGCGTCATTTTGAGTGGCAAGCGACAAGGGTGATTAGTTGCATAATTTGCCATGGCGAAGTTCACTAACTGTTCTGTCTTTGACTGCAAGACGAGCACCAGAAACACTGTTTTTAGACAGTCCCAGCCTCAGAGGAGACCAAGAGAGCAGTGGATTTTTTTAATTTATTATGTATATTGCTGCTGCCACACGATTCTGAAAATAAACATGCAATTTATTTCCCAGCTGTTTACCTTCACAGACATAACCGTTTTTGTAACTCGTGTTGTGCTTTTAAAGTAAAACTGGTTGTGTGAATGAAAAACTTAGTTTATCGTACTACATGCTTGTGAAAGCCGCTTTCGTCATTGTGCTTCGGTTGTGATGCGCTCAGAAAACCGTATTCTATCAGAAGTTTTTTACAAACTAATATGGTTTAAAAAAGCCATATGATTCGAAGCGTGCAAACTGATAATCAGAACACAAAAAATGATGTTTTTTTAGCAGTTGTTCCGAGCGGTAATGTTAGATGGTCTTGCACCGCCGGGACCCGAGACGGATATTTTGGCGCCGGGAGTTAAATTCCTGAAATAAAACGCAGTAGGCCGGTCGTAACTTGGTGTAATTTGATAACTGAAGGCGAGGGCACAGTCTAAAAAATATCCGTTCCCGGACGTCCATTTAGAACAGCTATTATTCGGCACGCTTATTTTCTTACTTGGAACATCACACAGGTACAGCATTTCACACGCTCAGGGACTGACGCAATGCATTTAAATGTCAAAGTTTTATTGTGCGGAGGTACAACCGCAGCGCGACAAGCAATGTGCCATAACGATGATCAAAGCACTAGATTTCGTAGTTACTTTTTTTCCTACTAGTGGGTTGGCAAATCATAAATATTAAAACGAATTTAGTGTCTTAAGATAATAAATAAAATTGAAGTCAAAGTCATGAAAAAATTATCAAGACTCTTGACAAGACGAATAAAATAACATAGCCTAAAGTTTTGTGCAGACTACACTTTTATTTAGCCTATTTCTCTTTCTTTCAGTAGCGAAAATTTAAATGTGAGATTCTGGAAATGAGATCTAAATTTAACGGGAACGATCGGGTCGGGAAGAAAATTATTCTAAGCAGACAGCGGGTGAACAAAGAGTGAATATATAGCGGGAGCGGGTGGGTGCGGAATAGAACCTTGCGGGAGCGGGACTGAAAAAACAGTCCTGTGCAGACCTCTACTGTAATGGCGCAGCTCATTCTGGAAAAGAGGGCGGGGAGCAGCAGCTCATTTGCATTTAAAGAGACAGGCACGATAAACAGCGTGTTTCTGCTTCCACTCAAATAGGCATTTTCAAAATGATATAATACAAGATCTGTGGAGTATTTTGAGCTGAAACTTCACAGACACATTCTGGGGACACCAGAGACTTATATTACATATTGTAAAAAGGGGCATAATATGTCTCCTTTAATGTTTTTGAAAGATGTCTCTTATTCTAACCAAGCTGCATTTATCTGATTAAAAATACAGTAAAAACCGGAATACTGTGAAATATTATTACAATTGAATACCTGTCATCTATTTTAATATATTTTAAAATGTATTCCCGTGATGAAAGCTGAATTTTCAGCATTCATTACAAACTTTAAGTTTTATTTTTTTTTTTTTTCACCGCGAAGGGGGGGGTCTTCAGTGTCGCTGCATGATCCTTCAGAAATCATTCTAATATGCTGATTTGGTGCTCAAGAAACGTTCCTTAATATCATTAATGTTAAAAACTGTTGTGTTGCTTAATATTTTTGCAGAAAATGTGATACATTTGTATTAAGATTCTTTCATTATTCAAAACAGCATCGATCTAAAATATAAATATTTTGTAACATTTAAATGTCTTTACTGTCAATTTCCTTGCTATATTAAAATGATTAATTTCTTTAAAAACTAATATTGACCCAAACATTTTGAACAGTGGTCTATATATGGTCTATAAATTTAACAGAATTGCCAGAGTAAAAACAATGTAATTTAAGAATGAATAATTAATGATATCTGTAATTTATAATCATAAATCAAGAGTGTAATTAAAATGTTATTACTTGTTACTTAATTACACAATATGATATTTCTTGAGTGAATAAACTTTCTCGGTTTTGTTTAAATTCTTGCTTTGCAAATATACATATTCATTATTATTATGCATTTTTCTCATCATTTGTTTTCTTTTTATTTTGTAGCGAGCATACATAATTGTATTTTGTACCACACTCTGAGAGTAGGAAATACTTTTGATTTCATCTTGATAAGTCTGTTAACATATCAAACCAAATGTTGATTTATTGTTTTTACCTCTCTCTTGTTAAAAAGCACCAATGATTTAAAAAAAGAAGAAAAAAGGGTACATTTCTAAAGAAAACAGGTTTACTTTTCTTTTTATAGGCATTCACAAAAAGCAATGCCTGATGTGAACCATGCCTGGAACAAAAGAGATCTCACAGCACCTAAGATTAAGAATTGCTGACTTGCATGAAGCTGGAAAGCCACCTTCAACCTAACTGAGACACTTCAACATGACCTTAAGAGAGCAACCAAACCAAACACTCCCAAGAATATTGTAGAACTTAAACAGTTACATTTAGAGGAACGGTGTAAAATTCCTCTGGTTCATCGAGGTCTGAACCGCAATAAACACTGGGTTCATTAAGGTTTAGTGATCCAAGCATTATCAAAAACAAGCATTCACATATTATTTCCACCATGCACTGGGAATATGTACACAGTGTGTAAATAAAACCAAATTATATTCACATATCACTATGTGTGTGCTATTAATTTAAGCAGAATATGCATGGGTATTGCTGTTACTTATTTGAAGATCAGATCAAATAAAAATGTTCAGAAATCCAAGTAAATCACATTCTTTCCCCCTTGAACTTTATATGAGCGATTGAGAGTTTAACTCACTTAGCAAAGAGTGTGAATTCACTCCGCTGTCTGACTGCACTGTTGACAGCTCTGACAGGTTGTGCTCCATTCTGGAAAAGAACAAGAGAAAAACTTCAACACAAACCTATTAGCCACTCGCAGGTTACAGGACAAAATGCATCAATAGTTATGGCACCTGTCTCCCCTGCAGGGACTTGCACGCCGACTGAAACTCGCTGGTACGGTCTCGGCAGGACATGCTGAATGTGTCTAGGACAGGGGCGATGGGTGCTGGGACAGCCAGGGGGGTTTCCAGCTGCTGGACCAGCTGGGACTGGGTCTGAGACGGCCCAGCGTACACCCCGTCCTGGCTGCTTCTAGGACCGTGACGCCGCCGTGCATTCATGGATGCACCAACTCATCACCTTAAAAAGAGGAAAGAGAGATCAAAGTGAAAGTGTGTTAACAGTAAAACTCCCTTACAATTTTACTTTCATTATTTAGCATAAAGTCAAAACAGGACTCTGATGAAGATGCATGTAGCCGTGTCTCACAACTTAAATAGTGTCTAGACTGAGAATGTACCTATGATATTCATAATATGCTGATTTACATATGTATTTATTGTATTATTATTATTATTTTTTGTATCAATTTTGAAAACAGTTGTGCTGCAGCTTAATATTTGTGTAGAAACTGTATCATTTTAGGATTTTTTGATGAATAGAAAGTTCAACATAACAGCTTTTACTCGAAATCTTTTGTAACATTATAAATGTCTTTCCTGATCAATTTAATTAGACAGCAGCTGTTTTGAAGAGAATATATCTAGAAACGTATGCTCCTCTGCTGTTGTCATCTGCGCAGTCATTTTAAAAACAAAAAAATCCAGCAGTGTGGTAGTATGTGTTCTGCGTATCTCATTATTTTGCAATGCTTTTTATACTCTTTTCATGAAATCCAGCTCTTGTTAGCTGCTAAGCGCAGTGTGTAGCTAAATATATGATCCTAATGTTTCATCGGTCAAACAATGAGAAGCGCCACACGCGTCTGAATTAATGAACAGCGTTAATTTGTGAAGTGAAGAGGAGATGGCAACATGTGAGCTGAAAGATACAAAGATTATTTTCTCACCACTCTGCCTCTCTGATGGCTGAACTGTGTGCAGGTTGTGAATTATATCCGGGTCTTTACACAAATATTGACGTCTCTGCCACGTATTCTTAAAGGCGATTCGCTGATTATCTTCAACACAAGGTGGCGCTGTAACACTTTGTTTGATGTAGTGAGTTGAAGACAACACAGATGAGTGAAAATGACTGAAACATTGTATAGATACTGATATCATTATTTTCATCAAAGTTTTATTGTTAAATTAGTCAAACACATGACTGAATTAAAATCGTTTATTAATAAGAAAGCAATCAAAACAGGCACCAGAATGTATGCACCATGTTTGACATTCTTTCTGAATGTGTTTTCACGTGTAGCATTTCCTTTCTTCTTCTTTTCTTCTCTGTTAGGCTTATTTTTGTTTAATTTTATAATCTCTTAATAATGAATAATGTAATTGCTTACTTTGACTTGAAGCAATGTAGGAATGTTTGTCTGTTCTTATTTCGGCTTGTATGTAGAATGTGCATAAAAAACAACTGAGTGAAAGAAAAGTTTTTGAGTAACTAAAAGAGAAAAAAGTCTTTGTACTTAAGTGAACAGCAATTTTTTTTTATTTTTAGATAAAAGCAGTGTTTTACACAATCTTAAATATAAAAGTAATGTTGTTATTATTATATTTAATATATTAATAATGTTAGTAATAGGAAATCATTTAAATAACTGTTTAAGGGGTCATATGATGCTTTTTTTAAGATAATTATTTTGTGTATTTGGTGTAACAGAATAATTGACATGCTTTAATGTTCAAAAAACACATTCTTTTTCAAATTCTGTACATTATTGTAGGTCCTCTATGCCCGCCTCTCTCAAAAGCTTCGTTTTCTACAAAGCCTCTTTAAGACAAGCGCAGGTCTGCTCTGTGTCCAGCGACCCAGGTTGATTGCACACACACACACACACACAAGCGCAAAAACTCCGATTTGCCACAGTCATAGCAATACTTGAAACTAATAACAACAACGTAGCTGATTCAGAAAGCGCCAGATTGGGAATAGCAAGTCAGAAGTACCTAATTCTAGGTTAACGAAACGGTCGTCCATTAAATGAATGCTGTTCTGTTGTAAGTAATTTTAAAGATTCCTAAATGCATTCTACTTTCGGAAGGCCAAATAAAGTACTTTTGCTTTCACCTAGAAACACACAGCGTCTCCCTGACATGGCTGTTTCAACACTAACTGCGGTTACTGAAAACACGCCTTCTTTCTTTGCGTGCAAATTTGGGCAGCCTTATGATATATTTCCACATGTGAGGTAGATCTGTGGGGGAGTGTTAGAACGAGCGTTTTTTTTTTTTTTTTAGGGGGGCGTGGCAGAGTCTTAAATTTGATAAAGAATATCTCTTTGGTTTTGAGGGATCTTATCTATGCAACTTCGGATTTTATCTATTCACGAACAGCTTGTAAACTCCAAAGAGAAAGGAAAACTTGAAATCGCATCATATGACCCCTTTAAATAAGCAGATTACAATTGCTGCGGCATGGATGAGCTGTATCAAAAAGCATCATAGTTGGCTTCTGTGCCTGCAAGAAGAAAGAAAATAATAATAATAATTATTATTATTTAAACACCACGAGAAGTTAACTTGTAAATAATACAAATCATACAGATATATGATTTACAGAAGATCTATGAAATTATGAAGCAATCATTGCTTTTAATGTTAAGTCATAAACCTGAACATTACCTGCACTGACACTGGCTGTGTTCAACAAACGGCAGCTCAATAATCTCTTCAACAGTATCCCCATGCACATTCTTGGCAAACTGCTTCAACTGTAATTTTGTTGGGGAAAAAATTATAAAATAACTAACAAATAAGAGTTGGAACAACACATGTTATGATGGACTGTCTGAATCCATTACATTGCAAGTACTGCTCACTGCAGAGCCAAATGACCTCCATCTCCCCCTCTCTGGATGTCCAGCTCCACCATTGTGTGAACTAATGGGTGGAGTTATGTTTAGGGGGTAGGGTTAGGGAGTGGTTGGGTGTCTAGCTCCACCCATTACATCCAGTGAGGGGGAGCTAGAGCTCCAGCTCCTCCCATTTGGCTCTGCAGCGAGCAACCTCTCTTACATTGCCTTACCTGCATGACAGTGGTGTGTGTGCTGACACTCACACACAGCATGGCCTCATCAGAGCAGCAGCCTCCACAGCGCTGCAGAGGCACACATGAGGGAAGAACACGGCTGAGCATCGCCTCAGGGAACTCGTGCTCAACTTCAACTAAAGTTTCACGGGGCTTGCAAAGGGAGCGGACATAGATATTCCCTGCTAAAATAATTAATTACAATTAAAATATAAAAAATAATAATACGATTGAGAACACACTATGACAAAGACACGTAATATCTGAGTTGAGTTCTCTAAGAAACATTGTTGAAAACAATAAAATGATATGGTCTAATCAACTTCCTATGAATAGTTACAAACAGATAAATGACAGAGAGCGAGAAGGAATACCTTGAATAGATTCATGACCGATATTTTGAGGATGCTGTGGGTTTAAAGACAACAAGGGTTGGTTAATTTCGATGTTTATTTATTATAGGGTGACCATATCTTAGCTTTTCAAAAAGAGGACAGTAGGGGGCGGGGCTTTACATTACAGTACAAGTAGCAAGTTTTTTTGTTTTTTTTAATTATTTTGTTTTTATAATAAATAAAAAGAAAACAAGAAAGAATAGAAAAAGAATAAGAAATGCTGCATCCAACAAGATCCCGGCCGGACGCATTTTTGTAGGTCCAAAAAGAGGACATGTCCGGGGAAAAGAGGACGTATGGTCACCCCATTTATTAGGTTCTAACTGGTTTTCTACGGCATTCAGTTTCAGAATTACCGACAGGTGTCACTATGTATGGCATAGCCTGCACGTAAACATTTAGTTGTCTTAATTAGCATGTATTGGCCATAAAAATAGAGAGACAGACCGAAAACTTGTGCTACAAATTAAATTAGGCGTGTCTACATCTCTCCTGCCTCCTGTTATAATTACACTAACAGATATTATGAGCCTAAGCACGTACACCATCATCCTAGGTCATTCACCAAAACACGTACGCTGTGTTTACAACACCTACACGCAACTGCAGAAGAGTTACACACGCTGACTATAAATAACTGAACATAATTTCATGCAATTTTAAAAATCACGACATTTATTAATACCGATTTACTACCACTTAATTAGTATACTAGAGGGAAAAAACTAGGCAAAACATTTAGTAAATTATAATGTACAGGCACTGCAACGGCACAAACTGAAATGAATACATAAATTAGGTTCCTATAATAAACGTCTGATTTTCGGCTAAAAAAAAAAGGTTAAATTATACCTGAACGTTCATCCCAAATGTCTTGTGGCACAGGACGAGACATAGCACACAGAGAAAAACTCGCATTATACTAAAACTGCTGCCTCACGAGACAAACGTTAGACTGATGATAATTCAGATTACTGTGTTCATTTGAATCCTATTTTCCGCTGAAACTGTTACTCACCATATCCTCAAGACTGAGATTGCAAAATATATTCAGAGAAATTTGGTAACCTTTTTACTTAACTTGTAACATAACACCTCAATTCATAATTGTTTCTCATAACTCATAAAAAACAACAGGATGTGCGGCTTTAAAGTGACACGCAACATATTTGTGAACTAAAATATCTAACTTTATACATATTAACCATTTTGAAATATAGTTTTCAAAATAAAATGAAAAAGCATTCATACAAACATTCACTTAAAACCATAATTAGTTTAGCACTTTATTCTTCGGGAAAAACAGCAGCAAATGAGTTTGTGCACTAGGTGGAATGCAATGTATATCTATGTATGTAGAACTGTCATTCATAGATTTAAGATCTGTGTCTGAGTGCACTCATCGCTGACTATTAACAATGCCTCTTTTTTTTTTCTTCCCCAATATCACAAAAGACTGATGGTCCCTTTTGGTATTTCAAACCGCGTCAAACCGGTCTTAAGAGTATACACAAACACTGAATTAAAACGACAAGATTTAGCGCTCACCCCCTCACACTGGATTACATAAAAAATAAACAGCACATACCAATTTTAAAAATCAGTTTGGTTTTATCCACCTATTAGCAATGAAAATGGAAAATTTAAATGCTAGAGTACAAAGTTTGATTTTAAGAAAAACTGTAAAATGACACCCCTCAATCTGAAGCTCTGTAATTACTCAGACTTCACACAACTACTAGTGATTGACAGAGGTATGTTCTGAGGTGTTCTGGGATGTGCTTTGGAAGAAATGGGTATGAGTCAATATTTACGAATGCAAGAAAGCGAGTCTGGTGCTCAAACCAGACCTGTACACAATGCTGGTGTTCACTTTAAGTGGGACATTCAGTGGATTCTAAACCCACAGTTAGTCTTAATCTCAGCGCTGATGCATAAAAAAAAAGGTCTGGTCCTCAAACGGTCGTGATGATGGATGTCCTGGCAGACCATCAAACAAAGTTCAGCCGTTGCCCTCGTCAGAACAGCTTTATCATGCTTTCTCTTGACTTGCCAACTCCCACCCACTTCACTGAAAAGAGAATTTTTTTTCTTATGACCATTTAGACATTTCTAAGCACGTCGGTGGGTTATGTTATTGCATATGAAAGTGATTTCCACAGTATGTGTATTTTTACCTGGCACCTGCAGGAAATTCTCGATAAAGCGAATGTAAGCTTGTGCATGTGAAGGCAGCTCATCAAAACTGCGGACTCCCTCAGTGCTACAACACCAGCCAGGGAACGTCTCATAAGTCACTTGAACCTTTGTGAGAACGTCCATGTTTGCTGAAAAATACAATGATAATTCTTAATTATCAGAAAAGGTCTATGCTAATACATGTTACAATATTATCATAATACCTGTGTGAATATCACTGTAATGTGTGAGAAATCTGTAACATGTATATTAGGGTAGACACGATTAACCGGTAGAGATTTTGGACTATCGTCTCTATTGCACGCTCATGTGACGTTGCTGTGCGCCGTGGTCACAAAAATTTATCGTTTGCATACATTTTTAAGCATTGCGGTTTCAAAACAAGTGATTTTAAGTCGCTGAAATGTAAACAACAGTTTTATATGCACGCACTGTCTGAGCGGTACACGCACATGGATCTGCTGCTCATAGAGCACGTGAGTATTTTTGTTGCTTTATTGGCTTTGAAAGGTTAAATACACATACTTATATTTCTCAAAATACCCGTCTTTGCAAGTATCCTCATAAAAACAGCCATTTAGGTCTTAATAAAAGTAAACAAAAAATCTCTCACTGCTCTCGACTAAATCACATTTGAAGCTTTCATAATAAGAAATGTTATTTACACAGTGAAAACTATGCAGTGTTTTTGAATAAGTTACATAATGTATGTAGCATTAATTATTTACTTATTGTAGTTTGTCCTATTGCTTATAATTTGTTGTTTTTTGTAGGCTTGTATTAGTTCTTCTGTGATACTGACTTGATATCATAAAAATGTATTAAAAGCAAAAATAACTATATTTTGATGCATATCGTTATATTGTAGTGCTATGTTCAAAATATCGATACGACGATGTATCGTCACAGAGATTTGACGATACGAGTATCGATACAGCTGGCCCTGTAACGATATTGTGGCATGTGTGCAGCAGTGAACCGCGCTTAATTTGAATACAAGAACAATGTTTAAAATTTAGTAGAAAAGTGCGAGGTTTCTAAAAAAGAATGAATAGAGCATCTGTTAATAATCTGGCCGCAGCGGAACACAACGGGGTTGCCTGATATAAAGAGACGTAATCCCCGAAACAGAGCTTTACACTTGCGCAATACAGAAATATCTGCCAAGTGTGCTACTTATCTGTCAACCTGGCAACCATGTGCACACGCTCTCTCTCCACTGTGGATAAACGCGCTTGCTTTCTGAAAACACCGCTTAGTTTGCAGTTTAGCTATCTCCACTTCAAGTCTATTCTCAGAAAAGTGTGATTCATCAACTGTTCATTTACGACACAGAGAGAGAGAGAGAGAGAGAGGCTGTGTATGTATGAATTACCAACGATTTGCCGCGTTTCTCTATTAACAGTAAAGCTATGGCTTTAATTCCTTTAGAAACAATGACGTTACCAGCTCCTTGTTGAGAAAGATAATGTAGCTCTTGAGCGATTAAGCTATTTAGTTGATAAAACTGCGGGCAGCGCTAAAAAGTTTGTTCCTGAATGTCTGAGTTCGGCCGCAACGTGATCTGTGTGTGTGACTGAACTTAACACCAAACTGCTTGTTTCACACAAATGCTGGCACAGACGTGCATGTTCGGCTAGAGTCGCTTTGAACTCGTGCATCTTCGGAAGCGGAGCTGCACGGAAAGTTACAAAAAATGTTGTGCACACCGCCACGCGAAACGACGTCGCGCGCACTCAAAGCGAGCTTGCTGACGCTCGAGTATAAATCAGCCCTTGAGCACGTTAGTTTAGAACTCTTCTAAATTTTTTTTTTTATTGTAGAGAGTGTTAATTTGTGCAATGATAACCTACCAGCAATGTAAGTGATTTTTTAAAACATATTAGAATGAGTACATTACAAAATAAATTTATTAGAGTACATTATTATTTATGGGCTTAAAAAAAAAAAAGATACAATCAGAATATTGTACCTGGTGGGGAGTGCACAATTTAAACAAAAACCTATGCCATTACCTATATTGTACTGTGGTACAGTTATGGATGCCCTTCATAATGCAGAGGTCAGCTGCTTGCTCTGCCAATAGTTAGAAATGGCACTGTAGTGTGCAGTGTTTAATAAACAGCTGTTTTCTAAATTCTGCTGAGGTGAAATTAAGTGCAGTCATGCATCGTGATACGTATCGTTAAGTGGCCTCGGTTATCGTGATACTTCGTTACTCGGGACTTTGCTGGTGATACCCCAGCTATATATTGTGATCTAAAATTACTCATTATCGTGATTTAGATTTTGGTGAATATCGCCCAACCAATGTATATGTGACCTGGACACAAAAACCAGTATCAGTCGCTGGGGATATTTGTGCAATAGCCAAAAAAAATTTGTATTGGTCAAAATGAGCGTTTTTCTTAATGCCAAAAAATCCTGGAATTAAAGTCAAGTTCAGTTCCATGAAGATATTTGTAAATGTACTACCCATCATATATCAAAACTAATTTTGATAGTAATATGCATTGTAAGAACTTAATTGGACACTTAAAAGATTTCTCGAAATATTTTGATTGTTGTGCATTGTCCGATTCCATGATTTTCAAATAGTTGTTTTCTCGGCCAAATATTTCCTTTCCTAAAAAAAAACAAAATTACATCAATGGAAAGTTAGTTCAACAAAGTGAACACATAAATAAATTTAAATGTCAAAAAATCTGTATGACTGGTTTTGTGGTCCAGGGCACATATTTCCACTACCAGGAAAAACTGGAAGAGGCTTTCCATAAAATGTGTGTAGGCTATGCCAATCTTTATTTCTGGCAATGTGTCAAGAATGTCCAACTTGGTCAGAGCAATGCTGAGAGAAACAAGGAAAAGTAGTGTTAAATTAACTAAACAAAGCTTGCTAAACTGTTTAACCTGTGCCACAGCTACAAAAGCCTAATCAACAACTGTTTTCAGCACTGATATTAAGTAGTGTTATTGAGCACCAAATTGGCATATTAGTATGATTTGCCATTACAGGGATAAATTATGCTGAAATAGATTCAAATACAAAATCATTATGTTAAATTGTAATATTTTACAATAGGATTTCTATGGAATTTGCAATTAAAGAGGGCGGTTTAGCATGAGAAAGGAGAACTCCGCTGAAAAAACATGACCATATGGGCTAGCGAAACCCAAAAACCAGGTCCAGCCATCCACAGCGACGCCGCCTGCCTGTTGTGACGCCAAATTCCCTCCCTCTGCTCTGAAGCAGATCCCCAGTATCCTAGGAACACATCAAGAAAAACATTAACACTTTTCAAATATAATACAAGAGAGGGAATGTCGTGAGTTTTACCTTCTGACTCGCTCTTTACAACACACTGACAAACACTCACATTATCTTGCTCAGTAGGGAATGCCCCCACTCCCACCCTGGTGGTGTAGGCCTTCACCACTCCATACACACGGCCAACATGAGACGGCGGGACTCCAAGACCTGTGCAAACACCTCCGACAGTACAGTTTGATGAGGTCACAAAGGGGTAGGTCCCTGAAAGAGATGGAAACATTAGACATTTGTATCATTCACACTGTCACACTCCAGTGGATCTCCCATTTTATGCAGGATTGCTATTCATACCGAAATCGATATCCAGTAAGGCAGCATTGGCTCCTTCCACCAGAATCTTCTTGCTTGGCCCGTTGAGGGCTTTGTGCATGAAATAAACCCCATCAGTTACTAGAGGACGTAACCTCTCAGCATAACCCTGTGGGTGAAATGGAGAAAATATTTCTCTGCAAGTTCATGAATGAGCAGTTTCGCAGATCATATTGAAAGATGCCAAGACGCTAATCACCTTCAGTTGCTCAAGCTCAGCATCAATATCAATATTAAGGTTAGGATATGTGGTCTGAAAGTGACCAGCCAGCACCCGAAACCTGTGGAGAGATATTAACATGTATTTCTCTTTCGGCCATGAAGGTCAATCTGATCATTTAGGCACTGATTTGTAGCCTACACTAATAATATGTAATTGCCATACAATTATAATGTGATTTAAACTAAATAATGTCACAATATCAAGATAATAAATTAGCATTGCATAAACCTGCAGTTCTAAGACAAAGGTAGTCTGAAAGAAGCAAATATGCTTTTTTTATGGACAGTTTTCAGAAAAATTTAAAAGAAATATATTAAGGCTTGTTCACACCGGGATGATATCGCGCGCGATTATTGCCGACGTTTAACGCCTTGTGACTAAAAGGGCGCCAATGTGAGTGTGCACACCAACGTGCAAAACGCGAGGCGTAAAAGCGTCACTTCTTAAAAAACGCCTCGGGCTCGTTTTTTTGGTTTGACGCGCCGCATTAAAAACTTGCCGACCAATGAGATTGCCGCTTTTGTTCACGTGCCTGGAGCTGCCGAAGTTACAGTAAAACACGACTTGGTGACGCTCAAGCACAAAACGGTCTCACCGAGCACACATTGATACCTAACGACAAAGAGGAAGCAAGTAGACCATGAAGATGCATCGAAGCAAGATGAATGTAGAGCTGCTGGTCTCATTGGTGTCTGAACACAAAGGGCTTTATGACAAACATGACAGCGACTACAAATCTCAATAAGAGGGAGTTGTTATGGAGAGGAATTGCAGATCAAATAGGATTTGATGTGTACCGCGGTATTTCTGTTTTTCATTAAGTGCCATCTAATGTCAGGGAGTGAATTTGCACGTTCACTCGGCTCATCGCCAGCGAAAATCACTTGGGTATGAACACAAAGTACGCGTCAAAAAACTCAGACGATAAGCGTACGCAATAATCGTCCCGGTGTGTACGAGGCTTTATACTGACTTTTCCTCAAAGACTGAAAAGTCTGAGACCAGATCACACACTCTCAGTCCATTACGTGCTGCTTTGGAAGAATATGCAGGTCCAATGCCCTTCTTAGTGGTGCCCAAACTGTAAAGCAAAGGAGGGTGAACTCAATATTAATCTGGCAGAAAATGATCTACAAATTAAGCTTTTATAAATTAGCTTTTATAAGTGCAAAAAAATGAAAACTCACTTCTTCCCTGCCTGCTGCTGTCTCAGCTGCTCCTGTATCCCATCAACGGCCTGATGGAAATTGAACACTACACAGAAAACGAGAAGAGCTCTAATTCCAACGGAATAGATATGGAGTTTCTTGGTGTTTTTAGTTGTCAGAGACAATGTCATCAGGAATAAACCCAAATTACTCAAGGCCTGATGAAGTCAAAACAGAACCGTACCAATATGTGCCCGGTCAGATATCTTCAGTCGTTCCTCCCATCCTTGAAGTCCTAAATTAAACAAAGCAAAATAACTCATTAAACGAAAATAAACCCCCCCTCTCTCCACTTGTTCTATGTAACAAGTGACTTGTTTCCTTGCTCTTCATGTATTTCTTTGTTCTTGCAACAACCACAACTTTTTGTAAGGAACAATGCTTTTTTTTCATAATTTTCATATTTTCTATTGGTACTGTATTGCCTTTAAGTAGTTAAGATTTCCAACAATCCTTACATGTTCATTTACTAAAACAAAAGAAAAGCAACGAGGGATCACCAAGTCTAGATAACTATTTTTTTTTAAACCGTGTTGATCTGGCAAAAAACAATTTGCATGTACTTTATAACAACAGCTGTTCTATCCAGATCTTGTCTTTTTCATTTGGGGGCAAAAAAGAAAATGCACTGTGATATACATAAAATAAATGACACAATTTTTAAACTATAGCCTATATCACAGACCTAATAAATAGGTTTTTAAAAAAGAACATATATTGAGCAAATGATATTACACTGATGATATCACAATGACATAGTGACTTCAAGATTATGAATTTTACTCCATGAACAGATAGCTTACCATTGCCTTTCTGTGAGTTCTTCACAGCCTCCTCAAAAAGTCCTGGCAGGTGTATCACAACACCATTTCCTGCGGGACAGAACAATAAAAGATCTCAGCAAACACAACACACCAGCTCAGCATCTGAGCCCAAACAATGAATAAGATGAGAAGACTGCCAGTTTGAATGAAAAGTTATAAATACATACTATGAAATGAAAACTAGGAGAAAGGTCAAACAAAGCCATACCAATAAATGAGGTGGCCTTTTTGTTGAGAACGCCGCTAGGCAGCAGGTGAAAATCATACTCCACACTGTCCACCACCACGGTGTGTCCCGCGTTATTTCCTCCCTGATAACACAGTTGTTATAAACATGAGCGCAAGTATCGCGATAAGATAAAAATCCAGAAGCAGGAAACGTTACATCACTTCCAAAAAGTGGCGATGGCAACAACAAAAAAAGGAAACTTGTGAGGTTAATGATGCGACTTTTGCAAATGATTCCTTCCGCTTTAACCTCATTAAAAGAGTATACTAACTGCAAGCCTCACACAGTACAGACATAACGCTTGCGCAAACTCTCATAAACACAAAATAAGCGAGATGAGCGCTTGGATACCCACCTGGCATCTGCATACAATGTCGGCGTCCATCGCCAAGAGGTCGACCACTTTCCCCTTCCCCTCATCGCCCCACTGGGCTCCCAAAACGACGGTCGCTTTATTCTGGGGCTCCCGCGGGATCCGCAGTGAGTCCACGCTGTCTCTGGAGCGCTTGAGTGCGGGTTCACCGTTCAGAGAGGCTGCTTCCTGACCATTAGACATTGTGCTGTCCGCAGCCATGCCGCAAGTGTGAGAAGAACAGCGTGAACGCGGCTACACTGCTCCAAGATGATTGCGCGCGAAAACAACCGTCAAAATAAAAGTCCGCTGGCCAAAAAGAAACAAAAGAGGTGGTGGAGTTTGCAAACACGTGGCTGTCAAAACTGCACAAGGAATATGCACGCTTTAAAAATATGAAAATGGAGGGAGTGAGACTTACTATTGAAATTTAGCTCAATTAAATTTATTTTCCACAGGTTGGTGATATTGACAGTTTTTGACGCTCATCATATCTCACTTCACATGCGTATTTTGGCGGGTAGAATGTGTGCGAATATAAAAGTATTTTTGCGTTTATAACAATTTTTTTCTTTTATTACAGACCAGATGAAACTTCTAAATTATCTAAGCTAACGGAGTGTGTTAAAAATTTAAAAGATTGTATGACCAATAATTTTGTCCTATTAAATTCGAATAAGACAGATATATTAATTATTGGACCAAAAGACAGTACAGCGAATCTCGTGGATTACAATTTGCAACTAGACAGATGCACGGTTACTTCCTCTACAGTCAAAAATCTGGGTGTTATATTAGATAGCAACTTGTCTTTTGAAAATCATATTTCCCATGTTACAAAACAGCATTCTTCCAGATAGAAACATTGCCAAGTTACGAACATGTTACCTGTTTCTGATGCAGAAAAAGCTAGTTCATGCATTACATGACATCTGACTGCCCCCCCCCCCCCCCCGACTATTGTAATGCACTGCTAGGTGGGTGTCCTGCATCTTCCATAAACAAGCTACAGATAGTCCAAAATGCAGCGGCTCGAGTCCTTACCAGGTCAAGAAAATATGATCATATTACAGTTTTACAGTCTCTGCACTGGCTACCTGTTAAGTTCCGTATCAGTTACAAAATATTATTACTTGCCTATAAGGCCCTAAATGGGTTAGCTCCTGCATACCTAACTAGTCTTCTACCACGCAAAAATCCATCATGCTCCCTAAGGTCGCAAAATTCTGGACTTTTGGTAGTAACTAGGATAGCAAAGTCCACTAAAGGATGTAGAGCTTTTTCGCATTTGGCTCCCTAAATCTGGAATAGTCTTCCTGATACCGTTCGGGGTTCAGACACACTCTCTCGGTTAAAAATCTAGATTAAAGACACATCGATTTGCAAAGCTTCAAATATGCACCTCATAATCCTTTTACTGCAGTTCATATCTTTTTACTGCAGTGAATATAATCAATACACATATTATTCGTTAGTTGAGGTTTTGTAAACAAATCATTTTGGACTGGTTGGGAACGAAGCTACGCCTAATTATTATGTTGTATTTGTTCATCTGTTTTTTTCACGGACAATCTTCAGTCTGGATCCAGAACACCTGTGAAGAGATGATGCAAGCCCTCAGAGGTCCTCAGATGATGCCAACCATGAAACACCATACAGAACTACCACATTTTGCTATAAAAGTTTGATTGCATCATATAATAACTACTGTTAATATTGTTCATCGTCTGTTTAATTACGTCTTAAATTTATTTTTCCGTACTGCTGGTTCGTCTGATCAGAGGAGAACTGGCCCCCCGACTGAGCCTGGTTTCTCCAAGGTTTTTTCTCCATTCTGTCACGATGGAGTTTTGGTTCCTTGCCGCGGTCGCCTCTGGCTTGCTTAGTTGGGCACACTTAATTTCCAGCGATATCGTCCACTTGATTGCACAGACACTATTTAAACAGAACTGAGCTGGATGATTACATCACTGAATCAATGATGAACTGTCTATTTACTGAAAAAATGAAGTGTTGACGCTTGTCACTTTGAATTATTGACCACTATGTTCCTAATAATGCTTTGTTCAGTTGCTTGTCACAATCTGTTTGTTAAAAGCGCTATATAAATAGGGCTTGACTTGATTGAGTACTAGTAAACAGTTTTGTATTCATATATTCTAGTTAATATTGAAATTCCGTTTTGGTCAACCAATAACAGCTGCAAACCTAATTGCACCTAGTAAATTGTATAAAATTTATTATTATTAAAATAATAATAATAATAATACAACAGTTTGACTCTCTCTAAACTTCTTAAAATCAGCCAAACTAGTCTGGGCCACATTTCCAGATATAAGTGCATAAAGTTAAAAGTGCAATAAAACTAACCACTTCAACTATTAAAACATTCAGTTGTTCATTAAAAAACATAAGAGAAGACATAACCTAGACATAAAAATGTGACAATGCTAGAATAACATTACATTGCTCAGGCTTGACAACGGAGGCTATGTCATGAACTGCAAGTAGCTTAAGCTCACTATCTTCTTTTCACACAGCAGCATGTTTCTTTGGAATAACGGACGATGTTATCAATCAAAACCCTTTCAGAGACTTTTGAAGAAGAGTGTTGGATATCTGTTGTGTGTTGTTTACTGCTTGCCTGTATGTATGTTGGGAGTTTGTATGTATGGAGGGGAAACCTACCCAGGTAGTGAGGAAGCTGTGTCTGCAGTCACTGTGCTATTATTGATCTAGGATTGCAGTGTATAATGTCTAAATCGTTCTGTAGGGATCACCCAAACACAATAAAAAAGGCGTTTCACCAGTGTTTTGTGCTGTCAGCTGCTTCACCACTGGTTGTGTTGGCATGGACAAATTCAATGCAAGTCAGGGTGAGTGTGGGCTGCCAGAGTGACGTGACATGTGGCCAAGTATGGTGACCCATACTCAGAATTAGTGCTCTGCATTTGACCCATCCAAAGTGCACACACACACAGCAGTGCACACACACACAGAGCAGTGGGCAGCCATTTATGTTGCAGCACCCGGGGAGCAGTTGGAGGTTTAGTGCCTTGCTCAGTCGTGGTATTGAAGGTGGGAGAGAGCACTGTACATTCACTCCCCCCACCCACAATCCCTGCCGGGACAAGACTCGAACCCGCAACCTTTTGGGTTATGAGTCCAACTCTCTAACCATTAGGCCACGTGCTTCATACATGTGACTGAATACTTTACAGGTATTCAGGTACTTTATCAAGTGTTAAGATTATTTATTTATTTAATAAGGAATTATTTATCTATATAAATTGTTTTTAATTTAATATGATGTTTCTTTGGACTTGTTACAGCCAAGTCCACCATTGTAGGCACTGCTGGGCATTCGTCTAGACATTTTTTGTTCCTGCTGCTCTGTTGCCGCTGACACTCACTATGGTATGTTATTGCTGTCTTCTCTTTTGTTTTACTCTCCATTTCCTTTGGATAGACATGTACAATAACCGGTTACAAACCAGGCCTCTAAACCCAAATGTACACCTTATAATCTTTTAGTTATGCAAATTAAAAACAAACAATACCATCTGATAATGATTAAAGGTGTCATTACATGAGAAATCAAATTTTGCCTTGATCTTTTGGCAAATAAGAGGTCTTTGTACTATTAAAACATCCTGCAAGTTTCATAGCTTAAAATGTCCTCCTCATTATAAACAAAGCATTAATTTAAATCAAGCTCCAAAAAATGGCTAGTTTTGGATCTGAGGTGCAATGTGATGTCACCCGGGCACAAGCATTTGCATAAACACCACCTCCAGAGCAAGACATTGACGAAAAGCTTACTTGCTGCCTAGCGGCCTTATCAGGGGCAAGTTCAAACTCAAACCGGTGTGCACCGTTTTGATACGGTTTCTGAGTTGAACGACATGTTTCCTGGAAACGGTGTGCAACGGGGTTTGAGATGCGTTTTCTCTTGTTTGGTGGGTGTGTCAAAAATGTCAGCCCAACCACGCGGTATTAAAGAGACAGCTCGCAAAATGTAATAAATCAAAATAAGTACAAGAGAAAGGATAGGTTTGCACCTGTTTATTTACATTAAAGGCAAAATAACTGAAATAATAAGAGCACAAGTATAGATCTGGAACTTCTTTAAGTCTGTCTAAATATCATTTAGTAATTGCAATGACTTCTGGTCCATATCCTTTCCTTAGGAAGGTGTGCTAGACACTGATAAATGTAACACAAAATTACTATACATATTTATATATTTTGCTATTGTATTATGGAGTGACACTTTAATAAACCTTTCTATACCCCTCTGATTATATAATGGTAAATATTACAATATCATAGCAAAACAACAGTGATCAGCAATAATGATAAGCATAATAATACTCAGACTATAATAAGGTCATATAGATCATAACATAGTCTCGGAGGTAAGAAGGGGATTATCCTTCACCTGAAATGTTTGTCTTTTCATCCTGAAATGCGAGGCAAATGTTGGATCACAATAATTAGGAACCACAGTTTCCACAAATCCCTTCATTTGATTGGGATGTTCTCTTTTAATCTGGAGGGCAAGGGCAAAGACTGTACCATCGAGCGTGTTTTGCAGTATTAAACACGTATTTATACCGATTTCATCAGGCTCTGAAAATTCTTCAAAAAGAACACAAAGAATTGCCTTCTCAGCTGCCATAGTTGCAACTCTTGCGTCAATAGAACAGAGTGTTCAACGCACCACCGTTTCCGTTTAAAAAAAAACGTTTTGCAACGTTTTGTCTGGGCTGACCGGGCTGAACGCAGGCCAGGCGATGACATTGCAGGCAACGTTTTTACATGAAGGCACCTCATGTAACTGATTTTGGACAGGCGTGTGGGGCAGCATAACAGTTTAATGATCTACAACAAAATAGAACGAGTTTTGGTGATAACTAAACTAATATTTAATTTCTATAATACTGATTTCTCGATAGAAATAACATCAAAAGTGCAAAAAGTTAGTCAGAAATATACATTTACACACAAACTGACCTCCAAATGCAACTTTCAGATGTCATATTTATTTTTTAGCTCACCCAATCATGGAATGGAATGCACAGGATTGTGGGATATCAATCAATCAGGGCTGCCTTCAGCCCCGACAAAACGTTGCAAAAACTTTTTAAGTGAAACTAGTGAAACACTAAGTAGTGGAAGTGACATTGTGGCCAAGTATGGTGGAACCCTACATGAATAGTGCTCTGCATTTATCCCATCCAAAGTGCACAGCAGCACAGCAGTGAACACACACACATTGTGAACACACACCCGGAGCAGTGGGGGTGTGGGCAGCCATTTATGCTGCGGCGCCCAGGGAGCAGTTGGGGGTTCGGTGGCTTGCTCAAGGGCACCTCAGTCGTGGTATTGAAGGTGGGAGAGAGCGCTGTACATAAGCGGAAACGGTGGTGCGTTGAACACTCTGTTCTATTGACGCAAGAGTTGCAACTATGGCAGCTGAGAAGGCCATTCTTTGTGTTATTTTTGAAGAATTTTCGGAGCCTGATGAAATCGGTATAAATACCTGTTTAATAGGCTACTGCAAAATACGCTCGATGCTACAGTCACTGCCCTCCAGAATAAGAGAACATCCCAATCAAATGAAGGGATTTTGGGGAAACTGTGGTTCCTAATTATTGTGATCCAACATCTGGCTCGCATTTCAGGATGAAAAGACAAACGTTTCAGGTGAAGGATAATCCACTTCTTATCTCCGAGACTGTGTTATGATCTATATTGCCTTATTATTTTTATTGTGAGTATTATGCCGAGTTCACACTGCACGATTTCAAACTCGTCAGATCGCCGTTGTTTTCACACTGCACGACTATCTGAGGAAGCATTCAGTTGCTGCTGTGTTCACATTGCACGATGGATCGGCGACAGGGGGTTACACACTGCATGACTTCAGCTGTCTGGTCCGCAAGTTTCACAACAAAACACACGCGAGAAGTGATATGGAAATAACGCGAGAACCCGCGTGCGTAAGACCGGAGTTCTCGAGCAAGACTTTAATTATTAAAAAAAAAAAAAAAAAATTATATAAGATATAGCCCGCCTAATTGTGTGTGAGCTGATTCCAGCTACAAGGAGAAAAAGAAAAACAGATTATGCTGGAGGGAGATGCAGGGGACAAGGATTGGGTGTTCTGCAAAACGAGTTGGAGGTAAATAAATTTGCAGTAACTGTTATGCTGATATTGTGGCTGGTCAAGCAAAAGTTTGTGCTTGTTTCTGTATGATATAATTTTTCATATATCTATTAAAATACTGATATTATGGTCTATAACTCCTCCCCGAACTTCCCTCTGCCCTGTATCTTGGTCTCTCATTGGGTGAAGGTAATTGCCATGTAGTTTTCAGTCAGAAATCATTTCACAGCGTGATTGTGAATCGCTGACAGCTCCAGATATTTAGCATGCTAAATATTTCGCGGGCGTCGGTGAAGTGTCGGCGATTCTCTCAGATCGTGTCTTTGATAATTCACACTGCGTGATTGTCACTCGTGTGAACAAGCACCGATTTGCCTCCGATGTCAGGCATTTGTCGGCAGTTTTCGCAAAACCTGTCGGCGAGTGAAAAATTGGGCTAATATTGTGCAGTGTGAACTCGGCATTAGGCTTATCATTATTGCTGATCACTGTTGTTGTGCTATGATATTGTAATATTTACCATTATATAATCAGAGGAGTATAGAACAGATTCTCGAACTAGCAAATTACCAAAGGGCATTTTGGGTTGAGCGAGGGAGCAGAATCTTCAGAAGGGCACTCTCCGCGTCGAAGGAAATATGACCACTACACTCCCTGCTCCGCTACACTCACATGCTCTGCTTGGAATGCATAATAAATAAAAAAACCTGAAACATTTCTGAAAATAAATAAAAAATGGAGTTATCTGTTTTGCAAATAAACTTGTCTTTGTTGAAAAGATGAAGCGGTAGATCCGACAGCAGCTGCATCACAAACCGTAAGTAAATGATTTCATAATGCTTTGTCTGGAAATTACTATTTTATTTTTTATCATGTAGTCAAAACACTCACATGCAATAACATTGATACTGTTTCCTATGCAATGACGTTAGCCAATCATAACAGTGGGCAATTACTGAGAAGCTTTAAGGGACCCGCCCCTTAAAAACAGGTCGGTTTAGAGAAAGGGGCAGAATGAGGGTTGAAAATAATCATTTTTCCACATTTATGTTTTTTTTGTGTGCAAAAAAACGTTATTAACATTATAAGTAAACCTCAAGGAACATATCAAAATAATAATAAATAAAAAATCCTTGTCATGACCCCTTTAAGCAAGCAATAAACCAAAAAAAAAAAAAAGTTCTGTCTCTCTCTTTTTTGGGGGGCACAGGTACTATTTCTTGGACCTCTGACCCAGCTGGCAATTGAGAGTCCAAGAGGACTTTTTCATGATGTCAAAGCAAGCGGAGTTAGTATGAACAATTAATATGTATTTTCATAATACCAGCATGTTAGAAGGATTTCTGAAGGATTCTGTGACACTAAAGACTGGAGTAATAGCTGCTTACAATTCAGCTTTGCATCACAGGAATAAATTGCATTTAAAAATATATTCAAATAGAAAGGGTTATTTTAAATTGTAATAATATTTACTGTTTTTACTGTCGTTTTGATCAATTAGTAGACTTTCTAGATTTCTTACAGGGTTAAATGTTTAACCCAACCTTCTGGGTAGTAACCCAACCACTGGTCAAAACAACCCAATTGCTGGGTTTGTCCCTATTTTACCCAGCACTGGGTTGTATTTAACCCAGCATTTTTTAGAGTGTACTATATATATATATGCATGTATATGATGTTAAATATATGAGTAAAAATATTATTGAATATTAAAAAATTATCTCATGAATCTGAATATATTTGTTCATTGCCTTTCATCACAATTTATAATACTGAGCAGATTCTCGATCTTGGAGTAGGTGTGTGAAAGATTTGCGATGGTTGAGGAACCAGGTGGTGGCTCCATTAACAGAGGAGTTTGTTTTTCGGGCTTGCATGATTCCAATGTTGGTGCCATGCACCGGTCCCACTGCTGCCATCTTCATCAGTCCACTCTTCTTTGGCGTGGTATGTTAAAGTAGAAAGATTATAATGTGGTCCATTCAGCAGATGGCGCTGTCAAGCTCTGATAATGAGCAGTGACTATGCCAGTATTGTGAATGCTTTTTTTAAAGAGGTATTGTTCGGAGATGTTTAAAAACTGTCAGGGAATGTTGGATTCTCCATGAATTGTTTTGATGACTTTACTGTGTGCTTTCTGTCCCACACAGCCCATTTGCATCATATCATTGAACAGCTTCGCTTTGGACAAGACACTGTGTTTGAGATCCTAATTTGTGCAGGTAAATGCAATTAAAAGTCATTTGGCATTGTCTCAGCTAAGACTTAATTAAATGTTATCTTTCAGCTTTCCAGTTCACTTTTACTTACGTTTTTGGAGTCTACACTGCCTTCATATTCATAAGGACAGGTGAGTATTAATGACATTTCTAAAGACAGTGTTGTCTAACTTGCGCCTCACATAAGATTTCAATATCTTAATGACCCAGGTCATCTGGTGGGACCCGTGTTGTGCCACTCGTTTTGCAACCAGATGGGTTTTCCTGCCATTGGCTCAGTTTTACAGCACCCGCAGAGGCCTGTGGTCCTGCTCTCCTACCAGCTGGGTGTTCTGCTCTTCCTCATCCTCCTCTTCCCCTTCACAGATCCTGCTTTTTATGGCATGACCCCCATCTGCAGTCTACTGCTTACACCTCGCTCTGCCTGTGCATGACACATCTTCACGGTGCCTGGATTGAAATGTACCTCACAGTCTTTAAAAAATATGACTGGGGAAAGAGCATGAAAGACAGTAAATGAAGCATGTTGCTTTCATGAAAAAGACATTCATCAGCCTAGATGATGAGTAAATGACTGTCATGTTTCATTTCCTTGCCTTTTTGTGGTAAGAGTTTTCAAACTGGCGTGTGGCTCAGTGGCTCATTCGAATGTTTTATTTTTTCATTATGCCCCATATTTCTTTTTCTTTCAGTTAAAATGATCAGCTGTCATGTTGTTAAATTAAAACCAGGTGCTGATGTGTATAAAAGATTAGATGCTAGTCAACATTCAATAATACTAATCTCAGATGAGCAGCATTCTCTGCCTTGTATTCATAAGAATTCAGAAAAAAAGCATTATTATATATTTAAAAAAATATTAAGCAGCACAACTGTTTTCAACATTGACAATAGTCAGTTATTTTAGCGATAACATTAATATTTCAAAGTAGATTTTATTTTTTACATTTTATTTATAGCTTTATTTTTATTTCAGTCTTCTTAAAATCATTGTTACCATGTAAACATTTTATTTAAACTTTTTCAATTAGCAACAATTATTTTTAACAGTTTATATTAAAATAGAAATGTTATTTGAATTGTAATAATATTTCACAATATTGCATTTTACTGTATTTCTGAGCATGTGAATGCAGCCCAATATAATGGATAAAACATCAATGTTATCATGAGTGTACTTTATATGGTTTGCTGTCTCTGTTTCTATTTTCAAAGTTCAGTTATGGTGGTGAGGACCAGTGTAATGGAGAACATATCCATAGAGACACTTAGATAACTAAACAATCAGATACAAAGAGCTGAAAATACCTGGTACATTGCTCTCCTGTGAACGCTCCTCATTTATGCACTAGCCTTTCAAAATAACCTTGGAGTTTGTACCTATGGGAAGTAATTAGCAATGTGCATCTTCCAGCTAACAGGCAGTTTTATTTGGCTCTATCTCCTCTTGTTTGATAGTGATCTCCAATGATAAATTAATTTGTGCAACACATTTCCTGCAACATATTTCCTGTGTTTTTTTACCACACAACTTCTCAGGTCACGGCACAAAGAAATCTTCCATATGGACGCTCCTGCCAAATACACATTTCTGTGGAATGTTGGACTTTGAGGGTATTTGATTTCAAACCATGTGTTGGGCATCAGCAGCTGTCAGTCTTCCAATAATAATTGGCTATCAATATAACACACTATTCAATGTTCAACAAAAGGATTTCCACAAAAAACAAACACAGATTTTGTGTCTGAAACTTTGAGGACGTGTCAGCAGAGCAATGAAAAACTCGAGCTCTTTTTCTCCTCGGTGTGTGTTTGGAGTTTTGCGAATGGTTCTGCTCGGCTGAGGTAGACTGAGGCTCCAGGAAACTTTAATTCCAGGGTCCTCCTGAGGCCTGGTGGAAACCCAAATGCAGAGTAGCTGGGAGCCGTAACAAGAGAGGCGCAGTGAGATGTCTGAGGTTTATTACCGTTCTCCAAACAGAGCGGTTGCCCTTTGCTTCATCTACATTGACCCTTAGGTGTGAAGGACTGAAGGAATTCAGTAGCTAAGAGAGTTTGCTTATGCTTTATATTGTAGCATATATATTCAAAAAATGATATCAGACTCTAAAGTGATTCACCAGAGAAGCTTTACCAGAAATCCAGATCTTCTGACTCAATTTTCCATGACGAATTAACGGTCACCCTCAGGAGCAACGGCTGACTTTTTGCGGTTGGGGGCCTAATGCAATTCCGAGGGCAGCCATTGTGTTCTGAAACTTTAAAGAATCCCCAAGATATTTTGGCTCCCGGAACCCGTGGCGATTGTTAATGTGTTCACCATTCTCCCATTATATGTTCACATATGTGTTTCATTGGCCTCATGCGAATATATGGTTTTCCACTGGCAGCGCCAATGACAAAACCATCAGTGCTGGTGAAATATGATGTAAGTTGATGTATTCTGTAACCAAATATTGTTTTATTCTGTGCAAGGGTGATTTATTTGCCATTTTTCTATTGAAGATGTTCTGTTTTTCTAATAACCCCAAGCAGCTATCAGTATCCACCAACACAGAGGAAGAAAAATGACTGACTGTTCTGAACTGAACTGAAGCTCATGGTGCAATTGCATGCAAAATAAGAACGGCAGACGTGTTAAGCATATTAAGAACTTTGCATGGAAGAACATATTGTTTTAATAATTAGATTGTAAGAATATTGGAGTCTGGTTGAGGTCAGTGGGTTGCCTCCAGCTAGCCAGCCAGAGATCATGGAAATAATGAGAGTTTTAACATCATGACTCTTTCTCCCATTCCAGACTGTTTTTCTCTTTATTGGTCTCTTTTGCAGCAATTTAGTTGGCGAAATCTGGAATATTTGATCAGCTTTTCATTTTCCATTTCACACTGCTCAAACTCTTTTGCTTGCCTCAAAATCTTCTTGCCCCTTTCTCTTTCATAAGCAGGTGTCAGCTGGGCTTCGTCTATATCTGTCTGTTGTGTTTATAATCGAGGTGAAGAGTTAGAAAGACATTGATAGACCTGGAATGTCCATTAAGGGATCTGATCATTCCTTTTGGAAAGGCAAAATATACTTTGCACTGACAGTTGTGCATTGACTTAAAGAAGATTTTTAGGATCCCACAGCAATACAGATTGCTGTATGGTAAATGCACCATTTGTTGTAACGTATAGTTCCTCGACTTCCTATTCTTTCTGTGTACAAGCAAAAAAACAAGTGGACCCAGGGTAATTTACTAATTTAAAAAGGAATCCCTTTTCCTCTTCAAAGACAAGAAGGGGAGTTTTTGGTGTAATCATAGAAAGGCCACGATTTCCTGTCTGTGAGCAGCAGATGTTTATTGTTAAAACTATTTTTTTGCCACAAATTCACACAGATCTTGATAATTTCTGCCTCAACAGCATTTTGTTGTTTTGTTCTATCAACGAGCCAAAGTAAATTGTTCTGTTGTAAATTAAAAAGCAGACTCTGTGAGCTTGCCCTCTACCTGCTTTTCCATATTGTGTTACGTTGAATTCCACGAAACCCGCAACATTCCATTCATGGCTTTACATAGTATGTTTAACGCAGACCATACATTTAAAGATAATTGTTTTGCAAGAAAAATGTCGCTAGACTTTACCCTGTCATTTTTCTTGATGTTTTGAAACGTGGATAACTGGAACATATTTAATGTTCTCTAAGATGTGGCTTTGTCTTCAAACCATCCTTCCGCTCCACAATGTTAAATGGGCTAAATAAAACAACATAGGAGTCTGTGCATTGTATCCTGAGGACATGTGACTACACCGTTGTTCTTTTGAAAGGCTGGGGAGTAATTCAAGATTGAGATAGAGACAGTTTAGAAGGTCTGAGCCCTTGCAAAAAATCTGAAAGGAAACAGGCTAGCTCTGTGAGATGTAAAAACTTTAACAGTAATTGAGTCGCCTTTTCTCAAAGTGAAAAGTCCTTGGAAATACATTCTGCTGAATTTGTTTGCCACGTAGTCTTGACTAATAGATTCAGGATGTCTAATGAATGATGAGCGGCTTCTGCCTCCTGCTCAGAGGCCCTGTAGGGTCAGCCTCGCTTGAGAGCCATGCCGCTTTAAGTCAATAAACAAACGATGGAACCCATTAAATCCGTACGCATACTGAATGAACTCAACACCTTGTTTTTGTAAAGCTCATTATCATTGTACAGCGCGTACTGCCTCAAGGTAACGTGTGTCTAAGGTATGTGTGAGGTAAAAGTGCTAAAAGGCCATAAGCTAATTTTATTTTCTTTTATCCTTTTTTCATGGCCACCTGTTTAAGATTGATATACACCAGTGCTTTTCAAATTGTGGGTCGCGACTTTGGTGGGTCAGGCGGAGTGTGAGAATGATGCATTCATGCCATTTCAGAAATATAAAGAAGCAAGTTCTCAAATTCAGTTAACAAGTTCGTTGTTGGGCATAATTTGTTTTTACATTTTTCTGACATGATTCACCAGAAATGTGTTGCAGAATGTGCATTGTTTCTTGCTTGGAGGCAACTTTGGTCGTGTGCTGTAGCATGCAAAAATACAGAGAGACTTGTGTAATCCGATTCACTAACAAATGCCTCTTATGAATTGGTTATTTTATTGAATCATTCATTAGGATTTGAGTTACTAATTTAAAGGAATAGTTCACCCAAATATGAAAATTACTCCATGATTTACTCACCCTCAAGCCAGGTGTATATGACTTTCTTCTTTCAGACGAATACAATCTGAGTTATATTTAAAAATGTCCTGGCTCTTCCCAGCTTTATAATAGCAGTGAATGGGGGTTGAGATTTCGAAGCCCAAAAAAGTGCATCCATCCATCATTTAAAGTATTCCACATGACTCTGGGGGGTTAATAAAGGCCTTCTGAAGCGAATCGATGCATTTGTGTAAGAAAAACATCCATATTTAAAACTTTATAAACCATAATGTCCAGCTTCCACTAATTGTCGTACTCAAGTTCACGAGAGAGTGGCGTTCCAGAATCCAAGCAGTTGGTGTAGTGTAAGCTCCGGTGAGAATATGCTAGTCTCGCGAGAACCAAGTTTTGTTTGCAGTCTCCTCTTGGCTTATATCAAAGTCATATACATATACACCTGTGATGGCTTGAGGGTGAGTAAATCATAGGGTAATTTTCATTTTTGGGTGAACTATCTCTTTAAATCCTTCTAATGAATGCTTTACTGAGTGGCTTCTGAATAAACATATGATTTACTTATTGAACTGCAAGGTCAATGCATAACTACATTAATATGGCTGCTCTTACTTGCTGTGCCACCAAGAAAGCAAAAATATTCGTTATTTTTTTGCATGCACAGTCATGTCTTTGTTCATGTCCTCATTATCCAACGAAATAATATGACAAGGAAAACATATATTAAAAAAAAAAAATTCTTCAAAAATTGTTCCAAAACATTTATGGTGGGTCTTGAGATTTATTATACCTCTCTGTGTGGTTCCTAGCATGAAAAGTGTTCCTGCAGCTTAAACAGTAAAGTGTGCTGCTAACAACATCAAGGTCATAGGTTCAATTTGCAGGGAATGCATGAACTAATAATATGGGAATGCAGTGTGACTTTGGATAAAAGCATCTGCCTGATGTAAAGAGTTAGGGAAACCCTGCTCTAGACTATTCACAGTAGCATCAGGGGTTTCCAGATTGTTCTCATTAACCCTTACACCTCACCAGATGCCCTTTACTGCTCTCCCTGCATGGTCCAAGTATGTGTAGACAGATATATGTTATTGCATAATAGGTGTGAGGGGAAAAATAACATGGGATTAGTTGAAAGCTGCTACTAAATACTAAGGGAATATTTGATGGCAGTGAATCAAGAATTTTTCAACCAGGAGAGGATTCCAAAAAGAGTCTGCTTAAAATCTCGCAGTAGCAGGAGTAGCATGTGATTTTAACATAGTGAGACTTCTGTTAGCAATGCAACTAGACACTAAGCCTGCCAGGCGCTCTTATCCCGAAGGGACCTGTGAGATACTTTAAGGACTTTAAGATCATAGACTACCAGCAGACACCAAACACTTGAGTTTTTCTTTATATCTTGGCCTTTACAAACTATTTTTGGGCTGTCTAGACCATAGTGATATTCGGTGTCGACGTCTGCGATTTGATTCTTTTTGTGAAGCATCACTGCTGAAGACTCCACGACAAAGACCTCAACCTCAGCAGGGTAGAAAAGCTCTGAGGAATGTGAAGGTTTCTCAATCTAAGTAAGCAAATCTACAGAGAGAATGAGCAGATGTTATCTAGATCAGAGCCAGCATATGCTATGCACATCAGTTAGAAGAGGAGCTGAGGTAATAAAGAAACTAGGAGAAGTCATTGCAGACTTTCATACCTGGCTTGAGGACTAGAGTGAAATGGTTTTATAGATCAAAGCCTCCTACAGTCACAAACTACAATTGGAAAACCAGAAAGGGATAGAGGAGGCCAGGGTAAATGGCTAGGTTTTGTTTAAGCTCTCAAGTCTACAGAATGAAAACTGAAAAAAGAGGATGGGAGAAGAAAACAAATGTTCTGTGAAAGCTAATTTGCTCTTTAAAAATCTGATGAGGTAGGAAAAATGAGTAGCTCATCATGGATAAAGTAATGAAAAAAAGTAGATTTATTGGTTTATTCTCCACAGTAGGTTGCATATGTGTGTTTTATTGACATTTTATCAAAGCAGTAACCATGATTCATTTCGAACCAATAAAGGAAAAGTGTATACGCAGCAGTTTGATGCTGGCTACAACCTCTGACTTGGAACAAGCAGCTGATGACAGAATGAAATATAGGCTCGGCCTGTGTACTGAATTAGAAAAGAATTACATAAGAACCCATAAGCTTCCAGTTTTTCCAAACCTCTTTTCCACCAATAGACACGCGTTGTATATTCTTGCAAGCCCTTTAAAACGGTCCAAACGACCCATTTGAATCGACAAAAATACAGAAAGAGCACATCCCAAACCACCCAAGAGTCACTGTAGCAATATTTTCCTGTTTATGTGAGCTGTTGGAAATTAAACATGCAAAAGGTCAGGGGCATGAACAGGTTAAAGGGTTATCCAGGGTCAGAGAGTTGAGCAGAAAGTCCTGCTAAATCACTAGCGCAGACACCTCTAGTGGCTTTCTGATCTCTCAACATAGGGTGTTGAGAAAATGGGAGACAGGATATTAAAAGTAACCCCCCTTCCAGAATGAGCAAACACCGTTTCCCAGCATTCCTCATCAGGATATCACTTAAGTGCATACATTAGGCAGGGTCCTTCATGCTCAGATGGGGGCAAACATACTACAACATCCTTTGTAAGTCATATTGAATTTGAAGCTTGACACAGTGGGTTGTAGAGCTGTGCTTTTAATTAGTATGTTGACTTAATGGAAATATTTTTAGACAAACCCATTACAACAAAGGTAAACATACAGATGTTCATGCTTGCGTGCCACATTTAGAAGTTTTTGACAAGATTTGAGTGACTATGACTTAAATTAGGGTCTGTTTTTCTGTTCAGAAGACTTCAAACAATGCACACAATTCATATGGACTACCCTTAGGGTATTTTATTAGCTTTTTGGTGTTTTTCAGACACATTTTGGAGAGACATGATAGTGAGTATAATGACAGGATTTTTATTTTAGGTCAACTATACCTTTCATATTGCTTCTGCTAAGCACTATCAATTTTTATTAATTCATTTACTTTTGCAACACAGAAATTACAGAAAAGAAGAGAATATTGCAGGCCTAACTAACGTTCATTAAAGGGTTAGTTCACCCAAAAATCAAATTCTGTCATTAATTACTCACCCTCATGTCGTTCCAAACCCGTAAGCCCTTCGTTCATCTTTGTAACACAAATTAAGATATTTTTGATGGAATCTGAGAGTTCTCTGACTCTCCCATAGACAGCAATGTAATTACCACAATCAACGCACAGAAACGTAGCAAGGACATCGGTAAAATAGTCCATGTGACATCAGGGGTTCAACCGTAATTTTACGAAGCTACGAGAATACTTTTTCTTTTGTGCGCAAAGAAAACAATAATAACATAATTTATTCAGTAGTTCTTCTCCCAGAGTTACCGATGGTAACTTGGAACAACATGAGGGTGAGTAATTAATGACATAATTTTTAGGTGAACTAACCATTTAAGTTTAGTTTTTTACTTCATCAGAAAAAATATAAAGCTAAAAAATATAAACATTTTTTTCAAGAAAAATGTAGGCTATCACTAAATAAATGTAAGAACCACTTGGTTAATGTTAATTGTGTTTGAAACATTTCCCCAAGAGGCTTAAAATGATAAAAGGCATATAATGATAAGATCAAGAGAAAAAACATTAAACTTGCAAAAATAGCTTCTTCTGAGGTTGTATCCTCAGGATAACATCTCCAGTCTGCAGACCTAGTTCAGGAACTGACCCTTTGTAACCACTCATGACCATTATTTATTTGTTTTGAAATACTAGACAGGGGAGAGTGCCAATCTGATATAAGTGACCAAACAGCATAGCACGGCTGTCTGAAAGCTGTGCACACAATGAAAGGAATAGGCAGTTGAACTACTGTGTTATAACTACACTTTAAAATGGTTTTACTAAGCTTGTAACGGTGCAGATTACTATCATATTCTACAAACCCATAAGTACAAAAAGGTTCTCAATTGACTGTGATTGACTGTGTGAACTTATGTGTGAACTTCAAGCTATACAGATTTGACTGCTGAAATGAAGTGAATTTGGCAATACAATCAGTCTGTTTTACTGACAGTCATTCCCCAAAGTGGTGGAAAAATTCTTCAGTTGATACTGTTTCTATGCGCTTGTCACAGAAACGTTCCATTCCAAGTTCCAGCTATGGAACACAAGAACAGTTGTGTTGCTTTAAGCATCCAGTCTTTCTGATCTCTATTCAGGAAACCTTATCTTGCACAAGCAAAGATGCAAATCTCAGCTTTTAATGTGGAATAGCTGGCAGATGTGCCCTCAGAATAGAGAGTGTTTCAATGTCTGGAGAATTGAGGACAAAAAGGCAGATGTAGATTATTGTGTCTTGAGGGTTATGAACATAAAAACAAAATTTACCTTTTTCTGCTGTATTTTTTTTCCGTAGAAAGAATGTATCCATGTTTTTTGCAGAATTGATCTGTGGTCCTTCTTTTGTCTCTTCTGTGTGAATATGTATTGGATTATTCTGTTATTTTGTCTATATAATAAGAGGTATTTGGGAATTTTACTTTGGTCAAGTATGTTCCAGTTAGAAAGTCCACACCAGGATAGACTTGTTTAAATTGGAATAGGTACGTAAGATTTTTGGTATGGATTTCAGAAAGGTTTATTATTTGGTTTAGAGAAATAAATGTAAGAGAGTTTGTAGAGACAAAGAGTGAGTGGGGTTATTCCAAGTTCTGAAGTAATGTGCTTGTGAGGATTAGAGATAACAATACCTGATATTCTTGAGCTCAATGTGGATCAATGTCTCAAAAATAAAGAATGCATCGACAACCGGACATCTAAAATTTGGATCTGAGTTTGAATTGGAGAACATTAGGTTGTGGTCTTGGACAAATACTGCTCTCCTGTCTTAAAGGGAAAAGCCTTGACCCTTTGTGGTTTAGTGGCTCCATGCAATTGAGAAGAAGGCTCTGACCACTGTTAATATACTCATATTCTCACGTTTTTATAAACATCAACTTTACACCTTGAATCAGTCCAACAGCAGTCAGAGCTCAGCTTGCATTTCTGCTTTTACTATACTGACTATGTTTTTGTTTTATCTAGAAGTTTTAAAGGTATAGTTCGCCTAAAAAAGAAAATTCTGTCATATATTACTCACCCTCATGTCGTTCCAAACCCGTCAGACCTTTGTTCGTCTTTAAAACACAAATTAAGATTTCTGACCCTGCATAGACAGCAACACCACTGACACATTCAAGGCCCATAAAGGTAGTAAGGACATCATTAAAATAGTCCATGTGACATCAGTGGTTCAGCCTTAATTTTAAGGTTTATTTTTAAGCTACAAAAATACTTTTTGTGCACTGGCTCCTGCGTCAGCAGCACCACACGCATGGGTCGTGGTCCTCTCATGAACGCGTGTCGAAGACTGACATGCAACAAAAGAAATTGCTGAATAAAGTTGTTATTTTTGTTTTCTTTGCGCACAAAAAGTATATTCTTGTAGCTTCATAACATTACGGTTTAACCACTGATGTCACATGGACTATTTTCACGATGTCCTTACTAACGTCCTCATGATCTCCACATAAATAACTTTCTTAGGTGACATATAATAAAACTAGCATATTCTCTAATGTTTAGTTGCTTTCCGTTGTTTAAATGAATTTCAATGCATCAATAAAGTGATGAGACAGAGTAGGCTATACAAAATTAAGTTCAATATTTTTTAAGCCATTGCATCACTTCAAATTAATTTCATATAAAAAATAATGTTAAATTCATTTAAAGTCAAGGAACTGTCTGAGCAGCTGTGCAAAAATGAACCATCCAAGAATGGAAAAATGTGAAATCTGATCAGGATGACCCAAGATGAAGTTTTCAGGTTGGATTGATGGATTTGTGATAGTGATTGTTGTAGTGATTGGACTGTGATAGAGGATGGGGGGGGGGGTTCTGGGGATGACTTGAATATAGGACAATAGTCACCAAATCACATACTACCTTAAACAAGACTAATATATCAAACACCATAAAAAAAACCACACAACACGACGGACAAACCCCAGGCTGATCCTCACCATCCACCACAACACAAGCACACTCAAATAACTAACACTCTTAACACATACCCCACCAAAAAGCAAAAAACACATACAATCTTCCAATAGCAAATGTCTGTACCCTCCTTCTCTATCTCTCTGCTGCAGACAGACTGCAGACAAAAGTAATCTCTTTGAGCAGAGAGACCAGAGGTTTGAAAGAGCTCATAGGTAAATTTAAACATCTAATTAGGTTAGAAAAAACTGCAGGCAAGGCACAAGAAATACCTCAGCTGTAGAAAACAAAAAAGCAATTATGGGAAACAGGACTGTTAGAAAATGCTGTGCTGCATATCCCTGTCTTTTCTTTGGTCTTATCGAGTTATATAAGGTAATATACACTATTACAAAAAAAAATTTACGGGAGAACCGATCAAGGTGACACACAAGCCTTGCACGAGCAGGATGGCGTGTGCAACGCTGAGGGATGCTATTCCATTCATCTCCAGCGCAAACCTGCAGGATCCTTAGGAGACGAGCTAGCGCCAAGATGACAAAACACTGTGCAGGAGAAACACCTGCTACCATTAAAGGACCAGAAGAAGCGTCCATGATCCATGACCTCCTATCGTCAGGGGTCAGACGTGGCTCCCGGCCCAGAATCAGGTTGTGGATTGGCCTTCAGCGACAACCTCGGCAGTGCTCGGCCACGCGCCCTTTGAGGGGCTTTACCTGGATTACTGGGGTTCAGGAAACACAGTATACGAACTGGCAACGTGATGACTTAGCCAATGCTTGTGCTGCTCCTCGTTGTGTGGTCATTACCTACAACACGGCTGACAAAAGTGGCAATGACAAGAACAACTTCAAATGGCTCGATGGATCTTGTGCAGTGGCTGTGGAAGGTTTCCTCTGCCGCTACACCTACCAAGGGATGTGCCCAGCTCTTCAAAAAGAAGGAGGGGGTCCTGCACTCTACACCACCCCGTTTGAACTGGCAAGTACTATTCTTACTCACATCCCTTTTGGCTCAGTGGCAACTCTCCCTTGTCCCGATGGAGACAAGGAAGACCAGTCAGTATTGTGCATGCTAAGAGAGGATGGAAGTGTTGGCTGGTCGAAGGATGCACCGCTCTGCACTGACACTCCGATGGACTGGTGCGAACAGGACAATGGTGGCTGTGAGCACTACTGTGTGAACTCAGATACTCATTACTACTGTGAGTGCTCTGAGAATTATGTTCTGGCAGAAGACGGAAAGACCTGCCAGCTCTCGGATCCCTGCCATAGCGCCAACTGCGAGTTTGAGTGCGAGTCCACTCCTCAGGGACATCGCTGTAAATGCCCCGAGGGGTACCTCCTGTCTGGTGATGGTCAGAATTGTCTTGATATAGATGAGTGCTTGCAGAAACCATGCCCGCAGGAATGCGTCAATGCACCTGGTACATTTGAGTGTAGATGCAACAAGGGCTACCTTCCGTCTGAGTTTGGAGAATGTGTGGACGTGGATGAATGTATGGAAGGAAAGTGCGTTCATATCTGTGAGAACTTGCCTGGTTCCTACACGTGCCGCTGTCATGAAGGATTCTCTCCACTCGGAGAAGATTCAGAGCAATGCGAAGATATCGATGAGTGCAAAACTCCAGACATTTGTGAGCAGGTGTGCAAAAATTACGAAGGTGGATTTGAGTGTCAATGTGAGGAGGGTTATATGTTGCAAGAGGACAACTACTACTGTCGGCCTGTCGAAGAGGATGAACACTTGATGGCTGAATCAGCTGATGCAACACTGAATGATCCCAGCTTGCCTGAACTGATGACAGATGCCAACCTTCTGGAATCGCTAACAGATTCCCCAAGCATAGAGTGGCATCCGACTTACCTGAGCTGGTTTACGGAGAAGACACAGGAGGGAGATGTGACCACACAGGAACCTGATTTAATTGAGCATGCATCTCCGAATTCACCTTCATCAAACTTTTTGATGGATACTACAACTTCAGACGATTCTCATCAAGAGCATGCACATGAGGAGGAAATAGCAATAGCAGCTGGTGATACAGCAGATGAAAGGACTTCAGGAAACAAAGGACCCTCAGAGGCTTCGACATCTGTGCCGAAGAGAAAATGGGATTTTGTCATGCTCACTCCTCCAACATTGCAAATACCAGAAGATGCATTGGCATCGGGAACAGAACAGCGTCCAGGTGACAGGAAGAAACACGACAAAAGCTGGCTGCTTGTGGCACTGCTGGTACCACTATGTGTTTTTATTGTGGTCATGTTAGCGTTAGGCATTGTTTATTGCACGAGTTGTGCTGTACAGCCACGGAGCAAAAGCATCACAGACTGTTACCGCTGGACCACCACCTCCAAGCCTGAAAAATCAAGCACAGCTAATTCTCGAGCTTGAGTAAACATGACTTAAAAAATAAAAAAATCAGCAATGACCCTGGACTTCTTCAAGCTGTTTTGGTGTGATCACACTGATGTCACTTTGGTATTCTGTATGATCCTGTGGGATATAAGGGCAAAATAGTCAACTAGGTGCACAATTCAACATTTAGACATTCTTTTCAGACAATGGAGAAAACATCAATTATTTTCAATGGAAGTAGAGCAGTAACCCCCAAACTGTGTAGAAGAAACATTTTGTGGAAAGTGGGACATAGCAAACAGAATTTAGCATGCATCTCTTTTTCATATAATACAATGAATGATCATCATTTATGAAGCCTACGAGTAGAAATAAAAAATATGTATAATATCAACATCTTAAATGTATTTGCTCCACTCGCACAGTTTATGCTACAGCACCCCCAACAGTGAGATATGTAACTACAACTGTTTGTCTAGAGACTTCAGGCTGTTTTGATAAAGACATTTACATATTAGAGATGAAACAGGTCTAAGTGCTTCAATTGAACTAACAGTTACTATGACTTCATTTAATTCAGGAAACGTTGTCTGACTAATGGAGATTATAACATTGCGGCATTTGGATCAGATATACAGTAATACTGGAGATACCCATGTTATTTTTATTTTAGTATTTTCACCATTAAGACAGATTATAACAAGAGAAAAAGAAAACAAGAAATAGAAACAGAGATCAGTAATAGACATGAGCCTACAGAACCAACGGTAAATTATAGTAACAAAACAAAACACACGGATGACGGGGGGGGCTTACAAAGACAAAATAAAGACACAAATGTCAGCAATAAGAAATAAAAAGTATGCCAACAGGATTTTTATTGTTATTATTCCACAATAATATATGACACATCAACAACCATTTGTTTCAGCCCGCAATTTATGTTTTTTATAACTGTGTAACCACATACAGAGTACCCTAAGGACAAACGAAACTCACACTTCACGGACCCCCACAAAAGGGTAGCAACAACTTGGAGCGCCATGGTCAACATTCAGCAGCCTGCTTTGACAGACCGTAGAGGTCGAGAACTGAACAGCTGGACTCCGACACCGCCTTGTCATGCGTGTAGCTACAGCCACCATCCCCCCACACCAACCAGACACAGTAGTCACAGTCATAGCATACAGGATATAGTTTTTGTATATGTCTTCTACAAACTAACGTGATTTTAATAAAAGCCGAACTTGGCACACGCCAAGTAGTTGGCGTGCCGAATCACGTGGGGTGGATCACATCGTATGACCTAACTATCGCCACAAAGTTGTGTTTTTAATAAATCCACGTTTGAATAAGACGACTAAAAGAATGAGCACCCTTATGTCAGTCTAGCGGGAAGGCAACAAAAGCGTGAAACGGTCAGTTTGTTGACGGCATATCATTATCATATAATGACCGACACCTTAGATACAAGAAAACCGAAACAGAAGGTATAAGCCTAGCACAATAGACACAGTTAAACACATCATATATTGACAACAAATATACATCCCCGCACATTCCTGTCTACGTGTGGACTGGGGAGCTGATCCATCACGGAATTGGTTTAGATCGAGTGGCGCGCAGAGAATCCTTCGAAAATAAACAACAACTTGCGTTAGCAGTGTAAATAAACTGAATTGACACGAAAAACGTGATTTCCGACGAGGATGGGATTCGAACCCACGCGTGCAGAGCACAATGGATTAGCAGTCCATCGCCTTAACCACTCGGCCACCTCGTCGTATATCTAAAGTACATTTGCTCTTATCTATAAAAACGTCCACTTCCCTGAATATAAGTACATAAACCCTTAACTTTCTAAATTGTTGTTGAGGCACCTTTGTCTCCGTGACATTTTGCTGAATCAGTATCACACACCTGTTAGTGCTAGTTACCTGACAGATATAGCGAGTACACTGCTTCATTTTGTACGTGATAGATAAAGACATAACAATAGATAAGTATCGCTTATTTTACGTGCTTGAACCATAGACTGTATAAAAACAGGTATAAACATATCGTAAAACAGTTTTGCTTGACATTGGTGTTGCCGTAATCACCTGCTGCCCTCTGCTGGTCAGCCGGACTACTGGCCACATTGATTTATATAATAGGCAGCACATTTACATAATAGCATATAAAGGCATATCATAGTGACAACTGCAAATTGTCTGTCATTATTTGTTTTTATAAAGTTTTGTGCACAAATGTGTATTTCTAACTTGCTTAGTTCCTTAGTTTTTTTTTTTTTTTGCAAAGGTTTAGTCTCGGGACACCCGGTTTGCTCATATTTTTAGTCATGTATAAGTTAGCTAATTAATGTTATAGTAATGATAATTGCCTTGTACATTTATTGTGGCATAGTCTGTCAACAGTTTGAATCTTTCCGTCCACATCTACGATTACTTACCATGTGAATCTTGAGAGATGTACTTAATTTAAAGGTCTGAAAGGTTTATGAGCGTTGTCTTCCACCATGTTTACAAGATAAAGAACAGGAAACGTCTCAGAAGAACAGGCAGACCCATAAAACCCAGCACACTGTAAACGTCAACCAATGAAACAGAGGCTTTTGTAGGCTTGGCCAATCACGCAATGAATATACTAGAGCCCCGCCCCGCTGACCATGTGAAGACTTGCCGCGAATTTCAACCAGTTCAAACTGTTTAGGCGCGCGCGGCAGCGTTAAGCTGGTCTTAGAGACTTTAAAAAAAATATATATATAATACAGTGGCTTGTTTATTTATTTAAGTATTTTATACAATAATGGCTACTCCTCCCAAGATATTTTGTTCAAGCCTTGACGCTGACCTCAGTTTCGAAAAAAGGGCATTGAAGATCTCAATAGAGGGAAACATTGGTAAGTTGGATTAATTTTGGTTTAATCAACAAAATAATATACATAAAATAATACGCACTTAATATGTTACCTAAGTGTTGCTAACATATTCATTTTTATGAATGATCCAGTAATATGCTTGAGAGCTTTTTTTTGTATTGTTAAATACAGTAACGTTAGTGTTGTTGGCGCCAAATACTATATTATATATAACAATATTTTGTTGAGCGAGCCTTCACAGCCATCTATTATTATTATTATTAGACTGAATTGTTTTTAAATGGTCTTCTTGCCACACGTTTGGTAATAGAATCGCAAAAAATATTTTTTCTGAAACATTTATTAAAAACTGCAACTGTTGACAGCTAACGTTAAATGAGGATATTTTATGACATCCAGACTATGATTAAAAATAATAACAACAATAAGAAACATTTAGTACCATAATGTTTTAATAATAAGTCAAACTTCTACAACAATTGGTTTAAGCATGCTTCTGGCAATTAATGCCAGACATAAACATCTATTAGGGTTATGACTTTATTATCTTTGATGATGCAGAACACAAATTATGATTGGTTGTATTGATGTTTTGTATTTTAAAACATTTATATCTGCAACAGCGGCAGGGAAGTCAACTTTTGTGCGTTGTTTGGAGCGGGCCTCAGAGGAGTGGGAGGTCATACCAGAGCCCATTGGGAAGTGGTGCAATGTACAAACCACAGAGAACGAGTATGAGGTACAGTATGTCCCTCTGTATACAATATATTTTATGAAGGAAGTGTCTTCAAACTCAGTCTCAAATGTTAATGGGAGTGATCTTTAATAACACATCCCCTTCTATCCCTGTAGGAGCTCAGCACGTCCCAGAAGAGTGGAGGCAACCTGCTGCAGATGTTATATGACAAGCCCAGTCGCTGGTCTTACACTTTCCAGACCTACGCCTGCTTGAGTCGTGTCCGCGCACAGCTTCAGCCTCCTTCTGCCAAACTTCAGCAGGCAGAGCAACCGGTCCAGTTCTTTGAGCGCTCCGTCTACAGCGATCGGTACATACATTAAACAGATTGTCTGAACAATTTGGAAAAGAGTTTAAATATGGTGTTAAACTGAGAAAAAACAAAAACTAAAAAGTCTTTTTAATTCTCCAGATATGTGTTTGCCTCTAACCTCTTTGAGTCTGGAGATCTGAATGAGACCGAGTGGGCCATTTATCAAGACTGGCATTCGTGGCTCCTCACTCAGTTTGAGTCCCAGATTGAGCTTGATGCCATGATCTATCTTCGTGCTGATCCCGAGGTACCACGCAGCTTCTTACATGGTGCAAGTTTCACCTGTAGTAGTATAAAAGTGACGTAAATGTGAGAATTTTATGATGTATTGATTAAACACATGATCTGCAGAGGTGTATGCAGCGTCTTCAGTTCAGAGGACGAGAGGAGGAACAAGGGATTCCCCTGGATTACCTGGAGAAGCTGCATTATAAGCATGAGTGTTGGCTGTACAATCGAACCACAAAGTTAGTGATCAACTTACTGTCTGAAACTTGTATTTGAACTGTTTTTCGATGTCTGAATATCTAAATTGGTATCTTGTCATATACAGGTTGGATTTTGAGTATCTTAAAGACCTTCCAATACTGCTCCTGGATGTTAATGAGGATTTTAAAAATGACAGAATTAAACAAGAAGGTATTATTGATAAGGTACGTATATAATGGCAACGTTAGTTTTGCCTGATAGTAAAATGTTTTAGAACCGCCATGTTTATACTTGATTTTTACATAGTAAATAAGTTTTGCACTTTTTTTTTCTTTCAGGTGAAGGAGTTTTTGAGCACCCTCTAGCCTGCAAATATACATCGATTTGTGCCAATCATGGAAACTGGTGATTTATCACTATCTGGATTTATGTGTGGTCACATTAATGAATTTGTTATTTTATTAAATTTTTTAGCTGATTTTATATTTAGCTTGTTGTACATATGTATTTCGTTGTATATTAAAACATCATTTTTACAAAACAGTTTTAAACTCTTCTGAAATGGACAAACAAGATATGCAGTTTGAAATAACATTTGCAAAGATTATTATTTATGTGCAGTTTGTGATGCGATCTGAAGACTATTCTGTAAGTGAAAAGTTGTCGGTTAATATTACAAGATTCCCACAGCCATGAAAAAGCTGGGAATGTCAGCGTTTACAAAAAAAGAGACATGGAAATGAATAAAATCCTAAACATTTTTCTTGTTATTCTCTATATTTTGTCTGCCGAGTGCAGCCTATAAAATGATATTTTAGCAAAGAATCTTTTCCTTGTAATTACAAGCAATGTACAATGTGCAATACAAGGAAATGTCATGTAAATTAATTGGTCAAATGTGTGGGAAGAATATGTGCTGAAAGATGTACAGCTTGAATAGAGGGGAAAAAATAAAATGGTTTCATAACCATTAATTTCTGCAGATTTAAACACAATTCTCTCCACTTTGCTTTAAGACTAGTTGCCCAAACGCTTGCTCCTGTAATACAGGCTGTCAGATCGCTGACTCACTCACCAATGAGAACCTGCTGGCTCATTCTGCGTTTTTGAGTTCATCCTAGTAATTAAGCTTTCATAATATTCAGCTTTCATGGTCAATGTGGGCAACCCATTGAAGACCGGTTTTCAGGTTAATTTTGTCTAATTTTATCTCATTATTTCCCCCATTTTAACCTTTAAACCTTAAAATTATCTGTTCAAATCTTAAAATTGAACAAATGTGTCACTGTTTTTTTTTAAATGTTTGTAAATGTCAAACAAGCTGTAATAAGTCTGCACGATGTTGAGTGTACGTGAACATGAATGCATGTGCTTACATTAATTTTCCATACCATAATCATGGTATATACATGTATGTCAATCTAAGGTTGTATATGTATTCATATTTTAGGCACTTAAGTGAAGAGTCTGAACAAAATGTCAAACTTTGTTAATGACATTATGAATTCACCAATATTTGTGAATGTGCAAACAGGTGTAACAAGAGTGGAATTTAAAAAAAAATCACCTGAATAACCTCACATGTAAAAATAAACTAATAAACATTTTTTTTAGAATATTAAAATGTAGCAACATTTATTGAATAAAGAGTGCTTCAAATAATAAAGCTGAGTCTGAAAGCTTTTTTGAGCTTTTAATGATCATCTAAACAGTACACTGAATTTGAATTAGGATATTAATGCAGGAGAAAGTTCGAATATCTCCCCTAGTAGTTTTCAAAACAGCTTTCAATGGACTCTCAATAACAATAGCATAAATGTTTTAAGTCATAAATCATTTTTTTCTATGAATTAAAGTGACACAGCTTCCATACAAATACAAAAATGGGAAATATATATGTTGGGAAGTATATTTATGTTGAAGAATATGAAAAAAGTATTCCCATGCAAAACTAAACTTTCCCACAAATAAAGTACAGTATTGCCACTAGATACAATATATTTTGATCTCTACTCCACATTTTATAATGTTTGCACAATATTAGATACTAATCAAAATAAACTACAAGTCCCATAACTAAATCTTCAACAGAATTCCGGGTATTGCGTCACCCAGGTCTGTGGCGCCCTCCTCTAAACGTACTGTTATTGACACAGCTGTCCACAAATATCGGACGCAGAGATGACAGACTTGACTGTCAACACATTAGATATTATATTAATAAAATAATTCGACAGTGACCGACTCTTCTGATGCATCTTGCATTGCATTACAGTAAACATGACACCTCTAAAATTCACAAAACTTCCTAAATATGATTCTGTAAACAAATCAACCTCAACTCTCTCGAAAAAGACAAAAATAGGCGTATCGAGAGGGCGGGAGTTTGTGACAAGCGTGCCCACGTCCAATCGTCTTTACTAAATGATGTTTCCTGGCGTTAAATCTTAAAGCCCTCTTGTAAACCAACCTTGACGTCGCGTGCTTTCGGTCGAGCAGCGTGTGTTGCGGCCAATCGGGTTCCAGAACGTAACTCTCAAGCCCAATAGCCTTCGCATATTTTGAACAGGGGCGGGACCATACACAAATGGAGCGAAGAAGGGTAGGTTGTTAGAAAGTTAATGGCTTGGGGGAAAGGGATTCTCTTCTCGCTTCAGGAGAGTTTGAGGATTTTTCTGAAGTAAAACGTAATTATTTTATAACAGTATAACCCCAAAGAAAGTGAAGAGACAACATTACCTTCACAATCAGACGTATTATTTAGGAAAGTATGCAGGATGCAGTAGCCGGGACGGCAATGCTGACGGACGGCTTCGAGGACGAGATTGACTCGGTGACTCCGCGTTCCCCTGCGTTAGGGATGGGGGTTGGAGCTACACCAGGAGCCGGACTCGGGGGCCTCGGGATCGGCGTCGGTGGCAAGAAAGTCCGCTTGTTCGGCGAGGCTGGCGGGCCCACCACAGACAGACTTGATTTCAAACTCACAGCGGCCGCGGTGCTATCGTCAGGCCCCGGATCCGGCAGCGACGAGGATGAGGTGTCTGAGGTGAGAGCGAGTCAGCCAGCCAGCAGGAAAGTGTGTGTGTTAGCTCACATGCTAACTCCAGCTAGCCTTAACAGGCTTCATTCCCAACCCACCAAAACCATGGAATTAATCACCTCATCTAAAGAGGCCGATTTATCACGTCCCATTCTTGGCAATATTAATACAACAACACTCTTGCGCGGAGCGCCGTTAGCAGCCATTTCAGCTGCGTTTTTCGCGACCCACGTTGCCAGTTGCGTTTCTAAATAGCTCAAATTCAGGCGAGTTAGCATAGCTTAGCACGGGCTCAGAGACGAAGGCTGCGATTTGGGCCTAAAGAGAACATCAGGGGGCAACGCCGTCGTCTGCTAGTTAGCCATCCCGAAATCATTCCACCGCCTTCAGCCACTTGTCACCCCAGTCTAGGCCCTTTAAAGTGCATCTCGCCACTCGTTGCGTCTTACTGACAGTCATTTTGAAGGATCTAGAAATGTCGCTAGCCTGGAAGCTAAGTGGATCTTGGTACGTAACTAAATATTAGCTGTTTAGCAAAGCTTATCTGCGTTCCTCGCCAGGCCTTTGCACTGTTTTGGTAACTTATGCTCTGGCTTGGATCTTGACATCTGTGTTATTTGTGAGTGCAGATGCAAGATGCTACAACGTTCACATTAACCTGAGTGTCAGCACTAGCACTAGGGCTTAAGTAAATATATCTCCAGTGCAGCTTCTGAAATTTCACGGGACGCAATGTTAAAACAGCAAGATTTGAGTTGAGATATTTTCCTCCTCTGTGTCAGTGGAACTATCATTTGCTATTATGATGATAAAGTGTCAGTAGGGGTTCAATCTTCAACTGGCTGGCAGGAGCCGCCACTGACAGGTCATGTGACCTGCCAGTGGCTGGTGGCAGCTGCCAGTCTGATTCGGCAGCTGACAGTGGCTGGGGCAGCGCCAGTATGTGCTGGAAGCTGCCCAGTCTGATTTCTGGAGATGCCCAGTGGCTGGTGGCAGCTGCCAGTCTGATTCTGGCAGCTGCCAGTGGCTGGTGGCAGCTGCCAGTCTGATTCTGGTAGCTGCCAGTGGCTGGTGGCAGCTGCCAGTCTGATTCTGGCAGGTCACGTGACCTGCCAGTGGCTGGCTGGCAGCTTCAGGCAGCCGTCTAGATCTGCAAGTAGAATGCCTACCCTATCACTCTAGCTGCAAGGAAATACACTATTTTATTATTAATATATTTTATGACTCTTGACCTTTTAGGTTATTTTCCCCAACTAAAGCAGTCAAATGAAAGCGATCACGGCTGGTTGCTTACTGACGCTTCATTGGACGCTCAACCAGCCAGCCTCTGCTGCCTCTCATTCCAAGGAAATAATTCTGATTTTATTTTTGTTATTTCTACATTGTTTTTTAAACAACTTTGAGTCAATTAATATATTATTTGCGTTCATGTCCTCCTATAACAGTTTCCTCCAGTCAGACTTTTTAAGCTATGAGTATGCCTATGCATTCCCCACCACTCCTGCTGCAAGGAAATGCACAATTTTATTATTGTGAATATGCTCTTTTGAATGTATTTTTAATATAATATAGGTTTAAAGAGGTTTAATTAGTAGTCTAATGGCTGTGATCCCAGTTGGTGGGTTACTGCCGCTTCCGTACAGCCAGCTGCCAGTTTAACGACTCTCACTGCAGTGAAATTAATTGTTTTATTATTATTAATGCATTCATGTGAATGTACTCGTTACTATCCTAGGCGTATACGGGAGTTTATCATGAATTAAAGGAGACAAATGGCCGTACCCTGACTGGGGGGTCTGACGCTGCTCTGGCCGCTCAGTCCAGACAGTGGCAATTGAGCTCTAATTTTGACGTGTTCTCTACCACTCTAGCTGCAAGGAAATGCATTACTATTATTATTATTATAAATATATTCTCATTAATCTATTCTTTAAGATCATATATGGTTTAGGGGGTTTTATCCTGATTTAAGTGGTCAAATGATCGTGATCCCAACTGGTGGGTTGCCTTCTCTTCAGTCTAGCCAGCTGCTATTGAGCTGCTATTGAGCTGCGAGTTTAACGCGTTCCATATTACTCTCACTACAATTTAATTCATTTTTTTTATTATTATTAATGCATTCGTGTGAATCTATTATTTTATATTATTGATGTTTAAGGAAGATTCATCCCGATTAAAGACGTGATCCTGACTGGTGGGTTACTGACGCGTCGCTGGTCGCTCATCCAGCCAGTCACTGTTAAACTTAAAGATTATCGCGTTCTACCACTCCCGTTGCAAGAAAATAAATTATTTTATTATTATGTATAGGCTATATTCATATTAATCTATCATTTTATATGATATACGTTTTAGGGAGATTTATCCCGATTAAAGTGGTCAAATAACTGTAATCCCGACTGGTGGTTTACTGACACTTTAGTCCAGCCAGCCTATGAAGCTGCCAGTATAACACGTTCTCTACCACTCTCTCTGCAAGGAAATATATTACTTTATGATTATGAATTCATTCTTATGGGTCTGTTATTTTACATGATCGGCATTTTAGGGAGGTTTATCACAAATAAAGTGTTCAAATGGCCGTGATCCAGACTGGCAGGTTATTGCCGCTTGCACTGGCTGCTCAATCGGCCAGCCGCAAGAGCGCTCCGAGTTTAATGTGTTCCCTACCACTGTCTCTGCAATTAACTATATTATTTTATGATTATTAATATATTATTATAAGTCTAGTCTTTTAAACTGTGGACATTTTAGGTAGGTTTATCACAAATAAAGTGTTCAAATGACCGTGATCCAGACTGGTGGGTTACTGCCGCTTCAGTGCAGCCAGTCACTTTCAGATCCGAATTGAACGGGTTCCATATCACTCCATAAAACATCGAATATGTAAAAGAATAGTCATATGAACAGATGTACAATAAAAAATTTATATTATTATTCCCGTATAGAGTGGAAGGAGAACAACATGAATCTGCCATTAATCAATGGTTCCTGACAGTGGACTTCCAGCCGCCAGGCAGCCAACCACTGGCAGATCACGTGACCTGCCAGAATCAGACTGCCAGCTGCCAATGGTCACTGGTGCTGCCAATCAGTTAGGGATTGAACCCCTAATGGAGTTTAAGTTGGCTTTCTTTGATAGAATTATTAAAAAGCATTGCAGTTTGTCCTGTTGTCGCTGAAATTACTTTATGAGAAAGATTAATGTTATTGGGATAATTCACATTTTAATAGGCATTTTTATGCTTTACATTATTGCATAACAAATGTTACTACATAACATAAATCGTAATATCGTCACAACTACTGTCACTATCAATACAAATCAGAATGATTTCCTTGGAATGAGAGCCAGCAGAGGCTGGCTGGTTGAGCGTCCAAACAAAGCGTCAGTAAGCAACCAGCCGTGATCACATTCATTTGACTGCTTTTATTGGGGAAAAAAAACGAAAACGTCAATCATACAAAATAATAGAGTCATAAGAATATAGTCATAGTAATAACAAATGTATTTCCTTGCAGTGAGAGTGATAGGGAACGCGTTATACTCGCAGCAGCGGCTGGCTGGTTGAGCGTCCAGAGAAGCGTCAGTAAGCAACCAGTCGTGATCACATTCATTTCTGCTTTTATTGGGGGAAAAAACGAAAAAGTCAATCAATACAAAATAATAGTCATAAGAATATAGTCATAATAATAAAAAAATTATTTCCTTGCAGCAAGAGTGATAGGGAACGCTTTATACTCGCCGTTTAACCGTGGCTGTCTGACTGATCCGCCAGTGGAAGCGACAATCAGCTGGCAGTTGAGATCACGGCCATTTGGGCACCTTATTTGTAATAAGCCTCCGCTATAAAATGTCGACAAATTAGAAGACTAGACCCATAAGAATATATTAATAATCATAAAATAATATATTTCCGTTTAGAGAGAGTGGTAGAGAACGCGTTATACTCGGAGCGCTCTTGCGGCTTTCTGACTGATCCGCCAGTGGAAGCGACTATCAGCTGACAGTTGAGATCACGGCCATTTGGGAACTTTATTTGTAATAAGCCTAATATATATAACAATGTCGACAACTAAAAGGATAGACCATAAGAACATATGAATATCATAAAAAAGATATTTCCTTGTAGAGAGAGTGGTAGAGAACGAGTTAAACTCGGAGCGCTCTTGCGGCTGTCTGACTGATCCGCCAGTGGAAGCGACTATCAGCTGACAGTTGAGATCACGGCCATTTGGGCACTTTATTTATAATAAGCCTCTATAAAATGTCGACAAATTAAAAGAATAGACCCATAAGAATATATTAATAATCATAAAATCATATATTTCCTTGTAGAGAGAGTGGTAGAGAACGAGTTAAACTCGGAGCGCTCTTGCAGCTGTCTGACTGATCCGCCAGTGGAAGCAACAACCAGCTGACAGTTGAGATCACGGCCATTTGGGCACCTTATTTGTAATAAGCCTCTATAAAATGTCGACAAATTAAAAGACTAGACCCATAAGAATATATTAATAATCATAAAATTATATATTTCCTTGTAGAGAGAGTGGTAGAGAACGCGTTATACTCGGAGCGCTCTTGCGGCTTTCTGACTGATCCGCCAGTGGAAGCGACTATCAGCTGGCAGTTGAGATCACGGCCATTTGGGCACTTTATTTATAATAAGCCTCTATAAAATGTCGACAAATTAAAAGACTAGACCCATAAGAACATATTAATAATCATAAAATAATATATTTCCTTGTAGAGAGAATGGTAGAGAACGCGTTAAACTCGGAGCGCTCTTGCAGCTGTCTGACTGATCCGCCAGTGGAAGCGACAATCAGCTGGCAGTTGGGATCACGGCCATTTGGGCACCTTATTTGCAATAAGCCTCTATAAAATGTCGACAAATCAAAAGACTAGACCCATAAGAATATATAAATAATCATAAAATAATATATTTCCTTGTAAAGAGAGTGGTAGAGAACGAGTTAAACTCGGAGCGCTCTTGCAGCTGTCTGACTGATCCGCCAGTGGAAGCAACAACCAGCTGACAGTTGAGATCACGGCCATTTGGGCACTTTATTTGTAATAAGCCTCTATAAAATGTCGACAAATTAAAAGACTAGACCCATAAGAATATATTAATAATCATAAAATAATATATTTCCTTGTAGAGAGAGTGGTAGAGAACGCGTTAAACTCGGAGCGCTCTTGCGGCTGTCTGACTGATCCGCCAGTGGAAGCGACAACCAGCTGACAGTTGAGATCACGGCCATGTGGGCACTTTATTTGTAATAAGCCTCTATAAAATGTCGACAAATTAGAAGACTAGACCCATAAGAATATATTAATAATCACAAAATAATATATTTCCTTGTAGAGAGAATGGTAGAGAACGCGTTAAACTCGGAGCACTCTTGCGGCTGTCTGACTGATCCGCCAGTGGATCTTGTTAAGGCATACTGCCAGCCAGCCAGCCAGCCACTGGCAGGTCACGTGACCTGCCACTGGCAGCTGCCACCAGCCACTGGCAGGTCACGTGACCTGGCAGAATCAGACTGGCAGCTGCCACCAGCCACTGGCAGGTTACATGACCTGTCAGTGGCGGCTCCTGACAGCCAGTTGAAGATTGAACCCCCACTCTAAAGTGTGGCGCTGGGTTTCAGGGCGACTTGTCATGCGTGTTTGTCGTCATACATCAAGATGCACCTGTTAGGTCCCGCAGATGTTTAATTCTCAATCCCACTGAGGAAGTTCTTCTAAAACTGCAGCTACTTATAGAATCAAGCGTGTACTTTCATTTTATCCAAGATTTTGTGATTGTCAAACAGGATTCACCTTTGTTGACACATGACAGGCCTTTTCCAGACAAGAATTGCATGATGAAAAATTAATACTTGTTGGGGTGGGTGATATGACCGAAAGCAATCACGATACGAGTTATTTTATTTCATGGTAACATTATATCACAATACAGTTGTTTTAGTATATTATAAGGATGTTGCGATTTATCGATATTTTAGTTGGAATTGAAATTATTCTTAATGCCAATTTTGATATCACGGCAAATACTAACCTAACATAAATAAAATGTTCTCATTCTGAAGACAAGCAAATAATTTGTAGTTAAAGTAAAACTATTTATGAGAAATAGAACGGACACAAATGAAAAGTTTTTTTTAGATTGCTCTGTAGCATGCAAATACCAAATTGTTATTTTTTTTCTAAATGCATTTTATTGTGAACATTTCATCCATGCATATGTTTCTTTACTTTTTCTTTCTTTTTTAATTTTTTTTTTTTTGTAAGATGCTTTGACCTTATGTTTAATCAAAATGGATCTTCTGGTGAAAACTACAGGCTTCTGTCTGGTGACGTATTCAGGACTTCTCCAATCATTTAGTCCCCTTTAACTCCGACCCTGCAAGATTTTGTTTATCTGCTTCCACTTTTAAATGCAATGCTGACATCTCAAAAGCCAATTAACAACTGATGCAAAGAACCAAGTCCCATCCTACATTTTTCCATTTTTGATAATCATTGCACTCGGATGTCACAAAATGGAAGAAAAGGTCACCGCTTACACTTCATCATGACTTTAAACTGACAAGTCTTAAAAATGTGTGCAGATGATAGGCTTTCATGGTGATATGTATCATAACTGCGATCTCTACCAAATTTCTGCAGGGTTATCGTGTATACCAGTATATCACTCACCCCTAAATAGTTGCTTGACTACCAAGCATGCAGTCTTGTTTAAAAATGTATGTTTTGTTGGCTGCAGATAAACCATAGGCCTTTATAAAAGTAAATGACTGATGTCAAATTGAGTTCTCAGGGGGCCAGGCAGGCTTGCAAACACATATATGCTGTGTATTCCCCCCCCCCCACCACCCCCCACCCACCCCCCCCCTCCCCCCCCCACCCCCCCCCCCCCCCACCCCAACCCCCCCCCCACCCACCCCCCCGTGGTCTGTTGCTTTTTTATAAACTGGGAATGGGGCCCCCCCCCCCCCCCCTTGTGTTTTTGTTGGTATTTGTTTAGAATTCAGGGGGAGGGGTATTGAACTCAGCGGAGGTAGACTGAGCTGATGACAGGCTCAGGTAGGACCCACATTCCCACGAATTCCAGCATTCTGCTTCCAGTTCCTGTTAGGTCACCATGTGTCATGAGTCAGTCTGCCCTATGAACTTAAATTAGACTAAATGTCTTTAGTATTATGTGTATGAGAAACAAGTTTATTCATTCAACCGAGAGTATAGCTGAATCATAATACTCAATCTGACCTGGATGCTGGATCATGTGATAAATTGTTACATCCATGAGATTACAGAGCAATTGAATGCATTTTTAGTTGTATTTAAATTCTTGACATTCTCCTTGCTTGTTTTAGTCCTACATGGAATTCCGCAGTTGTTTGTAGTCATAAATTTGCATAGCCAGGTTCAGTCTTGTAGCTTATTTGTGTTACTTTAAATTGACATTCAGACTTGTTCTCCCTCTATTGCAAGCTATAATGTTAAAATGTCATGGAAATTCTATTAGTAATATACATTTTATAGTTGGACTCAGTTTTAATGACTCCATGTGAGTGTGAAGTTTTTAAAAAGATTAGTCTGCTTCTGGCAAGCCTTTATATGTTCTACATGTACAGGCACATAAGTGATATTCTGGGTTCATTCAGAGACTCTGTTAAATCAATATCAGAGTCCGACAAATGTCAGATGAAAAGAGCAGCATGCTTGTTGTAGAAGACTATTGTCCTTTTCTGCCCTCATGTTAAAATGCTTTTTCTTATGAGAAGAGAAAAAAGCATAGCGTTAAAGTTTGTTACATTTTTACTAAGTTTGTCCTTGTTTACTGAATCCCTCATTTGGATCTTTTCATCCTAATGTTTTAAGAACTCTGTTATACTGTAGAGTTTTTGCCTTATGTTAACTTGCAAGAAATACCCTTTTATCTTATAAGCGTTTGTTGGTGTGTATGGTATATGCCCATCGCATATTTAATGACCAACACACAATTCACATGACTGGCCTATGACACAGCATGTGTTTCCTAATTAATTGCATATTGCTGTCTGGAGAGGGATTCAACTGTACAGTTGCTACATGTTAACTCCCTGTCTATGGGGAAAACTGTAGATATAATCATAGCAACGAACCTGCCAATAGGGGCTGGCTGATGTGGCCAAAAATATTGTCATGATACTTTTTCCATATCATACAATATTGATATTTATCATATTAATATAGTTTTAATAGGGGAAGAAATGCTTTCCACATGTTTGTTGGACCTTGAGAGTGGATGTGAACAAGTGTTCACAATTAAACTCCACAGAGAAATATACCTATTAATTTAAGGTCCCATAAAATCCATTTTATTTACCCTAAATTCTGTGTTCCATTGTTTTTTTTTTTTTCTGGATTCTTGTTTTATGATTTGTCAAATTTCTTCAAGTTGTCTACTTAAATAAATAAAACTTTAACAATTTAATCAGTCTTTAAAATGTAATATTGACAAATATAACAATTTACAAAAAAACAGTACTTTTGTCAAATAAGATGCTGCACAACAGAACCATATTAAAACGTGGTTGAAAAATATATTAGTTGTATGATATTCCTTAAAAATAGAATTTTTTTTTTAGTGTACAACGGTAATATATTTCTGTTATAATTTCTTCAAGTTAAACCAAACTTTTAATTTTGCAGGTTGTTGTGAAGATCTTTGAGTTTCGGTGTGTATTTGAGTTTTTCCTCAAATTAAATGGTGAAAAGCTTGTGAAGTGACTCTCAGAGCAGCTCTGGAGATTAAGGTTATGTCCTCAATTGAGACAGCAGAAACTGAAAACACTAAGCATTACATGTGTTTGAGTTTGTGTAGTAGCTGGAACTGTGCCACTCATTCACACAGAGACACACAGTACATGCAGACGACTTAGCAGCATGTACTGAATGGCTGTCGTCGTGTTTATTTCTGCCGCTAGAATAATCTAAATCAAATAAATATGTCCAGAGCGTGGCATCGTTGTCAACTTTTTTTTTTTTATCGCAATCTCAGTATGATATTGTTTATCGCCCAACCCTACCTGCCAACCCCTCTACCTAACTATATTAGGTCCTGTGTAGTGCAATATAGGTTATCTGTGGCTGTTCAAAAACATTTGACTATCACAAGACTTTTTGTATATGATCCTCTAAGTAGATTTTTTTTTCCTTATTTTGTGGCTGCATGAGATTTATTTTATTTTTTTTTAATTATGAGTGTATTTAAGTGCAAGGGTTAGGTTTTCCTGCTGTATAGGCAAATTAACTGATACAAGATTTAAATGCAAAGTATCAGTTAAAGTGGTTATTTTTTGGTTATATAAGTCTTAAGGTTTGAGGCTGTATATGTAGTGACCATGCTGTTGCTTGAGAAGCAACTTCTCTTTATGACAAGTTCAAGCAGCACATATGTGTTCAGACCAGGTTGTGTGTGTAACATCATGATTAACTGGTATTTTGTGGTTTCATCTACTTGTGCAGTTCTGTTTAATAATGATTATTTATAGAGTTGAGTTGTTTCATCCCTGCATCATTGTACATTACAAAGTACCTGTTGTAAATATTTGTGGGGGCTGTAGGGCCTTTCGCACCGCGGGAACCTTTTCATAGTACCAGAACTAATTGTGGAAATTCATAGTACCAGAACTAATTGTGGAACTACCCACTTTTTGGCGTTTTCGCACCACTGGAACTGGGCGCGATTTTAGTACCGGATTGCCTTTTTCGAGAACCAAATTAGCTCCTACTCCGGAGCAGGATCTAACTAGCACAACTGGTACTACCCGTGACGTAAGTAGACATTGATTGGCCAAACGCGTACGAAAACGCCCTCACCCGCCATGATTTAAAACGCCACGTAAACATACTGTAAGCATGTCAACTTATTTAGCAAGTATGGAGAACAGCGATAGATGGACGGATGCTTAAGTGCAGGCACTTGTAGCAAATGTAGCACTGCCAGTTGTCGTTGGAAATTCTTAGTCCTCCTTTCCATTCTTTCAATCGCTTTACGTATATGTCGACATTCCATGTTCATTACTGTGAAACCCGCGAGACACAACAAAAACACAGCTCCGATCACGTCCTCCATCCTCCTGTTGTTAATGTTGTTCTTTGTTTCCGTTGTTGAACACCTTGCACAAATGACGTCGCTGTCGACCGGCTTACGTCACTTCTTAGTACACACTCTTGGTGCGAATGCAACCCTTTAAATGGTACTGGGAAATAGTTCGCGCAAAATCGTCCCAGTATTTAGTACAGTACATTTAGTTCTGGAACTAAAGCGGTGCGAAAGGCCCTTATAACAGCCCCAGCACCACACACTATTGCTAGCTTTTTTTACCAATAAATTTAAAGCGATGCATCACCCTCTTGTTGTTCTAAACCTTTGGCTTTGTCTTCTATAGATCTCAAAATATGTTAGACATGCCATTCTTTTCCATGCACTAAAAGGTGACAAGGGGCCATCATGCTTCAAAGATTACAAAAACAAAACACCTTAAAAACAGTAGTCCATGTGACTCATACACTATATTTCCAGTCTGAGTATGATAACTTTGTTTGAGGAACAGACTGAAATTTTCGTAGTATCGTCTCCTTCAGCTCTCTAATATCGACTCTGGATTTATATTCATGGCATGCATTCATATATTTGTCTAGATGCCTATTTATATTTTTCACAGCATGATCAGTTACGAGAAGAACTTGTAACGTCTGGCATCTTTGATGTTCAACTTTTTGATGTGCTGTATTTATATAAAGATCTGTTGCAGCTAGGGCTGGGTATCGAGTTCGATACTTTTTAGGCACCGACCGAATTGCCTCTACCATCGAGTATCAAAAAATGTCTCGTCGTTCGGTACCACATTTCAATACCTAAGGGGTTAATCTCATCAAAGTCAGTGAGCCAATAAGCCCCGGGTATATTTCACTTTCCGCATTCCGTTCCGTCTTGCGCTCAGGCGCGTCCATATACTTTGGCCTTAAGCCTGCAGCACTAGCCGGTGTGTTCGACTAGAAGAGGTGCGGCGCAGATCGATCAGTGTTTGACATCTGTGAGAGTGATTCGAAAGCGCACGGAGCAGTCTGCTCTCTTTAGCTCTCGTGGTACTGTAAAGGCCCTTTCGCACCGCCTTTAGTTCCAGAACTAAATGTTACGGTACTAAGTAATGGGTACTAAATGTACTGGTAATAAATGGTACTAAGAAACTATTTCCCAGTACCATTTAAAGGGTTGCATTCGCACTGACAGTGTGTACTAAGAAGTGACGTAAGCTGGTCGACAGCGATGTCATTTGTGCGCGGCGTTCAACAACGGAAACAAAGAACAACTACGTTAACAACAGGAGGATGGAGGACGCTGTGATCGGAGCTGTTTTTGTTGTCTCGCGGGTTTCACAATAATGGACGTGGAAAGTCGACGTATACGTAAAGCGATTGAAAGAACGGAAAGTAGGACTAAGAATCTCCAACGACAACTGGAAGTGCTACATTTGCTACAAGTGCCTGAACTTCAGCGTCCGTCCATCTATCACTGTTCTCCAAACTTGCGAAATAAGTTGACACAATGTTTACAGTATGTTTACACGGCATTTTAAATCATGGCGGGTGAGGGTGTTTTCATACGCGTTTGGCCAATCAATGTCTACTTGTGTCACGATTAGTACCAGTTGTGCTGGTTAGACCCTGCTCCGGAGTAGGAGCTAATTGGGTTCTCGAAAAAGGCAGTCCGGTACTAAAATCGCTCCCAGTTCCGGCGGTGCGAACACGCCGAAAAGTGGGTAGTTCCACAATTAGTTCTGGTACTATGAAAGGGTCCCGCTGTGCGACAGGACCTGTAATACACCGATCGGTCTGCACAGTCGGTCCGCGTCAAGTTGAACACACCTACTAGTTTACACCGGTTACACTCAGAGATGTGGCGCACACATGAGGCTGTAGTGTGAATGCGTCCCAGCCCCCTTAGATGTAAGGCTACAGTTACACTGGTGAGTTAATTTTTTTAAATGAAAACGATCCTTGTCATACTGACGTTTCCACTGCGTTTCAAGACGGCTTTCCACCATCTCCAAGCGACAGACCGTTCATTCAGTCATTCATTTCCAATGGAAAGTAGCGCGGGAGCTGCATAGAGTTCCGATCATACACAGATGTCCGTTCATACTACACGACCAAAAGCGCATGTTATGTGGTCATTCATGCAAACTGTAGCATCATGCAACATAAGACAATAAATAAGGTTTATATTCCACTTTTACTCAAAACTCACTTTAAACCACCATAGAGTGTTTGTAATAACTTCCGATTGCCGTCTAATGTGTGTTTTGGCCATGTAATGTTGCTGAAATTAAATGTTATTACCTCTGACTCTGAGTCAGAGCAGTGATCGTGGATGAGAAAATACAAGCAGACCGCACTAGAAGCATGCAGATAATGCTCATTATTAAATCAGTGGAAAATGAATAGAAATTTTGATTCTGTCTGAGCTATGCGTTTTAAAACGAACACGCACTAGTGTAAATGTAGCCTAACAGATGTGTAAACTGAAGACTATTTGAGCTTTATTAAAACTATTTGCACTGATTTATTGTGTTGGTTACATTTTGTTCCTTTGTGCAGTGGCTCAGGAGATGAGTCTTTGAGATTGTATAAACACCAACAAGCTGAAAAATAGTTTTTTTTTTAGGTAATGCAATCTTGTTAAAATTTATTTCATAAAATTAGTATCAAAAAAAGTATCGTTCAGGAACCGGTATCAAAGTCAAGGTATCGATATCGAAAAATTGAACGATACCCAGCCCTAGTTGCAGCAGAGATTATTAGTGAATAACTGGTTGTTTTTTTTTTGTTTTTTGTTTAATCCTTTGTTTGGGCTTGTCAGTGCCTGGTCATCATTAATTTTAGTTGTGTGGAATAGTTCAAAATTTTGCCAAATATCTCTCCAAAAATCTAATGAGTTTGGAACAACATGGAGAGTAAAGAAATGACCAAACTTGAATTTTTTGGGGTGAACTTTTTCCACATGTGATAGAACAATACATTGTACGAACTATTTATGCCATGTTCTGTGTTTATATCAACAGCATGTCTATTATCCTTTAGCTTTTCACCTCTACGTGTGACCTGAAAACCCAAGTAAATATATATGCTATGTTTTTTTGTGTGTGAACCTACTGACCCTGGTCATATGTAGTGCAGTACATGAGCGGTGTAACAGAACGTGCTGTTTTGGACTCTACACACTATGTTATTGTTGTCAGGAGTCTCGCTGCCAGGCCATCTGTGTGCATGGCTAAAGTTTCACCTGCAATGTATAGAACGTTATCATTTTTGTTTTTTTTCCCTCAGGAAATGCTCCATAAAAGCACTTGTTTTTTTTAAGGACATAGGATTTAAGCCAGTGTTGTTGATTTCACCAAGTCATCCTATTGTTACCAGCCCTAAACCTGTCTGCAGCCACCAGGCATGTCGTTGTATGAAATAAAAAAAATTGTCCCTCCTCACTCACTTTTTGCCTCTTGTTGGAAGTGTAGCACTCGCAGTCTGTTTCTCAGCGCAGAGATGAGGTAATGAGTCACTTGTTTGGACGTAGCATCTTGTCTCGCCCTCGCCTCTCTTTCTCTTTCTCTCTCGCTCTCGCTCACTCACTCTCACCCTGAGACAGATGCTTCCCAGAGTCTGAGACCAGAGCACAACAATTCCAGCCACGCCAGAGCCCTGCACATTCAAATGCTCCTGTATGCTTTTAATTACTCTTACTGCAGATGGGCTCTGCTTGACCACGCCCGGCCTCGCTGCCTTACTCACCCTGCTTTTTGGGTCAGCTCCTTTTGGCAGCCCTTCGTATTTATCTCTTCTGAATTTGTTTGACCCCTCCCAGTTTCTTGGGCTTGAAACTTCAGTATGCAGAAAGAGTAATCTCTTGACATAATTATAAGTACAACCATAATAGTGTGTTTTGCTGTGTTTCTGGTCATGGCCTCCTAGGTTTTGGCAAAAACCATGGTCTCATAACTTGAAATCGAAAACCAGTCCTTTCCCATTTATTTACGTTCTTTACCACAAATACTTCAAAAATGCGTGCGTCCTTCTGCCGATGTGGGTGGAATGTGGTACTAAAGTATGCAGAATAGGCAACAGAGCTTTTTGTCATGACGATCACTGCATGTTTTGATGATTTTCAGCTTTTGTTTCTTGCAATTTAAGTCCATGTAAATGCATGTATTGGTGGTATGACATACAGAAAACACACGCTACCATTCAAAAGATTTGGGTTGGTAAGGTTTTTAGTTTTTGAAAGAAGTCTCTTATTTGATTAAAAATTCATGTAAAATTGGAAGTGCAAAAGTGTTTTTTTGGGACGTTGTATTAAATGGTATATTTATCGCGGGTACACCTTCGATAACGATATAAAACATTTTCGATATAGTGCACGATATAGGCACGTACTCTGAGTGACGAAGACAGCACACACAAACACGAACACATGCTGAAGTGAGTGCTGTGCCTGCCTGTGATAAAGATTGTGAATAAAATAATTAATATTAGTCGAATTTAAAATAAACATTTGCATTTGAATGTTAGGAGTGGGTCAGGTAGCATCATCAGTGGCGCACAAGATGCGGTGATAATGATGTAAGTGATGTTGTGCATTTATGTTTGTTAGTATGCCCCAAGATGTGCAGCGCTGCGTTATTCATTCAAAATATGAGAGAAATATAGAAGCTCAATGCGGAGAAGATCTTGAATGGGTTAAAACCGAAACCAAGCCATTTACACAGAACACATATTCAGCAGCGCATTTTTTTTAGACGGACAAATATGACTGCCGCACTCGCGTCTCACGCTAGAGATGTGGCCATGAAAAGTTAAAACTTTTAGAAAACACGTCATGAATTTGTGGAGGTTTATTCCTTTTCACTGCGGGTGCTAAGGTTTTTAAATGCAATCTTTGTGCTATGATGGGATTCGGCTCGTATTAAAAAAAAAAAAAAAAAAAGGGTCCTATTCTGCTCTTTTACAAGTCTTGATTTTGTTTTGGGGGCAACAGAACAGAACAGGCTGTCATACTAGGTTGTTAGAAAAACACATAATTTTTCACATATTTTACATTATTACAACACCTATCTCCCCAGTCTGGCATGAACGGCTCGAATAGTTCCTGTATCAAATGAAGGCCCGCCTTCTGAAATACGAACTGTGCTGTGATTGGTTAGCTGGGCCAGTGTGTGTTGTGATTGCCAGCACTCGGCGCCTAGTCGGGAAATGTCATGCCACTTACCATAGCCACCTGCAGCTTCAGTGTAATATGCATGAAAAATCAAATCAATTGAGCGAGATTTAAACCAGGATGATTAGGGCCTTTCGCACCGCAGGAACCTTTTCATAGTACCAGAATTAATTGTGGAACTACCCACTTTTTGGCGTTTTTTGCACCGCCGGAACTGGGTGCGATTTTTTTTTTTAGTACCGGACTGCCTTTTTCGAGAACCAAATTAGCTCCTACTCCGGAGCAGGGTCTAACCAGCACAACTGGTACTAATCGTGATGCAAGTAGACATGAGACATATTTATTGGCCAAACGCGTACGAAAGCTCCCTCACCTGCCATGATTTAAAACGCAGTGTAAACATATACTGTAAACATTGTGTTAACTTATTTCGCAAGTATGGAGAACCGCGATATAACTAAAGTTGAAAAAGCATAATAGGACCTCTTTAAGCAATGCATACATGATACTGTTTTGTTCATAATTGGTTATGCAATTTACGACATTATATTTGATTTGCGTTAATTTAGACGTAATGCACGTTTTTTTATAGACAGTTATTTCCGTGCGTTGACATTGTGCTGCATTATTTTGCTTATTGCGCCCTCCTGTGGCCTCGGGAGCCAAGACAAGTTTCCTTAACCTGTTTAATCGGCATATAAAACATTAGAAATTAGATGTGTTTAATTTGTGTTTGACTGTTAAAACAAAAAAAAAAATTGTTGTTTGTCTCAATAAATTAAAAAAGTTAATTTAAAAATACAGTGGTTAAAATGTAAAAAAAATTTCTATTGCTCTGTTTTAAAAAAGGTTATAAAAAATGTCAATAATTATCGATACCATATGAAACATTATATCGTTGATACATTTTTTTTTTAGCTATATCGCCCAGCCCTACGCTGTGTATGTTTTTTATTTTAATGTTTTTTTATGTTATTTATTCCTGTGATGCAAAGCTGAAGTTTCAGCATCATTACTCCAGTCTTCAGTGTTACACTATCCTTCAGAAATCATTCTAATATGCTGATTTGGTGCTTAATAAACATTATTATCAATGGAAATAGTTGCTGCTAATAGTTTAGGAAACTAGATATATGCATTTCTTTGTACCTACAAAGTTCAAAACTAGAGATGCCACCCAGATTGCATTTTTTTGGCAGATAAGATTACGATTTTGTTAGTGTGATCTGCTGATACCGATTTTTGCCGATTCTGATTTTCTATCTAAGAGCTATAATTGACAGCATACACAAACAAAATTCTACTTTTCTTCAATGCAAAGTTTTATTTTCATAAAATACAAGTAAAAAGTCAGTAATAAAATAAGAACACACAAAAAAAAAATTGCAAACGGCAGCACAAATAAATGCAATAGAATAAAGAGAGCTATGAAACTAAGTTTTTCAGGTCAAGTTTTTATTCGGATAAGAAATACTACAGAAATTAAAGTAATCAAATGTTAAATAACACATCCAGTGTTATTTTACATTTTATTACTTTAATTTCTGTAGTCTTCATTGTAAAAATGAAATACAGATTAATGCTTACCATAAAAGTTATAAAACGTATTCAGTCAAGAGCAGAAAATTGTTTTCTTTTTTTTTTTTGTTTTTTTTTTTTTTTTTAATATTAACTTATTAAATGATTTACTTTTGTTCTTTGATGAACATGACGGACAGCAGCAGGAATATTGGACTGCGGTCCTTTTAAGAGTTTATCCACGGACCCAATATACTGTTGCACAACATGCGTTCTCCTTCTCAACTATTTAACGTTCCAAAACTGACTGTGTTTAACCTGTTGAGTGGTACGGTCTAGTGCTGTGTTCGATACATCGATACGACGATGTATCGTCACAGAGATTTGACGATACGAGTATCGATACAGCTGGCCCTGTATCGATATCGCGGCACGTGCGCAGCAGTGTGGACGCGCTCAACGTTTAAAACGGAGTAGAAAAGTGCAAGGTTTCAAAAAATAATGAATAGAGCATAATATATACAGTAGGCTATAACAAGGTTTAATCTGGCCGCAGAAGAACACAACCGGGGATGCCTGATATAAAGAGACGTAATCCCCAAAAAAGAGCTTCACACTTGCGCAATACAGAAATATATGCTAAACGTGCTACTTATCTTTGTCAAACTGGCAAAGTGCACGCGCTCTCTCTCCACTGTGGATAAACGCGCTTGCTTTGTAAAGATGATTTTTTTAATATATATATTAGTAGGAGTACATTACAATATAAATTTATTAGAACGAGTACATTATTATTTATGGGCTTAAAAACAAGATGCAAACCAATCAGAATATTGTAGGGTGGGGAGTGCACAATGTAAACATGAAACATATGCCATTACCTATATTGTACTGTGGTAAAGTTATGGAGGCCCTTCATAATGCAGAGGTCAGAAGCCTGCTCTGCCAATAGTTAGAAATGGCACTATAGTATGCAGAGTTTAATAAACAGCTGTTTTACTAAACTCTTCTGAGGTGAAATTCAATGCAGTCCCGTATCGTGATACGTATCATATCGTGACTTTGCTGGTGATACGCAGCCCTAGTACGGTTCCACATATGGGATTTTTATTTGTGTTTTTGTGCTTTGGCTGACGCTGAGACGCCGCTGCACTTGCCATATCACAACTATGCAGTGTTTTTAACCACATAAATTTTATTTTAGGTTTCAGACATTTAAATACATGTAAGTACTAGTAAAACAATACATTTTAGAGTTTGTAAAATACACACGGATGTTTATGGAAGCAGCAATAACAATCAATTCAAATATAATTTGCCGACGTGTTTTATTCATATCAGATACACAGTGTAAGTATCTATAAAGTTCACTCTATTCTTCTCCGAGTTCACCGGCCACTTATTTGCATGTATTTCGGTAGAAATGGATTAATTTACGTGCGGTAAATCAGACTGACAGGACTCTCTCTCCCTGACTGCGCGAGAACAACATCTCAGGTTACAGCCACCGCTCAAGGAGCATCTAGAATGTTTTTAAATGGACAAACACATCATTTAGACAATTTGTGAATCGGAAATAAGGAGTTGATAATCCCTATGGTAGCCCAGTGATGAATATTTTGAATAAAAAAGGAAAACAAATAAGAGATCCATCTGTCATGTGTATTGTGCCAGCGGTGTTGTCACGTGACAAGCATGAAATTTCGTCTGCCATGGCAAACAACAAGGGGAAAAACTTCTAAAATACACGGTCGCCTAAAAAAAAAAACTCCCTCTGGGGGGACCGCTAGAATATTTAAACCACCCAAGTGAACGGGTTAACTGGATACTCGCCAAAACGGGCATTTTTGACGATTTATGTTTGAAGTTTTTTAGCTCGCAGTTGCAACTCATTTGGATTTGTGGCTCATAAGGCTGTTGAGACGGAGCAGGAAGTGTGCGCTCCACTAATTAGATCCAGGGTGGTGCACGCGGTTGGGATAAGCGCGCAAACCCTGCGGAAGAATGACTAAAATAATGCGCAATACAAGCACTATTTAACCGGAGCGAATGAGACCTGTGTGAGAGAGAAGGGGTCGTCGGAGAGAAGAGCGAGAATGCGTGGCTGACGTTCTTGCATTTGCCGCTGGTAAAAATGGATCGGCTCGAAATCGGAAAGAAGTGAGACTGACCGGTTCCGATCCCTGGCCGATCGATCGGTGCATCTCTATTCAAAACAACAGCATTTAAAGTACAATTCTTGTATAAAACTATAAACACTTTTGATAAATATAATGAAAAAAAAAAAACTTTTGAACTGTAGTGTACAATAATGGATTTTTTTCCCCAAAAATTATATACAGTTTGTTTTGTTTATAAAATTTGAAATATGCTCATCATTTGACAGCTTCATGAATGTACTGTCTGAGTTGTTTACATTTGCCTGTTGTTTCTTTCTCAAAATAACTAAAAGAATCGTTAACAGAACTGTTAATTAACAAGAATCATTAAATTCCTTACAAATAGGGCTGGGTATCAAGTTCGATACTTTTTAGGCACAGACCGAAATGCCTCGATACCATCGAGTATCAAAAAAAACGTCTCGTCGTTCTGTACCAAATTTCGATATCTAAGGGGTTAATCTAATCAGCGTCAGTGAGCCAATAAGCCTGCAGCACTAGCCGGTGTGTTCGACTAGAAAAGGTGCGGCGCAGATCAATCAGCGTTTGACATCCGCGAGAGCGATTCGAAAGCGTACGGAGCAGTCTGCTCTCTTTAGCTCTCGTGATACTGTAATACACAGATCAGCCTGCACAGTCAGTCGGCAACAAGTCAAACACACCTGCTAGTTTACACCGGTTACACTCAGAGACGTGTGGCGCAAACGTGAGGCGTAGTGTGAATGCATCCTAGCCCCATTAGAGTAGGTTACTTTACACGGGCTGCGTTTTTTATGTTTAAAATGAAAACGATCCCGTCATTCTGGCGTTTTCCAATGCGTGTTCAGACGGCTTTCCACTATCTCTGACAAACGACAAGCCACAGACCGGTCATTCAGTCGTTCATTTCCAATGGAGAGTAGCCGGGGAGTGACGTGGAGTGTCTGATCATATGGCAGATTGTCCGTCACTAACGTTAACACGACCGAAAGCGCGTGTTATTGAACATCCATGCAAACTGTAGGCATCATGCCTACATAAACAATAAATACGATTTATATTCAACTTTTACGCAAAAACTCACTTTTTAAAACCACCATCAATGTTGTTTGGAATGACTTCCGGATGACCGTCTAATGTGTGTTTTTGGGCATGTAATGTTGCCTGAAAATAAATTGTTATACCGCGAATCGAGTAAGAGCAGCGATATGGAAGGAGAGCACACAGCAGACTGCGTGGAAGCTGCTAATGCTCATCAGTAAATCAGTGGAAAATAAATAGAAATCATGATTCTGTCTGAGCTATGCGTTTTAAAACGAACACGCACTAGTGTAAATGTAGCCTAACAGATGTGTAAACTGAAGACTATTTGAGCTTTATTAAAACTATTTGCACTGATTTATTGTGTTGGTTAAATTTTGTTCATTTGTGCAGTGGCTCAGGAGATGAGTATTTGAGTCTGTATAAACATCAACAAGCTGAAAAATAAAACCAAAGTTTTTTTTTTTTTTAGATAATGTAATCTTGTTAAATTGATTTCATAAAATTGGTATCGAAAAAAGGAACTGGTATCGAAGTCAAGGTATCGGTATCGATATCTAAAATTTTTGAACGATACCCAGCCCTGCTTTAGAGTCAGTGTGCAAGTGCTCAGAGCAGATCCTCCTGCTGTTTGGGTGTGTATTGGTAGTCTAGAACTTTATCAACAGTCTGCACTGGCAAAAGCAAACAGATTTTAACTGAACAGAATTTGATTGAAAGCGTCATGTACATCATATGCCTCCTGCTCTGTTTACATACAGCAATTGCTTACAACTGGATTATTTAAGCATGCTTGTCTTTTTTTTTATTTTCTTATATTTGCATTTCAAAATCAAAGTAATCCTTTTGGGCACATCAGGCATTGTTTGAGCACTCTCAGATGTCACGCTGGCTTTGAAGGGTTCTGTGGCTTAACCACAGGAACAATTATAAACTCATACAAGGTTACTGTGCTGTATATTGGTCTGAAATGAATGAGAGTGACATTTACTATTCATTTTGATTGATGTATGAAAGTTTCACATCAATGCAAAAGAAAATTGTATAACATGGAGTATTTATTGTGAGTCTCATATCAGTATTTAAATTATTAATATTAGCACAGTGAACTTTATCTACCCTCATGAGCAATGACCAAAGTTCATGTAGCATGATATGAGTTCTGCACAGATCTCACTGTGGACAAATAAAGATTATGAAGATTAAAAATACACAATAGTTATTTCAGCACAAAACAAAAATTATTGTTACTGTTACTTTAAATTGTAATAATATTTAACAAAATTAATGTTTATACTGTTTTTTCCAAATAAAGGCAGCTTTTTAGCCCATGCTTCACTATAACAGGGCCACCCAAAAATCCATAAAAGCGCCAAACAGAGTGGAGTGGTTGTTTCAATAAATGACTAACACATCTACAAAGAGCACAAATCAGTGTAGGGTTGCAACAGCAGAGATGATGATAAACTGATGATTCAGTAAGTATTGTCCTCCCATAAATTGTGTCTGAAGGGGAAACTCTTACAAATGCATATGCAATAAGGTTAGGCACAAAAATAACTGTCCTTGCCCTTTCATTGCTGATATTTCGCTGTACATCTTTAGTAAATCCTCACAGTATTTTTTTTTTAACACCAAAAGAGGGTTTACGCTAGTGCAGTCCGTTAGTAAATCTGGCCCTCAGTGAGCTTTGAAATAGACTTCCGACCACAATCCTACCGACCACAAACTTTTGAACGTTTGTGCATTTCTGTCTCTGTCTGTGACCGTCATGGGATCGGAGTTCAATTTAGCTGAGTTGGACCTGGCTGAACTTTTGATGTCCCTCATGTTACCAGTATAACATTTAAAGGTTCATTGCTAGGAGATGCTTTGACACTAGTCTGTATTTATATAATTCTTACCTGGTGGTAAAATCTTGTAGCGCATTAATCTAGTAATCACAAATAAGTGGAATGGTCATGGATTTTAAGCTTTCTTTTTGTCTTTAAAAATTTTAGTACACCTGTACTTTCAGAAAATGCTTCTCATGGCTTTGGAGATCACCGTGCCGTTCTGGTCTTCCCAGGCTTAGCCATCACCGAGCTCCTGCCTATGCTGACAAGCAGCCCAGCTCCTCCCAGTAACTCACAGTGTGGGTCGCCCTATAGTGGGTGTTAAGGAAGGTGTGTGGAGGTCAAGGGCAAAAGGGAGAGAAGGAGGGGGAACCCGCTGATCAGCTCATCTTAATGCTTACAGTAATTCCTCACAGGCTCAGGGCCTAAATAGCACGCAGCTCTTTCTCCCAGCTGCGTTTTGGGGGGGGTGGACCTAATGGCTGATGTGAACTTGCGACTAGTGCCCTCATTTCAGGGCTCTACGCTTACTTTTCTTTTTTTAGGAGCACTTGTGCTCCTAACTTAAAAAATGTAGGTGCACGTTCAAAATTTAAGGTGTACCTTCTAAACCATTATCAAAAATTATCAAAAAGTAGCCTACCCATTACGAGGTGATATTTGACTCATCTAACTTTATTAAAAGTATGTAATCTTTTAAGTCAAATTTAAAAAATATATATATTTTATAAGCTTTTAAAAAATTGTAATTAAAACGACAGAATAAAAACAAGTAGAATAAGAATATAGTACCAAATCAATTAAATCAGTATTAACAATTTATTGTATGAGGTGGCAACAGAAGAACACAAAAGTGGCTTGTATGTGTATTTTCAGACATTTAATGAGGCTCAGAAGTGGAATGAGTGCAATTAAATCCATAAATCAATGATGATATTAATGTTTTAAATATAAAAACTTGAATATAGAAATATTAAATGATTTAAATAACTGAAAATATACTTTAAAAATTAAACAAACTGCCAGCAGGTGGCGGTAAGTCACTGAATCATTCGAACGGCTGAATCATTCAGGAATGAATCAAGTGACTGTCTTTATTAATGGGTAATCATGATTTCACTGACTCACTAGATCATATAAAAAAAAAAAAAAAAAAAAGGTCATTACATAACGAAACACAGCTGCGTTTGAATAGAGATGCGCAGCGGCTGAGCTGTGACTTTGTTTTTAAACTATTTTCGACGACGAAATAGAGCAAAATCAGGCAATAGTTTTCAGACAATGCAAGTCACTTAATATTAGTTTCTTGTTTATTGAATTGTATTGTATTTAAATCAGTATCACATTTACAAACTCTTTTAAAAATCATTAAAAGCTGGCACTCGTCTTAGTTAATCTCGATCTCACATCTATAATCAACGGAGCTCTCTACACTGCGCAATGAATCTCTCACTTTGCTTGTGAAAGGATTCGTGAGATACGTCTGTGATACATTACTCAACACTGCAAAAACACATAGAAACATTTGAAGCTCCCCTCAGCGATCACAAATACGATGAAGATCTGGTCAGTCGCACTAGTGCTCATAAATATTTTTTCATAGTCGCACGCAGTAGTTTTCTGTCGCAAATGCGACTGAAATGGTCGCGCTGTAGAGCCCTGCATTTGTGTTAATTACCTGTTCATGTTCAAGGGGACACACCAGGGCTGTTGTTATTGTTATACTGGCTTGTGTAATAGACATTTTAACACTTAAAAACACGTTTTGTGAATCTTATTGTGAGTGATATGTTAATCTGTGTGTGTGTGTGTGTGTGTGTGTGTGTGTGTGGTCGATGTATGTAATAAAATTACACACTAGGGCTGCACGATATTGGAAAAAAACTCGCATTGCGATATTTTGTTTTTCTGCAATGTATATTACGATATGAAGAAATAGCTTTATTTGGGGAAAAATAAGGGGGAAATTCCTCTTAGGTGACTCTTGTGAGAGGGGAAGCAGCACGGACTGTGCTTTCACACAGGAGTCCTCTACTGATCCGTGGCTGATTACCACAAACACAACATTTATCCATTATTTTGATTTCAAAACCAAACATTGTCACTGAAAATGCTTTTTCATCATTGCAATTCTTTTTTTACACAGTACAGTAATACAATCTTTCACAGACATGTTTAAACGCATTAAATAGAAGCAACACATTATTCAATGCTTTTTACTTTTGCATTTACTTATAGATTTATATATTAAGCTGCTCAAGCAAGTGGCAAAACATTTAAACTACTTTTCTTACGTTATCACAAACTTACCATTGACAGAAATAGTCAGCTCTACTGCCTTTCCTTTTGCCTTGAAATCTTTAATTACAAAAACATCCTTGTTTCAGACATCCACGAGTGCATCTATTATTGCTTTGTTTATCTAAAAGTGCTATTTTCCTTTAAAACTAGCCAAAAAGCCATATGTGTTGACACTGAAATACAGTAGACTTTAATAATATGCATTTATGGTGTATTTACAAAATTTTCGTGTCAATCCATGTTTATATTTACTGCAAACAATGCGCTGTTACTTTAATTCTGCGCTTGCAGCGCCGCGAAAGACTCCGTGTGGAAACGATCTCTGCACTTCTGCTCGTGGAACGCACTGCCGGACAGCAACCGTGTGCAGTGTGCACGCTTTATTAATCCGTTAACATGAGCGCGGAAAAAATATGCACAACATTTGCACTACAAATGGTGTAATGTGAACCTGGCATTGTGTGTGTGTGCGCTGCGAGTGTGCATGAGAGTACGGTCTCCAGGAGAGCACGCGAGCGCTGAATTAAAAAGTAATGCAATTTATAAACTTTATTGACGATGTGACACTGCCTCGATTTTGCAAGTGACAATTCCTGTGTCAATTCCTATGTACAGCGTGCAGCTCACTTATAGACAGACGCGATGTGGTGATTAGAAGCCATTTGTGCATTTTGAGAGTGAAAGAGCACGCGGTGATTCACTCACGCTGTTTGTAAAATTACGTCTCGCACAAGGGTTTCAAATCACTTTATAAGTTAGTTAAGAGAACTACGAAGGTGAATAGCTAATCTTCGCATTATACATTTCACCGCATCCGGAAAGAGATGGACGGTGCTGCACTGCAGCGTCGTGCAAACCTTCTCACGGCGTGTCATCAGTAGGATGCAACGATTATAGATTTTGTTGGTACTATTATTGTCTGAGAAATAATCACGATTATGACGATTATTATGCATTTATTAATTTCACAAAATTATTATTGTATAAAATCACATGGACACTCTTTAGATAAAGTGTTATTTATTGCTGCCTTTAGAAACAGAAATAACACAGTAACCATTAATACAGCACAAAATAATAATAATAAAAGACAAACAAAAGTCTATCTCTCCAATTGGAATTAAAAAGGTGACCTCTGCTCTAAACATCCATGTCAGTATTTCCCTTTTGAAAATAACTAATGAAAATATATCACAGAAGTATTTCATGTTTTCAGTTTGTAGATTCTTTACATTTCTTTTGGACCTGAGGCAGAAAACTTGAAACATGGTAAAAAAAAAAAAAAAACTTGTTGATTTTTGATTCATGCATAATACTATAAAAGGGATACTATATAACAATGTTATTGTATTATTAATAAATAATATATACAATTAGGCTAATAATATAAGACTTAACTTTATTTATCCCACAGGGGAAACTATTCAGAATCCTTTCCCGGGGATAAACGAACTATCATTGTAAGTCAAAACTTTAAATTTTTTTTTTATAATAATTCATATGATTTTATTGTGGCCTGAGAAAATCATGTCTATTATTTTGGTTTGTGAGATCGGAGATCGCACTGCGCACACATAGAAACATTCAGGAGGACACAAAACAGATAAAGGACACAAGAACACAACTTTGTGAACCCTGCCCTGTGACTTTTATTAATAAAATAGCTTAGATACTGAATTGCTACATATTCATCAACAAGGAGAGGGTAAAATCACTGTTAACTAAACTCACATGTTTGTAGAGACGCGCTGACGCAGGTTCACACACACACACACACACACTTCTCTCTCTCTCTCTCTCGATCGAATAATTAATTCAAGTAGCTAAATGTTATAATTTAATTCAAATAAATGTGATCTTACCACACTATTTAATCTGTCTGATCTGAAGTGGGCAGAATACTGAGTTAACAAGCCGTAGCTTCGCGTCAGTCTTGCCTTCACGTCGTGCATTAAAATAGTCGTGTAGTCAGTTAAAGCCGTGTATTCGCTCTTTAGCAGCAGTTTTTACGGCAATATTTAAATGACACCCTGGTCATTCTTGGTGTACCCAAAATGGTCCCACACTATCGACTTCAGTCATTTCTCTGGTGGAAATAAAGGATCGCCGTTTGGTTCCTCTGTCATAGTTAATCTAGTGTGTGTAGTAGCATCCGTGTCTCTGATAAGCAACAGAATTTAACAGTTGGCGCAACGCTGTGGAAAACTTGTTTTCATTTTAGAGCAAAGTTGCAACTGTTCGTTCTGTTGCAACAGAAACATCGGTTGTAGTGGAGCCTTACGATAATAACACGTGACATTTTAAAGCAAGGTTAATGTGAAACCGGTTAATTGCTGCCTCCCTAGGCATCAGCTGGAGATCGCCTTTTTAGAGCCGCCCATCCAATCATCCCCAAGCGATATCAGCCGATAGTTGATCGGAGTTAGCTGATCAATCAGAGCACCCCTAATAGTCTTCATTGTATAATTTAAATATAATAAATCTGTTAAAGCTACAAAAGTAATTTTTCTCTGTTTTGTTGTTTGATTAAC
>JADLZN010001256.1:0-16963 GCA_018155175.1 Sinocyclocheilus anophthalmus
TATCAACTTGACAGAATGTTGATGGAAGGCAATCTTTAAGTTTCATATTCTTCTGCACACGATAAATAATAACACTGAAACATGCTACTTAATGATTGTTGCATCTAATAAAGTCTGTTGCTCTACTAAAGGTTTCATTTGGTTGAAAACATTTTATATTTAGTGATAAACTAATAATTTTCTATAAATGGTTTCTGCACTATTGCCTTTCAGACAGAATCTCACACAGGCTAATATCTTTCATCGGTAGTTATTTTCAGAACACCACTGGACAACATATATCAACTTTACCACATATAAAACTTTTTCTGTACATGTTTAGTGCACTATATTTAGGACTTTTATTTTGTTCTGGTGGTGTGACGTCATAAAACCGCGCTGTGATTCGACTAAAGAAAGGTTTGTGTTTTTAGCCATTTAAAGAAAAGTGTTTACATCGATGCAACCCGTTCGAGCAATTGTTTCCCCCCCAAAATTAAAGTTCCCCCCCCCCCTGTTTAAAGCGATGTAAAATGAATGATTGTGTAATGTACTGCTGCAGTGCTTCGTCTAACACGCATGAGCGCTATTTGTGTGATTAAAGCGCATCCACACATCAGTAACAGAGAAGTGCGCCTCACTTTGCTTCCTTTATCGTGTATCAGCTTACCATAAACACATATAATCGTTTATATATGTTTACACAGAGAAACTGGCGAAGTAACGGTTATAAAGATGGCGTTCATTAAAGAGGAGAGTGAAGACTTCAGGATTGAAGAAGTGTTCAGTCTGAAACAAGAAGATGCTGAGGAACAAACAGGTTGGTTTTCATTCTCAAAGATGAACTCAAGTCATGTGATCCTTAAAGAAATGTCCAGCTCTACAGCAATGAGGGGCATTAACTTAGAAAACATAATACAGAAGTAGCCTAAACAAGACGGTTACTTTGAACAAAATTGTACTTCTGAATTAAAAACAATGGAAAACATTGAAAGTATTTCTTGAAATACAAACTTTTAGAGGTATAAGATAGAAACACATGTTTTCATTTTGAGAAACCAATTAAACGAATGCTGTTATCACCTTTTAACTAACAATATTCAGTATTCAAAATTCTTCCCAAAAACAGATATTCTGCAAAACTGAATATAGTTGAGAAGACTCTGTTTTTCTAATATTTTAGACAAATTAGTTTGTAATTAACCAGCTCTCTTGAGCTGAACTTTTACACTTAACCGGATAGTTCACCCAAAAATGCAATTGACCCACTAGCTTACTCCACTCTCAAGCTATCCTAGATGTATATGACTTTCGTCTTTCAGACGAATACAATCAGAGTTATATTAAGAAACATTCTGGCTCTTCCAGGCTTTATAATGGCAGTGAATGGGTGGTGAGATGCAATAGTCCAATAGAAGTCCAATAAAGTGCATCCATCCATCATAAAAAGTACTCCACACGGCTCTGGGGGTTAATAAAGGCCTTCTGAAGCAAATCGATGCATTGTGTAAGAAAAATATGGTACAAGTTAGGTCCTTGTATGGGAAATGCACCCCAGAATAATAGAAATAAAACATTTCACTCGATTAAACAGACCACTCGGCTAACATGACGTGGCGATGTAACTGGACCGGACCATATTCGTCGCAGCGACGTACCAAACAACGCTCCAGCGACGTAACTTTGTGATTCACATATTCGTCGTGGTCGACGTTATTTGGTACGTCGCTGGAACATGGTGAGAACGTCCTTTAGTCCGGGTCCTGGGTCCTGTGCTCCAACCATTACCTTGAAATACATAAACTAATAAAGAAACCTTATAAAATCTAATTATGGGGGTTTATCGTAAATGCACTCATTACACGCATGCAATGCAAACCAATACAAAAACATTAAATTCTAAGAGAAAATAGACAAAAACACACCGCATTCATACATGAATCGATATTTATTCAGTGCCACGTTCTACAAATACTAAGCCAAAACATTTTGAACATTAGACCCGTTCTTTAACCATGCAATTCATAGATTACGCAATAAAATCAATTGAAAAAGTTAAGGAGGGGTATAAGTTAAATAATGACGTTATCAGTGAAAATTATCAGTACTCTTATTGATACAACGCCCCATAATTTGGTGCAAAAAAGACATGATAAAAAGATATGAAACAGTTCAGTAGATACTTCATTATTGCTTTTTTGCAGAAATAAAGTTAAGTTGTTTCCCGAGTGTCCTATATGAGGCACCTGCTACAAATGCCTGTGTTTTAATTCTGCTTCACTTCATCAGAAGATAAGCCTAAGCCATATTACAATTACCAAAGAACCAGTAAAGATACGTAAAATGAACAATATAGAGATTTCCAGCATCTCTCCTGTATTATTTGGCCCAGTGTTTGTTTAGGAAAATGAGTGTGATGAACCCGTGATCTCTGATTACTGGCTGTGGAGAAGACTCTTTCAGACGGTGCGGAGGAGGCAGAGAAGAGGAAGAGTGTCGTTCTTGATGCAGTGTTTTGCTGTAGAACCAAGCGGCAACCTCCCGCTCTCTCTCGTGAAGCCAACACGGAAGTGACTTAAACTGTAATTCATCGACTGGCCGCAAAAGGGAGTCAGTCCCATGTTAAAATACCCAACTTCACAGCTGAAAAAAACATGTTTACAGCCTGGTTCAAAAAATTATTTTGGTCTATATAGCTAATTTTGCCCTTCATGACAACTGTGAGGGGGGTAAATTGTTTTATAACTCATCCGTTTAAATGATATTAATTTTCAGTTCTGCACATAAGTAAGGGGCGTGTGGGTCCACCTTGAGGGTACAGGTTCCTTGCCCGCTGCTGTCCCGTCTCGAGCTATGGTGCATGGCTCACCACCTGCTCTTGCGTCTTTGCTGCGCGGTGATGGCGACGGCCGCCTCCGCCCACTTTTGAGCTTCAAAAATGCTCCTCTGGAAACCTACGGTGAATGTTACGGACACTACTCCTGTTTTTCACAGTCTAGTGTAGAAACGGGGCTCCTCAGCCGGGATCTTCTTCCAAGAGGTTCCTCCAGTGCGAGTCAGAACTCCAGAGTCCTTGCAAACTGGAACTACTTTTTTATCCAATTGCCATATTATTTGTAGTCAGGTTATTGTTTTTATTTCGTCCAAAATCTGGAATCTTTATGGTTTTTTATGTTTTTGAAAGAAATATTTTATGCTCACCAAGGCTATATTTATTTAATCAAAAATACAGTAAAATATTTTTTTTCAATACCTTTAAAACCTTCCATTCTTTAGGCCAAGCGGAATTTTTCAGTACCGTTACGCCAGTCGTCAGTTTCGGTGACTTTCTCATATCTGATTTGCTGTTTGAGAACGATTGCTATTATTACTCATCATCATGACCATGTACATGCACCTAATCACATTATACCGCTCTGGCCAACGGGGTGCCTTGCTCATTACTAACAGGCCATGACGCACCGCACCTGCATGGGGGCCATTCCCCAAGCATCGTACTAGAGCGAGGTCGTTAGTCCACTCACTCGATTGTACATAAACTTGCGACCAAGTTGGGAAAAAAAAAAAAAACAATCATAATCGAATAATGGAAATTGCATGTAAACAGGAGTGGAGAGCTTTGCTCTTGACATGTAAACATCACAATGCGATTATTCCTGAAATATTGTAAATAACACAGTATCGGTGCGCAGGCAACCGGAGTCGTGTTGGAAACAGTTGTCTACTTAATATTTCTGTGTAAATCGTGAATTTTTTCTTCATGCTTATTTTAGCGATACAAGTTTCACCCTAAAACCGTTTTAACCATTTTGTAAAACATCTTTGTAACATTATAAAAATTATTTTCTACCACGTTATTCATGATGCTCCTAGCTATGGCTTCCCAAAGATTTAAACAAATCTTAAGCCTCTAACCTTTTGAACCTAGTGGTACCAGGGGTTTTCAACCTTTTAGGCATGCCAACCCCCCCCAAGTTTGTCTAATTTCACTCAAATTCAAAATCATCAAAAATATCTTAATTTGTTTTCTGAGAGGAACGAGGTCTAGGGTAGTGGAACGACATAGGTTAGATTAATTACAGGAATATTTTCATTTTGGGGTGACCTATCCCTTTAACTCCATTTGAGTATGATTTTCAGAAATTAAATGCAAGTGCTGAGTCATACTATTAACCAACTCTGTGACCATATTTAAGTGCAAAAAAAACGTATTAATACAGGGGGGGGATTATTTTGCACATCACACTGCGGTCAACAGCCATAGTATCGATCACAGAAAAAAGTTTCGAACAGATCATGTACACTGCAGACTGGAGTAATGATGCTGGAAATTCAGCTTTGATCACAGAAATAATTAACATTTTAAAATATATTTCAAACTTTTGACCTGCTGTGTACATTACTACATTTAAATGAAAACACAACTTGTAATAAACAATGCACACATTCTCAAAGAACTTGCATTGTGGTGATTACTTCCTTCCCTCACTGCTGTCGTCTTCATTCGTTCCCAGACTTCCTGATTTTTCATCTTTCCCTTAAATCTACACAAAAATAAACAAATAAAAATAATTAAACAAATAATTTTATAGACAATGTGGATAAGTCACCCGAGACTTTTTTTTGATGGTGGCCACAATCTGTGAATCTTCCTTTTTGAAATCTTAAGTGGTTCTCCAGCTTCCAAAGGAAAGGCAGATTCTGGGGCCATTTTCACAGAGATTTTTATCTTACTACTAGGCGTCCTAGCTAGCAGATTTAGCTTAAAACCTATTAACAAATCCCTTAAGGATCTACAGTAGCTAAAAAGAGGGTTGAGTCACTGGGAGGATCCGGAGGGCCAAGGCAGAGCAGATGGCCCAGGCAACCAAGGTGGACCAGAGGGAATGTAGGGCCTGACAGATCCGGAGGGAAGAGGTGTAGCCGGAGGAGTGGAGTCCCGAGGCGGCGGATTGTCGACGACAGACCAAGGCGGAACCGGAGGGACGAGGGAGCCGGTGGACCGACAGGACATGGTGGAGAGGAAGGAGTTTGGGACCCAGAGGCTGGAGGCAGTGACAAGTGATCCTCCAGCCATGACGCCGATGGAGACTGGCAGACCTGCAGTGATCCCACCGCACAGATGGTGGGCTGAGGGTGAGCAAAGGGGCTTGACAGGAGGCAGCATGAGGGTGGATATTTGGTGGAGCCTCAGGCTGTGTGTGCCTGGGCCCACACACCCCAAATCTCGCCTCCCATCACCGTAAGCAGCGCAGACAGGGAACGACTGTCTGACAGGAGTTCAGATGAAGCAGGAGGAGAGCGGCACATGTCGTCATATTATGCATTAAATCCCCTTCAAAATCCGGCAGTCCCAGATCCCTGGTAAGCTCACCCTCAGATATGGTGCAGTGGGTGGAGCCTCTCTCTGTGCTCTCGCTGTCCACAGCCTTCTCTCTCGTGGCGAGCGCTGTAACCGGCTCTCGTACCTGGTCTGGACCGTCACTCGACGCGCGGCTCCACATCGATCTTCCGCGTTCCGTAGCTCCATTTGGCAATGGGCTCGTCCGTCTGGGCAGGCTTTTTGGCTCTCCGTCAACGGTGGGCTCGGGCTCGTGCTCCGCACATCGGGGTGATGGTGGGCTGGGCACTGGGTGTGGCTGTGTTCTGGATCGGGGGTAGACGTTCTCCAGACACCGGATGATTTCCTCCCTCTAGCACAGTCCAGTGGTGTCTGGGAGGTCCACGGGAATTGTACTAATCTACAAATATAATAATTCATGCCATCATTTAAAATGCTTTAAGAATTCAGTATATTTCCCAAATAGGCTATGGCATACATCTTAACAAAGACAATACATGTAGTGCAATAATATGAAAAGTTATCTTGGAGAGCAGCTGACCACGTCGCTACAACGTTCTCCACGGGGCTAACTAGCGACGTCTTTTGAGGATGTTCCCACAACGTTTCTGGTACGTTAGCCAATTTTCTAAAAAATGGACCGTTAACATTAAGTAATGTCACGCTGACCAAATGACGACCAACTGGCGACGTCCTCACAATGTACTGTGTTTGCTAGGTGTAAGGTAATTGTGTTAGTGTCAAGCTAAAGTATAGCACTACAAATAACTTTTTAACTACAAATAAAAAATAATTTAAATTTTTTCCCCAGTAACAACTGAGAAATGTCTAAATATCAGACCTGCCTTGTTTTGCTTTTATATAAGAATCTTCTTCTCAACTTCATTCATTTGTTTCCTCCATTCTTCTTGTTAATCTTGGTGTTTCGAGACGCCAGCAGATCCCAGTCCCAAAGCATTTCCCTTAAGGCCTTTTCCACTGCATGGTATGGCTTGGTATGGTTCACTTTTGGGGGGGTTTTCCCACTGGGTACAGTACCTAGTACTTTTTTTAGTACCACCTCGGTTGAGGTTCCAAGTGAATCGTACTGTAAGAGCCATATTTCACATTTTTATTATGTAAATTTGGTTCAATAATTGTTCTTAAGTCATTTACTGTCAAATATATTTATTTGGTTTATATTTGTTCTTAATGCGCATGTTCAGTGACGTCGTTTTTTGTAGTTCACGCAAAAAGATATTGACGCAACGGTGGGAGAACACAAGCTTTTGACCGTTTCATAATTGTATATGATATAGCATAAATTTGGCTTACAAGTACAGTATCTCTAAAAATAAGTTGTTGAGAAGATATCGCTGAATAAGAGGATTATGTTGTATTTGAGAAATGTGATTCTTTATTGACTTGGAAGAATAAACCACGATAAAGGAAACTATGGACTTCGAGTGATGAATACAAGCTAGGAAGATACGCGTCAAAACTTGTGGATTAACAAAGATATTCACATGTCCCGTACATGTAAGTCAAAAGCTTTCTCCGTTGTTTAAACTAAGAGGAGTTATTGCAAGTGCGCACTTAACAATACGTTAGAGGAATACCATGCATGCGAAGTCAGAAGGGCTTGTTTGTTGTGGACAAACAACGTTGCGCAGTATTGTGTTTAATGGAGTTATGAATGAAGGGAGATCGATCATCTTACTACTTGCAAGAAGGGTTAATGAGCAACTTTGATCGTAAGTGAATTTGCACGCTTTGAAGTTTCATAAATGGCGGACAACAAAGATGACGAAGATGATACTATTACGAGGTCTGAACGTAAGTGGGCGCTAAATGACAAGGGTTTGGAAGAGAAGCTCCACAACAAGATAAACAGCAGAAAAGGCAAGTTGAGGCAATTGACTGCAAAATCAAACGAGATTAAACTGCTTATGGAGAATGTTTGCAACTTGAATGATGTTGAAAACAAGCAGTTTAAAATCTACAAACGGCTGTTTGAAGAATTTGTTGAAAGTAATGCATCAGTGTTGCTGTAATTAATAGATGAAGAGCATGATGCCGATCAGGATTTCTGGTTTCAGCCTAAATTAATATGCTGCAAAAAATTCATGGAAAAAGTGGAGTTGTGGATTGAGGAAACCAAGAAGTGCATTAAGATGTCTCAAATTTGTGACAATGAAGTCTCACCAATGGACAGTGTGTCAGTGGTGTCGTCCAAGACGATCACTTCTAATAAGTCAGGAAGTGGAGCAACGTCTGTTTCCAAAAAATCCTCAATATCCACAGTATCCTCAGTTCGTCTTAAGGAAGAAGCTAATAGAGCAGCTTTGTTGGCTAAAGCAGCCACTTTGAAGGAAAGGCAGGCATTGGAAATGAAAGAAGCAAAGTTAAAGGCTGAAATGGAAAAGTTGGAAATAAAACGGCTCTTGCAATGTCTAATGCCAAAATTAAAGTGTATCAAGATTGTGAAGAACAACAACAGTATGCAAGTCAAAATGGGGCTATCCAAGCAGTTGATGTATGCATTCCAAAACAGGAGCATTATGAATATGATGAATACAGTGTATCATTAAATCACGGCAAAAAGTCATTGCATCCTGAAGTAATTCACTCAAGTATACCTGTAAGTGTCAGACCTAAGAAAACAAACACTGCTAAGGAATGGTCAGCACCAGTCAATAAAGTATCTGGCCGTAATAATGATACATCAGAACTTCAAAGAGTTATGCAACGTCAGACAGATATCACAGCAATGCTCGTGAAGTATCATCAGATGTCTTGTTTACCTCAACGTGATGTTCCTTTGTTTCATGGAGACCCACTTGAGTTGAGGTCTTTTATGAAAGCGTTTAAACATGCTGTTGACTCCAGAGCTGACAGTAGTGCTGACAAGTTGTATTTCCTGGAGCAGTATACTAGAGGTGAGCCTAGAGACCTTGTAAAAAGTTGTCGGCGTATGCCAGATGATCATGGTTATGCAGAAGCAATGAGACTCTTGCACGAGAAGTTTGGAAATGAACTGAAAATTGCAACAGCCTTAATGCAAAAGACATTCACATGGCCTGAAATAAAGTCAGAGGATGGAAAGTCTTTAAGTGCATTTTCATTGTTCCTAGTCACTTGCCGCAACGTAATGGAGGACATTGAATATATGGATGAGTTGGATAATCCTACCAACATGAGGATTATTATCTCAAAGCTGCCTTACAAGTTGCGCGAAAGATGGAGAGCCCATGCTTACGAGTATGAGGAGCACAACAGAAGAAGAGCCAAGTTCATTCAGTTGGTGGAGTTTGTTGATCGCCAAGCAAAGGTAATATCAAACCCACTTTTTGGAGATCTGGATGCTTTGTCAGGTGATAAAAAACACACCAACAAGTCTCTTCAAGGAACCAAGCTGAAAAGAGAAGGAAAAAGAAGCAGCAGTTTCGTAACTGACGTCAATCAGGTTGGTGAAACTCAAAAAGATTTGACTATGATGAAAACCAACAGTACATCAGTCATCAGTGCCTTCACAAAACCTTGTGCATTCTGTGTGAAAGGCCATACCTTGGAGCAATGTTACCAGTTTGGTGCTAAGCCATATAAAGACAAATTTGACTTTTTAAGAAAGAGTGGATTTTGACACTTAAGCAAAGACTGTAACAGAAGAAGCACATGTCAGCTGTGCTCAAAGAAACACCCTAGCATGTTACACTTAACCACACAAGACAAGATTCCTGAGAAGGAAATGTTAAAAGTTGAAAAGAATGAAGTTACCACTTTACCTGCCACAGTGAGTCATGAGACAAGTGCCTGCACCGGGTCTGGAGACAACTGTGTTCTTGCCATAGTACCTGTCAAGATAAAGTCCAAAAAGAGTGATAAGTGTGTGGAGGTGTATGCCTTTATGGACCCAGGCAGCTCTGCCACCTTTTGTACTGATGCACTAGCAAGAAGGTTGAATGTCCAGGGTAGAAAGATTGACATGATGCTAAGCACCGTGAACTCAAAGAAACGAGTGGAAAGTTATGTGCTCACCGACTTGGAAGTGAGTGGATTGGAAGAGAACAACTTCATTGAACTTCCAGAAGTGTTTACACAAATGAGCATACCAGTGTCAATGGAAAACATTCCACAACAACATGACATTGACAAATGGCCATAACTCAGCGAAGTGAAGTTGCATCACATTGATGCTGGAGTGGAAATCCTTATAGGAAACATGGAGTTCAAGCTTTTGGAACCTTGGAAAGTAATGAATAGTGAGCACAATGGGCCGTACGCAGTGAAGACTGCCCTTGGATGGATTTTGAACGGACCACTTAGGGAACCTGTTGAAGAAAGCATGCATGGAGATGCACAAACAAACATTACAGTCAACAGAATCTCCATTGAGAGTGTGGAACAGATGCTGATACAACAGTACAACCACGATTTTCCTGAAAGAAATTGTGATGACAAAGCTGAATTATCGCAGATGGATCACCAGTTTTTGGAATCTGTTGGCCTGATTCCGTGAGTTTTTCCGATTGTCCCCCCCCCCCCCCCCCCATTATTACATTTGCCCTTCCTATCAAGAAAACGTTGTCCAGATGCCTAACAATCGAAGTGCTTCTGTCCAGCGAGCTCTAAATATCAAGAAGAAATTTCAGATAGATCGCTCCTTTCATTTAGCGTACACAAACTTCATGACTGACATGCTAAGCAAAGGTTACGTAGTCAAGGTGACTACATCACTCTTAAGTCGTCAAGATGGTCAAGTTTGGTATATACCTCACCACGGGGTATACCATCCTCAGAAGAAGAAACTGAGAGTGGTGTTGGACTGTGCTGCCAGTTTCCAAGGAATGTCTTTAAATAGTGAGTTCCTACAGGGTCCAGACATGACCAATTCACTCAATGGAGTGCTCACTCGCTTCAGACAAGAGTCAGTTGCCATGATTGCAGATATTGAAGCTATGTACTACCAGGTGAGAGTTCCCGAAAAAGACAGTGACATGCTCCGCTTCCTATGGTGGCCAGATGGAGATGTAAATCAGAACTTGGATGAGTACAAGATGGTTGTCCATATCTTTGGAGCGAAGTCATCTCCAAGTGTAGCTAACTTTGCCCTTAGGAAAACAGCAGAAGACAATCGGAGCAAGTCATCAGCTGAAGCAGTCAATACAGTTCTCAAGAACTTTTATGTAGACGACTGTTTAAAGTCTGTTTCAAGCTCTGCTCAAGCAGTTGCCTTGCACAATGATCTCACAAAACTCTGTGCGAGTGGATGATTTCGTCTTACAAAATGGGCAAGCAACAGTCGTGCATTGTTGGCCTCTATTCCTGAAAGTGAAAGAATTGCAGATGTCAGAGACTTGGATTTGAGCAAAGATGCACTTCCTGCAGAGAGAGCATTAGGGGTGTTATGGTGTGTCAGTTCAGATGTGTTCAAATTCAAGATCAATTTGAAAGAAAAACCTGTAATCAGAAGAGGAATCCTGTCAGTCACAAGCTTCATCTATGACCCCCTGGGCTTTCTCGCACCTGTGATATTGCCATCAAAGATTCTAATGCAACAGTTGTGCAGAGAAAAACTTGCATGGGATGATGATATTCCAGAACAGAGTGCAGAAAAGTGGATTTCCTGGTTACGCGGGCTAATTCAGTTGGCTGATTTCAGTGTACCAAGGTGTATAAAACCAGTTGACTTTGGAGTGTCCACTTCCGCGCAACTACATCACTTCTCAGACGCTAGCGAGGTGGGATATGGAGTTGTTTCATACCTCAGACTGTTAAGTGCTGATGGACTCTCACATTGTGCCTTCATGATGGGAAAGTCTCTTGTGGCGCCATTGAAGCAGATCACCATTCCACCATTCCAGTTGACTGCTGCAGTTGTTGCTGTTAGAACAGACAAGATGCTGAAAGATGAACTGGAACTAGAATTGCATGAATCTGTATTCTGGACTGACAGCACCACTGTTTTGAGATATATTGACAATGAAGGTCTTCGTTTCAAAACGTTTGTTGCCAACAGAATTGCCATTATACTAGAATCAGCTAGACCACAACAGTGGAGGTACGTCAATACCTCAATGAACCCTGCTGATTGTGCATCCAGGGGACTTACTTGTGAAAGGTTCATGAAAAATGTGAGCTGGATCAATGGTCCTTCTTTTCTCAAAGAACCAGAAAGCAAGTGGCCTGAGACAAATCATGACCCATCAACAAATGTGGATGACAGTGAGGTTAAACACTCAGCCTCAGTAAATCTTGTGTGTGCAGCGGATTGCACAGATGCTGTGAACAAATTGATCAATTACTACTCCGATTGGTACAAATTAAAGAGAGCCGTGGCATGGATCCTTCGTTTCAAAGACATGCTTATACAGCGCAGCAATCAAATAACAGTCAAAAACAGAGAAGTTTAGAGTTGTAAAACAAATTCCACAGCGGAAAACTGCAAAGCTCTAACAATGCAGGACTTAACCAGGGCTGAAAATGAGATCATCAAGTTTACTCAAAGTCAAAGATTCAAAGAAGAAATATCCATGTTGCAAAAAGGTAATCCATCTGTGAAAAAAGAACAGTTGCCTTTCTAAAATGGATCCAACACTTCAGGATGGATTGCTAAGAGTTGGAGGTCGTCTTGGAAGATCTGCAATGTCTGAGCATGTAAAGCATCCCATCATTATACCCAAAGACTCACATGTCACAACTTTAATCTTAAGTAACATCCATGAGAGAATTGGACATTGCGGAAGGAACTATATGCTTTCAAAGTTGCGACAAAAATTCTGGCTTCCTTCTGCAAACTCCATTGTTAGGAAGCTTCTGTCCAGATGTGTGACATGTAGAAAGTTCAGAGCAAAGTGCTGCAGAGCAGAAAATGTCAGAGCTGCCACTCGACAGAATAATACCAGATCAACCACCCTTCTCCAATGTCGGGGTTGACTACTTTGGGCCGTTTGAGGTCAGACAAGGTAGAAGTAATGTTAAAAGATACAGAGTATTGTTTACCTGCCTGACAACAAGAGCTGTGCATATTGAAGTTGCACATACATTGGACACAGACTCGTGTTTAAATGCCATCCGACGCTTTGTGTGCAGGAGGGGTCAGGTGTCAATCATGAGAAGTGACAACGGTACTAATTTCGTAGGTGCTGAGGTTGAACTGCACAAAGCCATTCAACAGTGGAACCAATCAAAAATTGAAAGCACTCTCTTGCAAAAAGGAATACAGTGGATGTTCAACCCACCCTCTGGTTCTCATTTTGGTGGAGTGTGGGAAAGACAGATAAGGTCTGTTAGAAAAATCCTGAGATCTGTGCTGAAAGAACAAACACTTACTGATGAGAGCTTGCATACATTCCTGTGCAAAGTGGAAGCAATAATAAACGCCAGACCACTTACCGTTACAACAGATGATCCCAAAGATCTGGAACCCTTGACACCTAACCACCTGTTATTAATGAAAAGGCAACCAGCCTTACCTCCTGGACTTTAAAAAAAGAAGACATATATGCACGTCGCAAGTGGAAACAAATTCAGTATCTTGCTGACCTATTCTGGAAGCGGTGGGTGCGTGAATATTTACCTTTGCTCCAGGAGCGTCAAAAATGGACTCAAGTAAAGAAAAACCTTTCAGTTGGAGATGTTGTCCTGATAATAGACGACTCGTCCCCAAGAAATTCTTGGGTCTTTGGAAGAATCACGAAAGCGTTTCCAGATAAAAAAAGGACTGGTAAGACGTGTGTTGGTTAAAACTAAGACCACTACCTTGGAAAGGCCTATTGACAAGTTGTGCATTATCTGTGAAATGGACTGTTAACTACTCAAATATTAAAGAGCCATATTTCATATTTCAGAATTTATATTTTCACATTTTTATGATGTAAATTTGGTACAATAATTGTTCTTGTTAAGTCATTTACTGTCAAATATATTTATTTGGTTTATATTCGTTCTTAATGCACATGTTCAGTGACGTCGTTTTTTGTAGTTCACGCAAAAAGATATTGACGCACATGCACAAGTTCAGACGAACGGTGGGAGAACACAAGCTTTTGACCGTTTCATAATTGTATATGATATAGCATAAATTTGGCTTACAAGTACAGTATCTCTAAAAATAAGTTGTTGAGAAGATATCGCTGAACAAGAGGATTATGCTGTATTTGAGAAATGTGATTCTTTATTGAATTGGAAGAATAAACCACAAAAAAGGAAACTATGGACTTCGAGTGATGAATACAAGCTAGGAAGATACGCGTCAAAACTTGTGGAATAACTAAAAGATATTCACATGTCCCGTATACGTACCGTTACCAAAACGTGACGTGTAAACTCTGATGATCACGGATTGGCCGGAGAGAATCGTCACTACCTGCGTCACTGAACTTGCGACACAAACACAATAGAACCGCTAGATTTAAATCAGCGCAGTCGGCGAAGGATCGGACGTAACTGTTTTGAACGAGCGCACCTTTTTTTAACAACCAAAAAGTTTTGTTGTCTGTTGCTGAAGTACAGACGTTCCTCTCGTTGATAGCAAAGGAGCGGATCCAGCGAGAGCTTGATGGGGCGACGCGGACTGAAAAAGCTTTTTTAGGAGTCGTGGCAGTAGAGGCGGCGCAACTATAACGACATGTGAATAATCCCGCCCACTCTAAAGCAGTACTGAACTGCAGTGGAAACGTAAACCGTGCCGAGCCGAGTCGTACCATGCAGTGGAAAAGCGCCATTATTGTGTTATGTTTTGTTTTGTTTTATGACGGGGTTGATGACTGCCAGCTTGAAAGAATTTGGGACGTGTCCTAAAAAAAGTTAACAATATATGATATAAGGTTCTGAGATTACAGGTTACAGTAACTTTGTGGGTATAGGATCTAGCAGACACGTGGTTGTGTTTGATGCTTTACATGTCTAAATGTTTTTTTGTTTGTTGCTACGTGCCATTAAACCAGGGTTAAATTGTATATGTTTCTTTCCGCTTTAGACCTGGTGCCACTGAAAGAGGAGAGTCAAGATCTCAATGATATGGAAGAAGAAAATCAATATGAGAAACCTCATCAGTTCATGACTGGAGAAGATTTTAGCGACTCAAAGTTTGAAAAGACGTCCTCACAAAACAAAGAAACTAGAAACATTAAAGGCCACATGAACGTTCAAACTGGAGAGAGACCTTTCACTTGCCAACAGTGTGGAAGAAGTTTCATTCACAAAAAAACCCTTAACAGGCACATGAAAATTCACACCAGAGTGAAGCCTTTCACCTGCCAACCGCTGGAAGTCTTGTTTCAGTCACAAAAAAAAACGCCTTAAACAGTCACATTAAAACTCCACCAATTGAAGCCTTTCGCTGCCAACAGTGTGGAAGAAGTTTCAGTCACAAAAATTCCCTTAACAGTCACATGAAAATACACACCGGAGTGGAGTCTTTCGCCTGCCAACAGTGTGGAAAGAGTTTCCGTCTCAAACAAACCCTTAACAGGCACATGAAAATTCACACCAGAGTGAAGCCTTTCACCTGCCAACAGTGTGGAAGAAGTTTCTCTGACAGAACAAAGTTTGATGCCCACATGAGTGTTCACACTGGAGAGAGACCTTTCTCCTGCTCTCAGTGTGGAAAGAGTTTTACACAGAAAAAACACCTTAATGCCCACATGAGTATTCACACTGGAGAGAGGCCTTTCTCCTGCTCTCAGTGTGGAAAGAGTTTTACACAGAAAAAACACTTAAATTCCACATGAGTATTCACACTGGAGAGAGGCCTTTCTCCTGCTCTCAGTGTGGAAAGAGTTTTACACAGAAAAAACACCTTAATGCCCACATGAGTATTCACACTGGAGAGAAGCCTTTTACCTGCAAACTGTGTGGGAAGAGTTTCTCACAAAAAGGTAATCTTAAGACTCACATGAGAACTCACACTGGAGAAAAGCCTTTCTCCTGCTCTCAGTGTGAAAAGAGTTACACATACAAAAAAAGCCTTAATGTCCACATGCAATATCATACTAACAGATTTAAAGAAAACCTTAACCATTCTATTCACACAAGAGCGAAGGGTTTTATATGTCATCAGTGTAGAAGGAGCTTCAAAGACAGAAAATGCCTTAAGAATCATGTAAAAACTCACGCTGGAGAGAAGCCTTTCATGTGCGATCACTGTGGAAAGACTTGCACAAGCAAAGCGTACCTTGAGAATCACGTAAGAGTTCACACTGGAGAGAAGCCATTCATCTGCCCTCAGTGTGGAAAGAGTTTCCCGTACAAAGGAAACCTGAAGAATCACGTAAGAGCTCACACTGGAGAGAGGCCTTACAAGTGTCTCCAGTGTGAGAAGACTTTCATGTACATCTCAGGCCTTAAACGTCATTTACAGACTTGCGCCTGTTTTCACACCGCAAGCTGATCTTCACGTCAGCGTCACAGCAGCTGCAGACTCGTGAAAGTATTCCCTAGGGATGTGCGGGCCTAGTTGACTAAACGGTACAGCTCCTACTAGTAGACACTGAAAACAATAGTCGATTACACGAGAGAAAAAAAAGAGACTTGCTTGGGTCGTTTATCTTGCGTGCTCCGACTTCAGTTCCTGGGCAGGAATAACTGTTAATCACCTCAGGTCCCGTCTTTCACCGGACCACGCTGATTGTTAATTTCACTGCACATATACGCATGGTCTGAGTAAGTAAAATGTGTATTGTTGCATCGTTTTGTTTTTAGATGAAATAGCCTACTACATGAAGTACGTTTTTAAAAGCCGTTTTAATGCTTTTCCTTGATAAACTTTCCTATCGGTTTTGACTTTTTGTGTTTTTTTATATGTTGGCTAGATGAAGAACTCTGTCAGTCTATAGAGCTCCGGAGGTTGACGTCACGCAATCTAAACTTCCATCAGGAGAGCGCTAGAGCGGCTGTAGCATTGGTATCGATAGTTGTACAAACAATAATTTAAAACCAGAATATTTAAACCTTACAAATCTTACTATTTCAACATGGTGGACAGCTGCTGATGCCAGAACAGGCAGGGGACAGCTAGGGTTGCCAACCGTCCCGTATTAGCCGGGACGTCCTGTATATTGGGTTTAATTTATGTGTCCCATACGTGACCTCCCTTGGCCCGTTTCTTGCCCCCTCACGCAGTATTCGTTAAGTAAATCAGAAAATCAGCCTGATCCTCTGGCCTGCTGTAGTCCATCCCCGCTTCACAGCAAACAGCGCTCGCAATAAAGCTAATACCATCCGTATTTTCACTTCAGTACATCAGTTTTGGCAAATACAAACAACGTGATTATTTTTCACGAGTCCAACTTCCAGCCGCGCAAGAAAACATGCAATCTACTCGAGACGTGTTCAATAAGGAAAGCCGTCTTTCACTATTGCAAAATAGAGAAAAAAAACATATATATGAGCAATATCACTCGAGTACTCGAGCGATAGCGGGGCCCCCCCCCCCCCCTCTATAATCATCGGCTGTTGATTATTGATTTATTATTATTATTGATATTGCGTTTATACAACAGTTTGATGGCATGAGTGTGTAAATACATAAGAAACAATAACGGAGTGTCTTTAAAAACCCTTTTTTGCGGAACTACTTCCTTCCGCCACGGATTCAAATATCAAGTTTAACAGCTGAGCCCAAGCCTCCGTAACTAATTCGAAAACGTCACTTTAGAAATA
>JADLZN010001257.1:0-59371 GCA_018155175.1 Sinocyclocheilus anophthalmus
GAATAATGGTACAGCAGACATGCGTGCCGTCTTGATTTCTCTCTCCATCCTTCAATCTTGCCACCCAAAGCAGATTAAGTCATCAGAATGATCACACTGCACCGGGTCCTTGTCAATTTCACAAATTGATTGACTATGCGAACAGTCGTGCCCCGCTTAACTGTGAGGGAAGTAGGTGTTTTCATGCATATGTGAATTATATTTATTTTTAATTATAAAGATTGACTTCCAAATTAAGCCAGTTCCTCATTTATAAATAATAATAAATTATTCTGTATTTGAGGTAAGTTTGTGCAGTAGCTTAAAAGAGCGCAGACCAATGCATCGCTGCAGATCTTTTGTCAGTCTTTCGGTGTGGTTGATTGTATGAGCGTGTGAATGATTGCACGTCAACACTCTACACTGAAAGGCAGAAAATTGTATCTCTTGGTGAGTCACAGCCCAGTTGTGATTTTCAGTCAAAACTGATTATTTAGAGAAATGAAAGGTGCAGAATAACTGACATAGCCATTTTGACCTTCAAAATGAGGTTCTACTACTTGTAACAAATCTGAAAAGCATTCATCAATCCACACATGCAGATGTCACTCATCCAGTCTAGTCAATAATAAGTTGAGTGTTTCCTCCTGGACTCCGAATGACTTCTGGATGTAGATAAGGACTCCGGAATCATTAGAATGGCTTTGTGCCAGAAGTGTCGAGTTAATGAACCAAGGCTTCATCATATGACAGTATCAGGAATAATTCATCATGAGCAAGGAGCACTTGAGACACAGTGACAGATTGAGTCATCCTGATCCATACCATTAATAATAGACTAATAGAAAAAATGACCCCGGTCACGTCGATGGTTTTTAAACCATTTTTAAATGTAAATACAAAAACAGCACAGTCTGTGATTTGTGATTTAATGTTTTTTTTTTTTTTTACACCTAATGATAAAGGAGGGAAACAAATAAGACTAAACAGGGTAACCAGCTAAAAGTATAATCGAGTTTAGATGCAACTAGGAGGCCCAGTGACCCTTTGCCTAATTCTGCTTTAAAGATTTTAAGTTCTTCTAGTAAAATATTAAAATACATGTTTCAGAAATATAGCCACAAAACGTTCACATACTTTAACATGAAACTAGTGTTACAAAGTCAATAATTCTCAATGATGCAGTTTTAACCTAGTCTATTGGCTGCTGACCAAAGCTGGTAAACATGGTAAGTTTCACATGATATGCTCAATGGTATCAAAAATGGGTTTTAGATCAGTGGTTCTCAAGCCCCGTTGTTCAATACAATATTCAAAAGTTCTCCAATATAGCTAATTTCCAGTATTTCTGTTGTCATTCTCAGAGCTGTTTTTTTTTTCTTCAAATGTTAATTATTATTAACAGAAACTGGGCTATATATAATTAATTAACCATTATTTATTTTGTGATTTCAGAAGTTTTATGAACTGCATGTTCTTCAATAAAAAAAACAAAAACAAATATATATATACAGTGGGTACGGCAATATTCAGACCCCCTTAAATTTTTCACTCTTTTTTTTATTGCAGCCATTTGCTAAAATCACTTTAAGTTAATTTTACTATTTATGTACACACAGCACCCCATATTGAACGAAAAACACAGAATTGTTGACATTTTGCAGATTTATTAAAAAAGAAAAACGAAATATCACATGGTCCTAAGTATTCAGACCCTTGCTGTGACACTCATATATTTAACTAAGGTGCTGACCATTTCTTCTGATCATCCTTGAGATACACCTTCATTTGAGTCCAGCTGTGTTTGATTATACTATTGGACTTGATTAGGAAAGCCACACACACCTGTCTATAATGGAAAAAGCGCTGACCGTGATACCGCGTCAGAAAACACAGGAGTACGCTGTCACTCGGATGCCAGCACCGCCACCACTCGGGTCCACGAGGATCCAGTTCAATATCAGGAGTGAGACAGAGTGAGAGGATCAACAGGCCTCGACCACTAGGAAGAGCGAGAGCTCACGAAGAGCGACAGTGCTTGAGAGCGTGTGTCGATAGGACACATGTGGCGAGGGGGCACCAGACTCGGGACAAGCGTGTAACAAGACAAAAACTCTGCTGCACTTAGGGCTCGTAGAGAGAACAGTGGCTCCAAATCACTTAAATGGAAGACGTTTGGGGATGGACGCAGAACCCTGTCCTAGAGATGGCCGTCCGGCCGCAAAGAGCTAATCAGGGACGAGAAGAGCGCCTTGGTGAGGAGGTAAAGTAAGTCGATATACACACGCCAAGTCATGGGATGATGCTACCAGAGAGGCAGTCGGGAGGACAGGGCGACCGGATATTGAGGCGAGGGGAGAAAGTTGTAGAAGGTCAACCATCATTGCAGCCCTCCACCAGTCTGGGCTTTATGACAGAGTGGCCCGACGGAAGCCTCTCATCAGTGCAAGACACATGAAAGCCCGCATGGAGTTTGCTAATAAACACCTGAAGGACTCCAAGATGGTGAGGAATAAGATTCTCTGGTCTAATGAGACCAAGATAGAACTTTTTGACCTTAATTATAAGCGGTATGTGTGGAGAAAACCAGAAACTGCACATCACCTGTCCAATACAGTCCCAACAATGAAGAAGCGGTAAGTGGGTAAGGCAATGCAAATACCCAAGATTGTAGTGGGGAGGTGTTTTTTCAGCTGCAGAGGGGGACACGGGAAGGATGGAACTGGTTGCAGAACGATAGACGGAACAAGAGTGAGATAAAGGACGGACAGTGTAAAACACGAGGGAATTCCCAATCACTGGACACGAAAACCTTCTCCCTCCAGTGGACCTGGTTCACTGGTTGAATGGCCCAGCCAGAGCACATGACTTAAACCCCATTGAGACCGCGATCGTCGTGGACGAGGGAGACAACCATAGTAAAAAAAAGAGGCTGTCCACCAACGTTTACCATTTAACCTGACAGAACTGGAGAGGATCTGAAAGGAGGAATGGCAGAGGATACCCAAATCCAGGTGTGAAAAACTTGTATCTTTCCCAAAAAGACTCATGGCTGAATTAGATCAAAAAGGTGCTTCTACTAAATACCGAGCAAAAGGTCTGAATACTTAGGACCATGTGATATTTCAGCTTTTCTTTTTTAATAAATCTGCAAAAAATGTCAACAATTCTTTGTTTTTCTGTCAATATTGGGTGCTGTGTGTACATTAGTGAGGAAAAAAAATGAACTTAAATGAGTTTAGCAAATGGCTGCAATATAACAAGAGTGAAACATTTAAGGGGGTCTAACTGAATACTTTCCGTACCACTGTATATATGTCCATTATACCTTTTTATTTTTATTTAGTGTTCTTATTATACTATTATACAAGACAAATTATATAAAATGTATATATATTAATTTAAATGCATTTTTCATCTTGAGACGCACTAGTGAGACGCCTCCTGGTTGAGAACCACTGCATTAGAAAGAATTAAACTAACAATTAGAAGTTTATCAGCCTAGAACAGTAGTCCCACCACTGAATGGGTAATTCATATGTAACTTGACAATTAAAATATGCCTTTTTTATACAGAATTAATATAAACCCTCTGGAATGTTTTGCTCCATATACTTTTGAAAATGTATTAATTAAAATGCTACGTTAACTACAGATACTGTCAGAATAGCTAAACTTTAATTGAACCCAGAATATTCTTACTACAACAAAAATGTTTTACTAAATTGTAAAAAGACACTATAACAAAAGTAGTACAGTTGTTACAGCACTAAGACCTAAATTATAATTTTTTTGAATGGAATGTCCTATGTTGTCATTACAGAGTCTGATGATTTAAAATTTGACCCCTTTGGCACATCCGCCGTCAGCAGTCTTGGCAGCTACGACTGGTCCGACAAGGAAGATCTCTCATCTGGTCAAAGTAAGAAGCTCCAGGGAGGACTGCCGTCTTCAGCTGTTGTCCAGAAGAAAGAGACATCTTTCGGGAGCTCGGAGAACATCACCCACACCACGGTTGCCAAGGTGACCACCTTCCCAATCGAAGATGGTGGCTCCACCACTGAAAGCCGGTTCGAAGCCTTCGCTGACTTTGGCTCCATTGAGAAGGCCGGTCAAGACAACAACGATGACTTTGGCGACTTTGCCAGCACAGTTTCGGAGAAATCCGACTCCCCTCCTGGAACCACTGAAGCAGAGGGCAACCAGGGTGAATTGACCGATGAGTTTAAAGCCTTCCAAGGTGACAAGCCCAAATTTGGCAAGTCAGACTTCTTGAAAGCCAGCACGCAGGCCAAAGTGAAATCCAGTGAAGAGATGATCAAGAACGAACTTGCCACCTTTGATTTGTCTGTGCAGGGTAAGTGTCATTGCAATATTTAATGCTTAGATATGAACAGAAAATGGGTCTCGTTCACTAAGTGTGAATGGGCACAAATCTGTGTGTGAAATCGGCATACGAACATTTTCACAAACAAATAAGGATTTGCCAGTAAGTCCCAGTCAAATATTTTATGCTCAAATATTAGCAGACACTGCGTCTCATTCACTAAGCATGTATGCACAAATTTGAGAGCGAAATCTGCGTATAAATGTTTTCACAAACCAATCATGATTCACCAATAACTCCCATCGCAATATTGTATGCTCAAATATTAACAATGGATTTTATTCACTACAAATGTTTTCATTAACAAATCATGATTCACCGATGTGTCCACTAATTTTAATCGCAATGTTTTATGCTCATATATTAAAAGACCGTGGGTCTCATTCAGCAAGTGTGCATACGTAAAAATTTGAGTGTGAAATCGGGGTATGAACATTTTCACGAACAAATCATGATTCACCAAAAACTCCACTACCTAGCATTGCAATATTTATGCTCAAATATTAACAGACAGTGGGTCTCATTCACTAAGTGAATATGTACAAATTTGTATGTGAAATGTGAATATGAACATTTTCCGAAATCATGATGAACCAATAACACTCAAATATTAACAGCCAGTGGGGTCTCATTCACCAAGTGTGCGAATGCACAAATTTTTGCATGGAAATCGGAGTATCCGATATTGTTTGCGAACAAATCATAATTCACCAATAACTCCCAGATACGCTCCAATATTAACAGAAGTGGGTCTCTTTCACTGTGTGTGTGCGCACACACTAAAAACCACTGGCACAGTGGTTAACCAGAAAAATTAAAAATGGCACATGTCGAAAAGGTTGGCGACACCTGAACTAAACCAAAAGTCATATTCATAATCTGGGTGGCCTTAAATTTTATACATAGATATTTGATCTAAAAAATGTCATATACAGTGGAAAAGTTGCATTGTATAGCTCAAGCGTCAAAGTATCTCAGTGTAATAATGCAGATACGCTTATGTACAGAGCACCATATATTTGCTGAGATTGACGAAAGTTTGTGTAGAAACCCCATTTTATGCAAATTACTTGGGCGTGCTTATGCAAATAACTAACCCTGGTCACTTATTTACAATACTCCAAATCCATTAGCATTAGCAACTAATGAATGTGCATATGCACATATTGTACATTAGGTGGAATTTTTTTTGTGATCAGGACTCGAATACAAAATAATCCACACCATTATTAGTGAATGAGTGCATTGGATCCAGTGCATGTCCACAGCTGCATTCTCTCTGAAAGTCAACAGATGGCAGAGTGGCGTCTGAAGCACATAACAACGTTGATAGAGAAACACTGCCACCCAAATCCCTCATCACTTTCCCCCTTTGCTTTTTCATCCTCGTTCCCCTATACTGCATTAGCACTTACTTAATAACATAAAAGCTTATTTGCCTCTTATTGATCCCCACCCACATCCACTAAATTTCATTTGTTCAAACAAAAGAGGGCTTACTCATCTGCCGGCCTCCTATCAGACAGTTCATCTGAGGAGGGGTTCGTGCAGGTTTGGATTAGAACCTGAAACCATGCAGAGACTCATGTGCTTCCCAGCGGGGGTGTGATTACCTGTCGCTGCATCTTATGAGTTTGTCGTGCCGCTGTCCGTCTCCTTTCGATCTATGGCGTCGGGCGATGGCCGATGCTGTCGCCCTGTTGTGCAGTTGACTGCGTCGGTCCTGCTCATGAATAGACATGCCTGTTTACTATTTGTGGCTCTTTTTGCACATAATTACATTTGTGCAAATAGGGTGTGTTTGTGTTTGTGTGTGTCCCCGCTACGTTGGCCTATCCCCACCTCTCATACCACGCTCCTCTTCTCAGTGTAGTGAAAACTGCTTACACGGACACACACGCCGCGCTCTTGGACCTGTTCCGGTGGCACCACCATGTTCTCTAGTGAATACTCTACCTTTTTCGTCAGCAGGATCAAACATGTTACTGCCCCCACCACAACTTAGCATATAGAGAGTAGTGGCGGGGGGGTGTAAGCTGTGTTCATCTCCTTTCTCACATCACCATGTGTGTGTGGATAGTGATACCTGTAAAAAAAAAAAATTTTTTAGACTTCAAACTTATTACAGTTAGGTTGCAAAGGCAAACTTTAACTGTTCTACTCAAAATTGTTTAGGTTTAGTATTGGTGTATTTGATTTCATTTCAAACTTATTAAGTTGCTGAAAAACATTTAAAATATTTTTAGTTTTGGTTAACAATAACAACACTGTGATGGCTTGTAAAATAATTTTTTCTTTTTTTTTTTACCTTGGGTAATATATTTGAAAACTATATTTCTTACATGTTTTCAAGGGCTAAGAAAAATGTTATTACTTGGTAGTTACACTACATTGTTTAACAGTCATTAAATTTGTACTTTCTTGAAAATATATTAAAAAAAAAACATAAATCTGACATAAATATGAAGAGCATGTGCCTAAGAACTTGTCACATGTTTTAAACTAGATGTTTCATTTTCTTTAACATTAGGGCTGCACAATTAATCGAAATTAAATCACAAAGGCGATAAATCACGATTAGACAGAATGTGCGATTGTCATGTGTATCTTTCAGTGAAACACGGTTCTGTGATCAGCAGTAAATCACCATCCAAAGGCCAGAGGGCACTCTCACGCTGAAACTCCAAATACGCCCCGCAGAAGAAACCCAGGAAATCCCAATAGCAGTTGCTGAATAAACAGAAGATTCAACAGCTTTCATTGATTCAACGTGACTAATTAAAGACCGACTACGACATATATTGGTTATCTGAGTAGTCTTAATATAATTTTTATAAATAAAGTTTTATAATGCAATGCTAATCGACATATCCTTCATCACTGCTTAGAATACTATGAAATATGTTGCGAGCCTTATTCTGTGTAAGAAGCCACATCATCTCACAGAAGGATTATTTCACTCGACTGATGTTATGAAGTGAGTATGGAGTAAAAACATGTTATTAAATGTATTTTCACTTGCTTTCAGATGGAGCAGCATTTACTAAACAGAGCCGTAGTTCACTGACAAGCTATGCAAACAGCTTTCATAATCACAGAAAGATTTCAATTCAATAATAGTGCGATAGTATGCGATTTTGCGGGCTTGTCAGTGAACATGGCTATGTGTAGGTTAAAGGCGTGCACGTGCTGGAGATTTACTACTAATCAAAGGAGCGGCTTTACTGACGAGATGTGCATGAGAATCAATTTGAATAATCGTGCAGCCCTATTAAACATGGTTACTCCCATTTATCATTGGCCCATTTGTTTGTGCAAAGGTTCCCATAAGCGTAGTCACAGTCTGGGAGAGAAAGAAATTGTACGGTCCATCCCTTCTCCTGCCCCTGAGCAGCCCTTCAGAGACCGATCCAACACCCTAAATGAAAAACCTGCGCTGCCGATCATCCGCGACAAGTACAAGGACCTCACAGGAGAAGTGGAGGTCAGTCACTCGCTCTCTCGGTTCTCTCTGGTACATACGTTCTCTTTTGAGCACACAGACAGGTTCTCCTTGTTGAATACAGCCTGAGATTTCTCAGTGAATAAAGCTCTCATTCTGTTTCATCTTTTACTTTTTTTCTCCCACTGTCTCTCCAAACACTTGTGGCAGGAGAGTGAGCGATATGCGTACGAATGGCAGAGGTGTTTGGAGAGCGCTCTGCAGGTAACGCATACCTCCACTCACACATTCATATAGAGCTTGGCATCCACTTTAAAACTGTATTAGTCTATTAATAGTCCTAGAAGTGTCATATTATAAACACACGATACCAAAACTACCATAAAAATGTGATCTAATCACTTAAGAACTGCCGCAACCAGATCTTTAATTCAGCAGTTGCTTGTTTTTTCAGCAGGGCCATTGTTACTCATTTCACAATCATAAAAGTTTATTTTTTCATATACAGATGTTGACGATATAGTAGCAAAATCTGCCTGTTTGTTAATGCGCGGTCACAGCCAGTCACAACATATTTGATATTTAATATACAGTTACTCAGAGTAAGGTTTATGGCCAGCGAGATTTCACTGTGGGAGGGGCAACCCAACTTTTATCGCTTTATTGCGATAAAATTCTTTATACAAATTTCAGAATTTGTATACATTTTTACTTCTTAAAGGAATAGTTCATCAAAAAATATTCTTTTATCTTCGACTTCTCCAAACCCGTATAGACCGTGACATGCCAAGCTAATGGTCAGCCAATGTCGGGCCTTTGAGGGTTTGTTAATCTTGTTTTTGTGGTGTGTTCAGCACCTTTGCCACTAGTCGGGCCTCCATCAGTGGCTTTTCGGCCAGTTGAGCATGTTGAATCAGCGGCGGAGCTGCTTTATGATTTGTACATCTGCAGTCCTAGGTTCAGTTTCCCTTTTTAAATGAATACTCACTACTGCTACCTGCTGGTATGGAGTTATTTCTTCTTTCACAGGCACAGAACATACTGCTATTTGGCCACTGGCTGCAGTCTTTGCAGTGTTTTCAAGTGCAACTGGCCCAGAGGCAGGCAACGAGAAAGAACACTACAGTTAGCTTTTGCTAACTGCAAATACTAACTGCTAACTGTTCACTACATGGCGCTAGTTTTTGGTGTTGGGTTTGGCTCTTCTGTGAAACAAGATATTTTAAATTGTCAATGACCCTATTGAACTTTTATTGTACTGGATTAACCGTTTGTTCAAGCTTTTTTTTTGCGTTCCAACAGAAGTCATTCAGTTTTGGAATTGACGGATGTTCATAAATTAAACAAGAATTTATATTTTTGTCTGAAATATCTCTCAACCCACCCCCACCCCACCCCCCAAAAACCCCCCAAAACTGCCCCCCCCCGCCCAACTGGATTTCGAAGTATTCATATGACGCGAGTTTGGTCAACTAGATTGTAGGCCAGTGGAGTCTATATACTTATAGTTCAATAATAAACATCATTATTTTTCTTTGTAACTCTACTGTATCTACTTGTTTCCCGCACTATCAGGAAATATTGACATTATTAAATTATTTGTGATTTATTCATTACATTTAGGACTAAAAGTAAAAATATAATATATAAAAATATGGTCACTTTACAGCTTTGTCTTTTTTTCTTTTTCCAGGTCATCACCACTGCCAATAACACCCTTAATGGCATCAGTAGCTCCACGGTGTGCACAGAGGTTATCCAATCAGCACAAGGGATGGAGTACCTGCTGGGTGAGACTAGACTACAGTCACATTTTATTTACTGGTCAGAGACCAGCTTTACCCATCATAACAGACATCCGTAAAACTCAAGATCAGCTTCGTCACACAATCTCTTCATCCACATTCATACCTGCTCCTCATGCGCCCCTGCAGTCTTCAGTCAAACAGACAGGCCAGGTGTTCTTGTTATCTGCTTCCTATTTCTGTACTCACTCTCTCATACAGGGCGGCTTTAATGAGCTGTACGTGCTCATGCCAGCAGGAGGGGAACATGGGGTGCTGTTGTTACGTAGAAACAAACTGTTAAAGCTCTTTGATCTGGCTCTAGCAATTGTGACTGGAGACTGAGCAGGGAATTCTGGGTCTGACTAGTGTAGTCTGGGAGGCTAGTGTTACACAGCAGAGCAACTATTCTGGGCAATTGTAACAATTCTATTCAGTGTAAAAGACATTCAGCACTGAGGTGTGCAGGGAACAGCACCGCTGGGTTATTGTTTCTCCTGTTTGTTTCTCTCAACACGCACACACAGGCTCTGTTTGCACAGAACACAAATCCAGTTTGGATTTCAGATCTGATCTTCAGAACTCATTGTCTTTACTGATCCATTTGTTCATACAGTGTTGTCAATATCTGTAGTACTTTTCCTTTGGTTGCTATAGTAATGATGCCAAGAGAAAAATGGAAATAATCTTTCCACAACAACTGACTTATTCACTGCTCACTACATGGTGAATGTCAGGTATGAAAAGAGATAAAGAACATATATTAGTGGACACATAAGTGTTGCATCCCAAAGGATGACTTGAAATCTGATTTTTATTTATTTTTTTAATTATTAACTAGGTTCCGTATGATGCTGCTAAAAAGAACAATTTTGTGTATTTGGTGTAATGAAATGTTTTTATGTGGTTTAAGGTTCAAAAAACATTTTTTCCACATACTGTACATTATTGTTTTTTCTCTATGCCCCGCCTTTCTGAAACGTCTTTCGTCGATTTTTACAAAGCTCATCGGGGTCTGAAAAGCGAGGTGTGCTTTGATTGGCCAGCTATCCAGTGCGTTGTGATTGGCCGAATACCTCAAGCGTGTGACAAATGTTACGCCCCTCACCATACTGTGATGCCTTGTCCTGCAGGAGCGACGAGACAAAAACATTAAAACCCATTACAAACGAGGCATTTGTTGCATCCAGTGGGGACATAATTACGGATTATAATGACTTATACGGTCTTTTTACATGTTGCGTTGCATCGCGCCGTGTAAACATAAACCATGTCTGCATTTGTGATCGGAGAAATGACCAACAACAAGCCCTACTCTACACTGCCCAAACTCGCTTTAAATATATAAAATATAAAAAAAACGTACTTACAGTCTGTGAGTCAGAACAGCCGGCATTGTAGTCTAATCTTCCATGATCAGGAACCGCTTGTGCTTCACACATCTGAATATTTGGTTTGAACGGTTCTGGAACAGTGTTGTAAATACAACTTAACCACTGTTTTCTAGTCGTGTCCTCTTTTGGAAGACCAACAAAGTAGTTTCACACAGCGGCTAGCGGAGCAGAGTCGGGCGGCTGAGAACGGCGCGGCCTGTGGGCTTGCGGCAACCACATGTGACCCCGGGCTGGACTCCGCTTCGTAAACGGTGAAAGCCGATCCGGCGATCTATAAGGCGAAGTTGATGTATTTCCTCAGCGACTAGCATGGTTCAGCTCTAGGCCTGGACCGTTATAGTCGGTCCTCTTTTTGAAGGACAAACAAAGTAGTTTCGCTTTCACACACTAAACCCACTGAACAACAACAACATGTGTCTTTTCACGACATGGTGGCAGTGTCAACAATACTACAGTGAGAATAAAAAGTTACGCCTTCTTTCGTTGCGTGAACATTTTGGCGGCATTATGCAAATATTCCCACACAGTGACATAGACATGTTAGAGCAGTCGTTTTAGGAAGGCGTGGTTGATTCTTAATTTTTATAAAGAATATCTTTTTGGATTTGATACTTTAGTCTTTGCAAACTTTACAGATCTTCTTTATGCACAAAGATCTTGAAGAATCTACAACAAGCGAAATGAAAACTTGGAAATCGCATCATAGACCCCTTAAAGGAATATTCAGACAAAATGAAAATTATCTGCAAATGCTCACCCTCAGGCCACGCCAACGATGTAGATAATTTGTTTCTACATCGTAACAGATTTGAGAGACGTTTACGCCTCCATCACTTGGCTCACCAATGAATCCTTCATGAATGGCAGCTGATTAAAAACATCCACAAAATCCACACGACTCCAGTCCATCAATAACATCTTGTACAAGCGTAAGCTGTGTGTTTGTAAACACCCATCATTTAACATCCATCATTTGCTGTCTGTTTGAACAAGCCACAGTGCACTTGATGTTCTTTAGTTTTTAGCATCTAATTTCGGGAGAAAAAAATATATCTTTTCATTTTTCCATTGTGAGTTGGCTGCTGTAATGAATAGCCTTTAGCTTTTCTCATACCATAACAATCATACCATATCAAATTTTGATATTTGTTGTCATTTCTTGGCTTGGAATTTTATTGAATTGTGTTCATGTTTTTGAGAAGATTTTTCTGGTGTATATTGTGTACAGGTGTGGTGGAGGTGTATCGCGTGACCAAGCATGTAGAGCTGGGTATCAAAGCCACAGCTGTTTGTTCAGAGAAACTACAGGAGCTGCTTAAAGACATCAGCCGCGTGTGGAACAACCTGATGGGCTTCATGTCGCTGGCAAACCTCACTGTGAGTTTTTTATTAAATTAACACCTACCACATCTTTTAAGTACAATATTATTTCTTTTACAGTGCAACAGACAAAAGTCTGGTTGATTTATGATGAAATATGATTATATATGTGGAGTTAAACTGTGGTTTATTTGAGCTGTGAGCTCTGGATCAGTAGGCACTTTCTACTAATAGGCCCCCCCAAAGCATTTTATATCTAGATATATTATCTATATCTATCTATATATGATAAGAGTATCTATATATTTACATACCCACATAGATATATACATATATTATATATAAATAGATATACTATATATCACCCATATATTCTTATCTAGGTATGTATGTATGCATGTATGTACACATGCATACTAGTCTTCATTTTTTTTTTTGTGTAATTTTTTTATAGTAGCTTAAGTTATAAAATGTTTCATAGAAATGAAACCTGCTCAGATTAATTGTTCACAAAATGATCTGTAACTTGCATTTAAGAAATAGATATTTGCATTTCCTGCCAACTTTTACTTGACTTCACTGTTGGGGTAATTTTATGTCTGATAATAATATATAAAGAATATCTCATAGTTCTCACAAAAAATGTGGTATTCATGCATCTTGATACAAGTAAGGAGACACCAAATAGTACCTTATTTGTGGAAAGTGCAGTAGTATGGAACAGATTGCTGAGTGCTGAACAGAGCTTTGTCATGCAGTGTACTCATGGGAGAATATCAGTGCCAGCAGATAATATTAGAGTTGTGCGGTCAGATACTATCAGCTTGGGAGAATAAAGTCTCGACACACTGCCGTAAAACCACAAACGCTCTGAAGCATAATAAAAATGAACGTTTGGGGGGTTTTTAAGATCGCCGGTTCGCACTGTCTGCCTGTATCCTGCTGATTTTTTTTTTTTTTTTTTGGACGATTCTGTAGCTGATTATTGATCTCATGGCCAATCAACCTCTGTGATGTTCAGTGGCCTCGTGACTGAGTTTTGACTTGACCCGTGGCATTTGTGTGGAGGAGGCAATGGATCCCGATTGATTTTTAAAGAACTAGCATCTCTGATGTTTGTGGGTTTTCTCTGTAGCCTGATGATGAGCTCAACCTGGACTTCTCCTCTGTATATTGAGCACGGCATTAAAATGCCCAAGAGCTGGCGTGTGTAGTGTGTCTGCTCAACGTGGCTCGCCGCGCAAGGTCTTATACCCAAACACACACACACCAACACCTTCATACAACCATTAACACACAACCGCATATACATTATATTGCCTATTAAGGAATAGTTCACCCCAAAATTTTAATTTTATTACAAAATCATTAATCTGTCATTATTTATTCAACCAAATGGTTTTGACACTTCTTTTTCTGTGGAACACAAAAGCAGGAATTTTGAAGTATGTTCTGGTTGCTCTTTTCCATGCAATTACAGTGATTGGGACCAGAGATTTCATGCTTTCCGAAAAGGATTTAAAAGCACTAAAGCCGCCTCATAACATATAAAAAGCACAACTTAACTAAATTTACGTCTTCTCACACTGAAAATGCTAACCACGCTCCAGTCTCTCCAGGGTCCATTCATGAAAGTAGCAGCGATTTCTGATTGTAAATAATGTGCTTCTGTTGACTTCGCATCTTTTCAAATAAATCTTTGCTCCGTTCAGTGTACCCTGTGTACAGTTTTTAATTAAATACATTTTATATATCTATTTTTAGTTTTAATCTATGTTTATTTAATACTGTAGTCATTTAGTGCCTCAGAACGTTCAGTTGTTGCCATTAGTAATAGAAATTTAAATGTTAAAGTTTTTCATCTAATATTGTATTTTATTTTATTTCACTTTCAGTTTACTTATTTCAGTTAGACTTTTTTTTGATTTATGTTTGGTTGTTTTAGTTCAAAATTAACCATTCGCACTTCACAAATCGCGTGTGGGGGGGGGGTGACATAATCCGCCTTCATCTGTCTACTCAGTGATCGTTTTGCACTGGCTTAACTCACTGTAGAGGAATATTCTTAGTAAAAATTTAAGTTGACCTGTTCTCAAACAAAGCTATGGTTAAAAAACATGCAACATAGAGCATGAGTCATATTGGGATATTTCTATGATGCATTTGCTTTTATGTTGCTTTTAAAGCTTCAGTCCTCATTCATTGTAATTGCATAGAAATTGTTTGCGTGAGCTATTGCTTTAAATTATTGAACAGATGATTTGTTTAATTTTGCCTATCAAAAAGAAACCAAAAAACATCCCTCCTGTCTATTTTCCTGATTTTCACAATTTTACAGAAGAAAGACGAGAATACATTTGGACGCCTTTTCAAAAGAGTAGGATTCACTAAACTGACTCAACTCCAATTTGCAGCTTGTTGCAGGGGTCAGGCAGGCAAATGCTCCCGTGTTGTGCTGCCAAAATGACCAGAACTCACCTCTCGGCACTTGTCTCCTTACAGACTGCCAAAAACAGCTCTCAGAGGCACACGCTCTGACTCATGCATCTAAATCTACAGACGCTCGGTCGAGGCCATGCTTTCATTCAAGTAGCTTTAGGTGTTTCATTTGGCTGCGAGCTCTTAGCTCCCATTTTCTCAGCATTTACAGCAATCTTTCATGTCGAGCTTGTCTTGCCGAAGCGGCGAGTAAGTCTGACTGATGGCCAAAAAGCATGAGGCAGGCAGCAAATAGGTGACGTATTTGTCATTTTGGCCCCCCGGGGCATTGGAGAACAACCAAAAGTGGTAGGGGGCAAGGACATATTTTAAAGGGATAGTTCACACAAAAATAAAAATGATGTCATTTTATTTGCTCTCATTTTGCTCTAAACCATTGTTTTTGTTTTTCTTCCGTGGGACACAAATAGATATATTTAACAGAATGTCCGTGCTGATCTATTCCAGACATTACTTTTCTTAGTATTTTTAGTATTATTTTAGATACATTGAGATGCTATTATAGTTTTTGTAATATTAGTTTTTATTTGTGTATTTTCCATTTTAATTTTAGTTAAGTTATGTAATTTTGTTGTGATTTTTTTTTTTAATAGGTCAATTTACTTTTTATAATTTTAATTTCAATGGTAGTTATTTTAGTACATTGAGTAAAACTAAATGAAAATAAGAAATGTTGCTTTGTCAACTAGCTGAATCATGTTTTTTGCTTTATGTCAGTAAATTTTACTTTATTTTGTTTTTTATGATTTTTGTTTTAGTTCATTGTAATAAGCCTGCCTGGTACCCAAGTAGTTTAGACCACAATAACTTTGAGTAAATGATGACAGAATACATTTTTTTGGGTGAACTATCCCATTAAACTCTTCTATTCGTAAGTACAATCCAATCCTGCACTGGTTTAAACACGTAATTTTCACATTGCCATTTGCCTCGTTAACACACAATGGATAATCTGCTCATTAAGATTCCTCGTCTCACTGAAACCCTCCTAAATCTCCCTTGTATTAATGCAACAGCCAAGATTTGCTGATGTAATAGGGGTGTAAACATTGCTCGTAGTACTTTAGATGCAATCAGGGAAGGAGGGGCTCAGAGCAGCAAGGAATCATGGGATGGATGTCTGAGGAGCAGATGCAGCTCAGCCATCAGTCACCGTGACCAAAAACACAGGTGCTAATAGATCTGCCGAACACATCCAGCTCGCTGCAGATTAATAGAGCTGTTTCTGTCTGCTCCTGACATCCGATTAATATCCCACTTTTTAATTATGTTTTCGGGGGTTTGGGGGGGAGGGGGGATTGAAATCAGGGTTCTGAAGGTGGAGCAGCATCTCTGAGTGGAGGTGTTTTTAAAGGTGGTGGTGTTGGGCTACAGGTGGAGATTTCACGTGGTTGTGGATGATTCACTCTACTGACCTTGGGCTAGCATTCAGTTTCTGTCCCCGCTGGGGAGGGACGTGATCCTGCTGAATCTGCTAACAGGATTTGTCCACAGGAATGGGCAACAGTGTATTAACTTAACACTTTGCATAGATTCTCTTTTTATCTAAAACAATATTGTATATACACTACCATTCAAAAGATTGGGGTTGCTAAGTTTTTTTGTATTTTTTTTATGAAAGTCGTCTCTTGTGCTCACCAATATTGAGAAATATTATTACAATTTAAATAACTGTTTTCTATTTTATTATATTTTAAATTGTAATTTATTGCTGTGATGCAAAGCTGATTTTTCAGCATCATTACTCCAGGCTTCAGTGTCACATGATCCTTCAGAAATCATTCTAATATGCTGATTTGCTGCTCAAGAAACATTTCTTATCAATGTTGAAAACAGCTGTGCTGCTTAATGTTTTTGCAAAAGACCATAATACATGTTATATTCAGGATCATTGATGAAAAGAAATGTAAAAGAACAGCATTTATTTGAAATAAAAAAACTTTTGTAACATTATAGTACCATCTTACTCACTCCGCCACTGATCAGTGCTGATTTATGAATTCTTATGCCTTTAAAAACATTGACCCAAATGTAGTGTAAATATTAATACAATTAAAATGGGGCTGATATGAATAATATATACAGATAATAATAATAATAATACAAATTAATACAATTGTTCAATTTATCATAAAATAAGCTTGGCCAGTTTGAAACTTATTTTATAAACTCATAATAAACATATTAAACAGTATAAGATGATTTAAAAATATTTATTTGAAAGCGCCACAGTGTTTACATGCTTCAGGAAGTCAACATGCACCGTAAACTAGGAGGACATATTTAAGAATTTTGATATTAAAATGGCACACTTCAAGTCAATTAAGTAGTTATGGATTCTCAGAAGACAATTTTGTTTGTGCAGTAAACAACTGTTATAATGAATGTTTACTTAGCAGTGTTTAGATCATACTCTGTGTGTCCAGAATTGAATGTGAATTAATTTCTCGCTAATACAGCATCCCATTAAAGATCCAAAATCTGTGAGGTCCATGCTAAAATTAGAATAGATGCCAGGTTATTTAATTCAAGCACCTGTAGCACAGCTGGATGCACCTAATGTGAACAGACAATAACAACTAGCAGTTAAAAGGAAGCCATCAGGATTGGTTTGTATTTGAGCTGCATCTACTGAAGCAAAGTCATCCATTAGTGCAGCATCTCAAATGTAGTAAGAACCCAGGAAGAGTACTACATTTCAGTATTTCAGCTTTTAGTAACATGAACTTGCATTTAATCAGTCTTTGATGGGTATTTGGCCTTTATGCATTTGTAATTATGCATTATTGATTTGCTAAATAAAGGTTGTTAAAAATATCTTCATAGGTAAGTCAGACCATTTCATCATGTAAACAATAATCAGTTCCTCAATTCTAGCCTCAAAACTGCTTAAGGTTCCATTAAAAAAAAAAAAAAAAAAATGAGGAAAACACATCTCTTGGTTTTATTAGTAAAAAGTCCTCAATATTTTCTATACAACACTGAACCACAATTTATTTAATGAAATATACACACCATTTTGAATTATCACCTTAATTTTTTTAATGAAAATGACAAGACCATGATTCATTTTTTACAGTGTACTCTAGAAAAGTTCAAAAGTTTGAGGCCAGTAAGAATAAAAAAGAAAAAAAAAGAAATGAATGCTTTGTTCAGCAAGGATGCATTACATTGATCAAAAGTGACAGTAAAGACATTTATAATATGAGAGAAGATTTTATTTTGAATGAATGCAGTTGTTTTGAACTTTCTATTCTGTTTTGCTCATTAACAAAACCAGAAAAAAATCTATTTTATACTAATGCTGATTCTAACTTGTTTGTGCTATTGCAGGCACTGACAAAAGACAGTCACTCCAAATTAAGGGTAAATATCCCACTGTATTTTTCACTGTAGTGAATGTAGGTAAAGCTAGAGTGTCCCTCACTGGCCTTCAAACGCTTCAGACTCTGCTCGTAACAAGTGTTGTCATCTTTGCAGGTAGGATGCCCTCTGTGTTTGCAATCAGATAGTAATTAACCTTTCCGCCAGCTAAACAAGGTCGGTTGAATTAGGATGACCTTTTCAGTGACTCTGAGCCACCTGTTCATCTGCAGAGAAACCGCGCTTGTGCTGCAGCTGCCGCCCCTCTGTGCACCCCCCCCCACCCCACACACACATATACACCGCGAGATCAGCCGTTCCATCACACAACATTGTTTATATGTCCACTCATACACACATCTCTGCACTACAACAAGGAAAGGCAAAAAGTAACTGAGAAAGTGCAAGTACATAAGATAGATAGACAGACAGGGAACTCAAAATCTGATATTCTCTTGGATGCTTTAAAATAACTTTGAATAGGGTTTGGTATTGCCAGCTACCTTACAATACAGTTGACATTAGGTATGTTTACATGCAGTAATTTTCTTCAATCCAAGTCGATTTCAGATTCAGTTTATATGAACCCTAAACGTTGCAATCCAGTTCACATATTCATTTACGTTTATTACATTACATGTATTCTGAAACGATGCACGTGCGTTCAGAACCAAAGAAAACCATCGCATTAATGTCATCAGAGCTGCTGCCGTTTTCGCCTTGATTTATCTTAAAAAGAAAGCTGCCGTATATGTCAGAGCATTTTAGCAAACATTTTGTAAATATTCAGTCTCATTGACTAACCAGTTCATAATTCATGAGACGTGAATAAACATATGCACATGTGTAAGATGTGAAATATATGTAAACCTACGCATCACGGCATTGCGCATGTGTGCAAGGTGTTTTTATATCCATTTGAGAAAATAATAGGATTTAAGCATTTACATACATTTTATTTTTTGCTGTTGATCGGATATTTTCAGGTCTACACCCGTCATCTTTCAATTCAATTACATTTTTATTGAGCTCAGTTGTATAGATTGAAGTGTTTACATGAAGGCTTTTCAGCCCGATTATAAGCAGATTAATTTGGGTGCATGTAAACATAGCTATTTTGCCAAATAATAGATTTCACATTTTTAAATGTAATTAATATTTTATAATATTGATTATTTTATGATTTAATCATAGGAATTCAATTATAGTATCAGCAATCCAGTTAAGTGAAAAGTGTGTATATAATAGATATTATATATATATATATATATAATACTTGATTTTAAAAGTGCAAAACATTTACTTATTTGATTAGTGACCTAGAAATAATGTAGCATTTTTCATGTTTTTGTTTTACTAAAAATGGTTTTGTTTCAAAATGCATTTTATAAATCAGCAAGTGTATGGAAGTAGTCCTGACTGCACTGAAAATGCTGCTTTCAGATTTTGCACTTTAGACAAGAGCTATAGCACTATGGATGCATGTGTCTGTCTCTGAGCAAAATCTAAAAAGTAATTGTGAGAGAAATGAAGTCTAAAATAAGAAACAGTCACATCGTGGAATATAGTGTCACATGGTGAGAGAAAGTGTCATTTGCGAGATGTGAAGTCACACTGCAAGTTATAATATTGTTATTATAATATGAGAAAAGTCGCAATTGTTAAATTTAAAGTCACATTATGAGACAAAGTTGCAATTACAAGAAGTAAAGGCAAAATTTGTGAGATAAATTAGCAGTTTACTCTGGTTTGCAACAGACCTCCATGTAGAACTGTAACATAGCAAAGTATGCATTATTAGATACAAATATCAAAATTTCCTTGTGATCTTCATGTTTCTTTTTTAACAAATCCTTTAAAGAGGACAGTATTGTCAAGAGCATATGAAAGAAATGGAGTGTGTGTGTGCATAGTACAAGTGTGGGAGAGCATGATTCACAACATGAGTCATTTCTCCTTCCAGCATCAGCTCCGAGATTTTTCTTAGGAGCTTCATTCTGCATAACATCCATATCATCACTGCCTTATCACAAATGCACGACTGCAGCTGTGCCTTTCAGAATGAAAGCACACTCGCACACTGCACATCGATATATTGAATGAAGTTCACTGGGTTCTTGTTTCCCTTTTCTATATATGTATGTGGAAGGATTGCACACGTCTTTTTCTCTATTGATCCTACAAATGATGTCAGTATGGTGTTGAGCTCTAGTCTCTTTTATGGAGTGTGATGATATGCCACACTGCAGTCAGATATAATTAGATAAATGTGCTGTCTAACATGTAGTTTAGAGACGCAGGTTGAATGTAGTACTTGTTGAGCCAAGTCGGTGACTAATAGAGACCCTGCTTGCTTGTAGTAAACTAATTTCTGGGTTCAATACAGCTTAAAGGGGTCATATGATGCGATTTCAAGTTTTCCTTTCTCTTTTAAGTGTTACAAGCTCTTGGTGCATAAAGAAGATCTGTAAAGTTGCAAAGACTAAAATCTCAAAACAAAAGAGATATTCTTTATAAAAGTTAAGAGTCAACCACGCCTACCTAAAACTGCTCGTTCTAACACGCCCCCACATGTCTACGTCACTATGTGGAAATATTAGCATAATGCCGCCCAAATGTGCACGCAAAGAAAGGCGGTGTGGTTTCAGGAACCGCAGTCGTGTTGATGCAGCCATGTCAGGGAGACGCTGAGTGTTTCAGTGCGAAAGCAAAAGCACTTTATTGCATTCTGGAAGTAGATGCAATCGGAAATCATTGGTTAAGATTTATTTACAACAGAACAGCACAACCCAGATGTTCGAATTTGTGCAATGCATTTTATGGACGACAGTTTTTTTAACCTAGAAGAGTAAAAGGCTGGCTGTGCACAAAGGCTTTTTCTTAAAAAAAAAAAAAGGGTAAATTCCGATTTTGCTATGACAATCTGCCGCTTCTGAATCAGCGACTGTAAGTATGTTTTGTTATTAGTTTAAGTATTTGCTATTGACTGTCCAAATGCAGAGTTTTGTGCAGCGCAGAGTAACGGGTCGTGGTGGGTGTGTGTGTGTGTGGGTTGTGTGTGTGTGTGTGTGTGAGGGAACAGGGTCACATCACAGGAGAGTGAACTGTCTGTCAGAAATCATAGCACGTCAGCTGTCTTAACCGTGGCTTGTGTACTGCATCATCACTGTGTCTGTCACGCGACTCTGTTGCCCTTTCGGGCTTAAACTGATGGTAAAACTAACAACATTACTAACTGTCTTGGGGGAAGAAAATTTACTTTGAAAGCTGAAGCTGCGATTATGGTAAGGGGTGTTACATTTATGACGAGTGCTTGCGGTGTTTGGCCAATCACAATGCACTGGGTCAGCTGGCCAACGAGCAGACTGCGATTGTCAAAGGAGGGGGCTTTGTTGAAAACGACGCCTTTGAGAAAGGCGGGGCATAGAGGGACCTACAATAATGTACAGTATTTGAAAAATAATGTGTTTTTTGAACATTAAAGCATGTCAACATATTCTGTTACACCAAATACACAAAATAATGATCTTTAAAATAGCATCATATGACCCCTTTAAGCTTTACTCAGCAGCATTGTGCGGCATGTATAATTTAGACTTCCTTTTAAAAACTAACAAAAGCAGGGTGTGTTTAAGCTGCGTATGTGAATTCTTCAATGAGCAGTGTTTTCATCAAGATGTAGAGGATTTTGTTTCTTCTTCAGAACAGGTTTGGAGAAATTTAGCATTACATCACTTACTCACCAATGGATCCTCTGCAGTGAGTGGGTGCCGTCATAATGAGAGTTCAAACAGCTGATAAAACATTACAATAATCCACATGATGCCAGTCCATCAGTCAACGTCTTGTGAAGTGAAAAGCTGAGTGTTTATAAGAAACAAATCCATCAATAAGGCATTTAACTTTAAACTGTCACTTCTGGCCAAAATATGAGTCCATAATAACGCTTTTACAATAATTCTAAATTTCTCCAAATCTGTTCTGCTGAAGAAACAAACTCATCTGCATCTCATCTACATGGCTTGAGAATGAGTTCATTTTAAGCAAATTTTGATTTTTGGGTGAACTATCCATTAATAGTTGGAATTAGATTTCACAGTTCTATGAATATTTATTGTTATTTTTATTAGTTTTTTTATATATGTCTATTAAGTGTTATTTACTAACACAGTACAAGAAAAATGTTGCCTGGGAAGCACTGACAAAGTTTCAATCAAGTTCTTTAAATATTTGTTTGCATTTAATATTTATTTCAATAATTAATATTAAGGTTTTTTAGGTAGTTTAGTTGCCTGATAACCAGGTAAGTTATGAGCTGAAATTCTGGTCTCAGTGTTTAGTGTCTTGGAGATATTGTATTATATCAGAAAGTGGATCTTTATCACATTAGTCTTATGGTAACAAGCATGATATTGATGTCTGTTAGCTAGGGATATTAAAAGTCTGGCCAATACAGACAAGCTGATAATTATTTTCATGTTATAGCTGAAACTGATGAATGGCTGGTATTAAAATTCAATACTATTTTGGCGAAAATAAAAAAACTAAAAACCAATTGTGTAAAATGCTACAGGATGAAAAATGGATATTGGTTTTGATATTTTCTAAAGATTACGTTCAACAGTAATGTTTTAAAAGGTTAGTCTAAATTGAGTTTTAGATGAACCCAAACATTGCTCTCTAATATTGTCCAACAACTGATATGGTTCCTTTTGTATTGAACCTGAAACATACTTTTAAAACCACCTCAGTCCTAGTAGTTCAACCCCAACCTGTCCCTACAATCACATTAGACTTTATCCTATAAATCTTTTTTTTTTTTTCTCACCTTGTCTTGCACATATCCTCTGCAGGCCTTTAATTCGGAGATGGACAACTTCAAGCTCATTTATGGAGGTCACCAGTACCACGCCAGCTGTGCTAACTTCTGGATTAACTGTGTGGAACCCAAACCGCCAGGTCTCATCCTGCCCGACCTGCTCTAGAACCGAGCGCAGTGCAGCGCTGAACCCTGAGCCGCTGTCTGAAGCATCATGGGAGTCCTTCAGAACTCTTCAATCACTTGAGCTGTTTTGCTTTTGAAACCGTTCAGCTCTCATCACTTGAATTTGGGACGCAACTGTCTAGATCTGGCATTGTCTGTTGGAAGATCAGATAAAATATGTAGTACTGAATAATAGTTTATTTAAACATTGTAAATGTGTCTCTGTCTCTACCTTTTTGGATCTGACTCATGCACAAAAAAAAGTGTTGATTCAAAGGTTGATTCTTTGCTGTTGATTTCTCTACCATGTGAAGTAAATACTGCAGAGCATGTTAGGAATAGCAGACTTGTAATATAATAAAGGTAAAACATTTGAAAGCATCAAAAAGTGTAGCAGATATTACTTACAAGAGAGAATCATTTAGATGCTGGTATCTTTTATGTCATTGTTTTCTGTTGTGGTTGTGCTGGAACACAAGTCACTTTAGTAGTGGGTCTGGAAACGGTTCTTGAATGCTTGTGATTTTCTGAGAACCTTTTATAAAAGCCTGGAAGATGTTCTTAAACGCTGTGATATTTAGATGTGACTCTTTTGAAGGACTTTGTTGTGTGAAACTGATGGAAATTCAAAAGTCTGGGGATGTAAGAAGTGCAAAGCAAAGCCTTTTTCCTTCTTCCAGCCCAAGCGGTTATCATAAGACATAAACTTTCATTATGAATTCATTTCTTTTCATAGAGGCACTCGTAATGAATCGACTGATCCAACTGAGATTAAATGGCTTTGAGTACATGATGGTCATTGTCAGTGTTTTACTGAGGACTTACATTGTCTTAATGTCTTTATTGTTGTCATATCATTCAACTCAATTCTACTTCATTTATGAACGTTTTGTACTGAAATGATTTATAAACAGAAATACAGACAAAAAGGATCAAGTCGGTAAGTGCAAATTAAATATTTGAATGTTAGCATTGGATGCAAATGTGAAATTTTTGTGTCCCGCATTGGAGTGATTAGCCTTCATCTGTTCGGTTCGTGTATCAGGGCCAGTTCATTCACAGCAGTATTACCTTGAAAACGGTTTCCAGGGATACCGGACTTTGAATTTGTATGATTGTCAAAAGACATCATGATTTAGTCCCCATCTGTACGTACAGAAGATGAGGAGTGACTTCAGTTAGATCAACTTCTCCACCCTGTTGCTCATCAAACGCCTGTTGAAATTTTAAAGGCAAAAGTAGTTTAAAACATGGATTTGAGCCGACTTGCAATTTTGATGCTGTTAGTGGCTAATGTTCTGTTCTTGTCTTTATACACACGTGACTAACAACCTTTATCCACCTTGTCGTCGCTGAACAGCAGGGATTAGATTTACAGAGACTTCCTGCTCCATGTTAATCCAGACGTTCTGCAATACATTGGAAGATTTAATACACAGAAAGTGAAATGGCGTTCCCTGACATGATCCTACACTCCTAAAATATAGCTTTTTAAAGAATGTTTTTGCATGCAGAAGAACCATTTGGATTCTCTAAAGAACCTTTCTTAAGAAAAATTTTAGATTTTAATCTAAACCTTTTGTGGAATGGAAAGATTCCATGGATGTTGAAGGTTTTTCATGGAACCATAGATGCCAACAAAGAACCTTTATTTTTAATAGTGACATCAATTAAAAACACATTAAACCATTATACAACAGCCTGTCCATCAGTCATATTCAGTAGGAATTACTTTTATCAAGTATTAAGGTATTTTTAATATGTGCAAATATTACTACTATGTAGCTTCACTGTAATTTGAACATATTAAAAAGTCTTTACTCAAAAATCAAGCCTTAAATAAGCACAAGGAATACATTAAAATATTTCACCCTTTATTCATTTTAACACACTAATTAAATCTGAACTCTTTTACACAAATTTAGTTTTTTTTAACATGTATTAGTTAAAAGCTTTGTTAGGAGTCCTCTGACAGATGTCCTCCTGTTATAATTACTGCTTCACTGCAGAAAACATCTGAAAGAAACATCTTGAGTTAAAAATGAAAAACCGAGATGAATTGCAAAAAGGACCAAATAGACAAAATATAATTCATTGAAAAAAAATTACTTAACTGCCATAACTAGCAGTAACTGCTATATTTATTGTTCTGCTTCTTGTGAAACAGCCTGTTTTGTAGGAGTACTGACATTACAAATGCCAACACTGTCCTTCATGGTGTTCAATAAAATTTATTTTGATTTACATAAATAGATTGTAAATCTGTTAAACTTGGATAATATTGTAGCGTCTTTCTGTTAAACATGTTGTCACTCTTCACAAAACCTTCAAATAGTTTTTTTTTTGTATTTTTCAGTATGCACAAGTTTAAATACACCTTAGAATATAATATTTTTAATAGATATATATTTTCAAATGCTACCAGTAATCAAAATCAGACTGCTGACTCTCAACAAAGATGACAGCCAAACTAAAACAACATCCTCACAATATTACGACTGGTAAGTTTTAACCAAGGACTGAATTCCTGATTCCTAGCATCACACTTGATTCCCAAAGTGCTCCTAAAACCAACATTATCGTCGCCAAGATTTAATTTCAGCATTCAAGGATGGATTATCACTTATGATCACAAAATATATCAAAACTATGGATCAAAAGTGATTTTTTTTTTTTTTTTTTCGTCTTGAAAATGGACATAAACACTCCCATCTGGCTTTATTCTCTGGCAGGAGGGACACGTGGATGTACAGAAAGAGGCCGGAAGATAATGGTGTCAAAGATCGCTTAGCGGAACCCTTCCTCTATGCTTGAACCAAAGTCCAAACCCCTCTTCACAAGCCCCAGTAAGGTGCCAAATTCCTGCGGTCTCTCTCGTACACATCGGGAATGACCCCGTATGGTGTCTGGATCATTTTCACAGAGTTCCTGCCAAACAGTTTCCTCTCGTACTCAATGAGTTGTCGCCAGAACCCTCCATTAGGACGAATGACGGGTCGGCGGGATTTGACCCAAGCGTGAGCCTCGGCCAAGGAAACTCTGTGGTACTTCATGAGGTAGGCCAAACAGAGCGAGGCTGAGCGACTCACCCCAGCCGCGCAGTGCACCAGCACGACTCCCCGTTTGCGGCCCACGCTGTGGATCTTATCAGCCACACCGTCAAAATAAAGTGAGATTGGAGAATGAGGCATGTCGGCCAGTGGCACTTTCACATACTCCATGTGTGGCCAGTTGAAGTTGGGCAGCTCGATGGTGGCGTTCACCACACAGGTAATCCCTTTGGACAGGAGAAGGCTGCGGTTAGACGCCACATTCCCCCGGCCGAGGAACAGGGAAGGAGTGATCTGGGCGATGCCCCCCAACAGGCTGCTGGTCTCAGGCAGCAGTCGTGGGACAGCCGTGGGCACCACTGAACTGCGGTGGTGGTGTTGGTGATGGTGATCTTGGTGGTGGAAGAACCCCTGACTTCGGGAACCCATAGGGGAGCGGAGGAAGGAGACAGAGAAATAGAAACCTTGAGGTGGCGCCAGGGTGTCTTTTAGTTCTCCTTGGTCATCTCAAAGCGAATGGTGATATCATACAAATCATTGGGTACACCTAAAACAAAACAAGAGTAGGTTTGCTTGGAATAACTAGTCAAACCTCTAGAGCTGGGGTGTCAAACTCAATTCCTGGAGGGCCGGAGCCCTGCAGAGTTTAGATTCAACCAGAATTAAACACATCAACTAATCAAGTCCTTCAGGCTTATTTGAAAAATACATGGTATGTGTGTTGGAGCAGGGCTAGAACTAAACTCTGCAGGGCTCCGGCCCTCAAGGAATTGAGTTTGACACCCCTGCTCTAGAGCAAGTGCCTTGCACAGGCAGACAGTGTTTACAGCAGGGGTCTACAAACCTGTTCCTGGAGAGCTTTCATCCTGCAGGTTTCAGCTCCAACCCTAATCAAACACACCTGAACCAGATAATCAAGGTGTTCAGGATTACTTGATAATTACAGACAGGTGTGTTTGAGCAGGGTTGGAACTGAAGTCTGCAGAAAGGTAGCTCTCCAGGAGCAGGGTTGGAGAGCTGGTTTACAGCAGAGGTCTCCAAACTCGGTCCTGGAGGGTCGGTGTCATGCAGAGTTTAGCTCCAACCAGCTCCAAATCGCACCTGCTTGGAAGTTTCTAGTGATCCTGAAGAATTGGATTAGCTGGTTCAGGTGTGTTTAATAATTAGGGTTGGAGCTAAACTGCAGGAAAGTGAGTGGAGAGACATGGTTTACAGCATATGTAGGGTTATGAACCTACAACCTTCTGGTTAGTCCAGGAGCCTTATTTATAGAACACATGTACAATTGGATTTGATACTTGATTCCATGGCTTCATCCTACACCAAAAATGAGAAAAACAAATTTTGGATTTAAAGGGAAAAAACGCATGAAAATATTCTTATGAATATGCCAACTGAAGATCATGTGTACAAACCTTTTGCACTTTTATATATATATATATATACACCAGTAAATAAGGGTGTACTAGGCACGGTTGCCTTGTGCTTAGCTCGTGCGCGATTCTCCCTCCTCCTCAATATCTAAACTTTGAATCAAATCAACCAACTGCTTCGCAAAATTCACTTTTTCGAAGTGCTAGAAACGCCATGTGCTGGTGACTCCTACTGCAGAACAGTGTAAATACAATGAAAACTCAGTTCAAACATGCTTAAAAACCACCTTTTGTAATACAATTGCAAACGTTTTGCATTAAGTGTAACCTCAAATGCAATTACCAAATCCTCTAATACCAGTAGATATGAAGCATCTGATATGTTATTTTATTCATTTGTAGGGCTTGTTTTGTTTGCTTTAGGGAGAGCTTTGTTAATCAGGCCAATACCTACAACTCATACTTTTTTTACACAAGTGTCATTAAAAATGTCTACAAATTTATAAAATTGATCAAAGATCAGGAAAAAAAACACTGGTTCATGCGTTCACAAAGATTGCCCCTAGCAGCAAACCATTGAATTTTCAAAACAGTTATGCTGTAACGAAGCATCATTTACTAACATCACGTGACTTGATAAGACAGTTTGATAAGCACTCTGAATCACTGGTTCCAAACAAATGATTTGCAAAGTTTTCGAAGCTTCACGAAATAGTGTTTCAAAAGCGTCCATACCTAGCGTTCACAGTCAGGATCATTCTACACACATCTTCAGAACTTCACCCACTGTACCATGAAAACAAGTACTGTATATCTGTTTTAAACTGAGGATCTTTTCAAAGTCCAGTGAGGTGCTTTACAAGAGTCGATGGCTGAAGCTTCCTTGTTGATGGTAAAAGACAACATTGGTGTGGCTGAATGCTGCTTTAATGGACTTAATTACTGTATGTACCGAGCAGATGTGCCTCTCTGTCAGACTCTCATCCCTCGAGCTGTGCATTAGAGTGTGGGGGCCACGCGGAGCACGTGTTTACTGGAGCCTGGAGGACCCTTATTAATCAAACCAAGAACAAGGCTTGAAACCTGTTATAAGCGAATACTCTTGGTCAGACAGAAAGCTATGTATCGCACAGAACAAGAGGGCAGGAAAGAAAAAACATCTTTTTGAAAGTTCGATTTAAAAATAGGATTGTAAAATTTGCTGTGACAGTGACTTAATTTAATTCTTCATTATTCAATTGAATTATGATTTCTTAAAAAAAATGCATGAATTCTGAACTTAAAATTTGGTCATGGTTTGGTTCGGTTTAATGAAATGATTTTGTTTAGCAGACATTTAGTAAAGCAATACGCCCTAAAAAAGATTTTGTTAGGCACAATGGAGAGTGGAGAATCAGTAAACCACAGCTTCAGTGCTTACGGTCTTTATATAAGGTTACTACATATGCTTGGCAATGTTTCATAAAGTAAACACAAAAATAAAAATGTATTAATTTACTGATAAATATTTTTTATCATGTTTACCATGTATCAGAGAGACAGAAAGCATACTTGGCACAGTAATACTTATGTAATGACTTGACAGGTGTGTGTTTATAGAGTATATTACAATGGCTTTGAATACAGCTAGACCAATCATAATCAAGGACCGGAACTATATATTTTATAACTTTTTTCTGGACTTTGTTTTAAGAACTTATACAATTTTTTTTAAAGAACTTTACTTCAGATACAGTCCATTTCTTTTTATTTTATGAATTCGTTGTTATGAATTAAATAACTGCTAGCTAACCTGGCAGCAAGTCCAAGGTTATCCATTTTTGTTCTTCACCGAGGGAAAAATGTCATTCCCATCACATTATACCAAAATCCTCCTGAAGGTTGAGCCAAGGTCATGATCAGATATGTTTTTACACAGATGAACATCAGTTTGAAAAACTCATTTTTCAAGATTTCTTGTCAAAAGTGCCCCTAATTGAAGAATACTATATTATGATTGATTCACTTTGTCAGATTGATGCATCACAATGCATGCACTTTTACATACATAATTAAAAGCCTTGCTTAAACTCTACAATGTCCATATTCACATCACACACACTAGTAATGTGTAAAATTACTCCAAAGTGCAAAGTATCCAAAATACTTGGCATGTCTAAGGGGTTTAACTAACAAAAGTTTCATTGTGTTTAAAGTAAAGGAAAAGGTACATTGCTGTAAAAAAAAAAAAAAAAAAAACATCGCTGAAGGTGTGTGCTGGACCCAGTGATGTTCTCAGGTAACACGTTCATTCAGCCGTCAATTTTGGCCCTCAGACACCCCTGTGGATTCCAAGTGTGCTGAAATCGGCTTCCTTCAATTACTGGGGGTCGAGTCGCTGGCACGCATGAAAAACAACTGAATGTAGAGCATCTGTTTTTGTCGCCTACCTTTCATACATTAGCATTTTTTATTGAAGGACAGACGTTATACTTATGGCTTATGTGCTGTTTGCTGTTCCCCATCATGCCTGAGGGCTCTATATCATTCATTCCTCTCAATATAATGCATGGGGCTCTGACCTTTATCAGCATGCCACAAATATCAAACCAATCATGTTAAATAAGAATTACATCTGATGTCTGTGCAAACAGAACCTGTGATTGTAGTTCCTCCACCCTCTGCAGAGCTACAGCTGGCTTGACGCTCTAAAGCAACATGTGGCCGGATCTTCTGTACGTTTCTCCATGTCTATTCCTCTTTCACCATTAATGCATACACAATTTGTATTTTTATTTAGATTAATTAGCAATATTATAATTATTTCCTTGTTATTTTATTTTTCACAATTATTTTATTTTTATATTCTATTTATTTACGAGTTCCACTTACATTGGATTGAGCAAATAGTAAGCATATTTGGCGTGCTGTCCTGAGGGAGGGCTCCGAGCTCGGAATATAGCTCGAACCCAGAGAACTCCCCCAATCTCTAGTCTGGGATGAGAATAGTTAAGAGTGAAGAGTTTGGGTGGAGGAGGGATGCCGGAAAACTGTCATGGGACAGAGGCAAGTTGGCTGTATAGATATATATATATATATAAATTTAATTGTGCTAGTTAAGCCGATTAAACTGATACGAGTAAACACTGTGCGAACTGGTTAATCTTATGTGCTCCTCCCGAAACTGGTTAATAAAACATAATTTATTTATTAGTAGTATTATTTTAATAGTTTTTAATTGTTATTGGTTTATAATTTTAATATTTTTTTAATAATTAACTGCATTAAATTAACATTAAATTGACAGCCCTATCATATTCCTGCAATGTGTAACGATTTGGCACACATTGGCAAAAGGACCATCAATTTATGGCAGTGTCCTTGTGCTCAGTAGTCTGCTACTGTGTTTGCATTAATAAAACCCATCTGCCCCAGTTCATGCTGGCTGTCTCCCTGCCTTCCTCTAGTCTACATCAATGACAGCCTGCCTGCCACTCTCATGGGACTCTGATCGCAATAACATCTACAGTCTCTAACATCCTTTCAAACAGGGCACACAATCTCTCTCTCTGGCTGTCGCTCATTTTTTCACACTGAAATTACGGAGTTTGGATGTGTGGTGCCCCACAAACTCTTCTTCACAGCTTGTGAGCTTGTTAACACAAAAGGGCAGTCAGTGTCATTGTGACTGTTTTTGGGTAAAAATTAATTACTCACCCTCATGTCTTTCAAACCCGTAAAACCTTCGTTCCTCTTTGGAACACAAATTCAGATATTTTTGATGAAATCCGAGAGCTTTCTGACCCTGCATAGACCAGATGTAAAGCCCAGTAAGTATAAGGATATCAAAAATAGAGTCATGGACATCAGTGGATCAACCTTAATTTTATGAAGATATAATGACTTTATTCATCAATTTCTTGTATTCCAGTCAGTCTCGCGTGCGTTCACGAGAGTGCCATGCATGCAGGAGGGTGAGATGACACAGGAGCCGGAACCCGAATGTTCTGCACCTTGTTTGCAAGCAGAAGAATGCACACGCATGTGTTGTGGTACTGTCGTGAACGCACATTGAAGACTGACACGGAGGAGAAGAAATTGTTGAATAAAGCCATTATATTTTTGTGCACAAAAAGATTAAGTAGCGTAACAAAAATTAAGGTTGAATCACTGATGTCACATGGACTATTTTAACAATGTCCTTACTACCTTTCTGGGCCTTGAACATTTCAGTTACATTGCTGTCTATGGCGGGTCAGAGAGCTCTAGGATTTCATAAAAAATATCTTAATTTGTGGTCTGAAGATGAACGAAGGTCTTATGGGCTTGGAACGACATGAGGGTGAGTAATTAATAACAGAATGATCATTTTTTTGGGTGATTCCATTTAAAGAGATAGCTCAATCAAAAAATTTTATTCTGCTATTTACGCACCCTGATGTTGTTCCAAAATTCTCTCTTTCTTCTGTGGAACATAAAAAAAAATATTTTGAAAAATGTCTCAATTTTTTTCTGGATTGGCCCTTACGAAAATCTGAGATGACCAGACACCTGAGAAGATGCCAACCCCTCCGAGGACCTCAGATGACACCAACCCTGAACCAACATAGAAAACTACCAAAATTTCCTATAAGTTTGATCACAACATATAATCATTGCACCTTGACAGTCAGATGTTACTCCTAAATGTAATTTAGAAACTTTCATTTTCTGTGAAGCTGCTTTGCAACGATTTGTATGGTGAAAAGCGCAACACAAATAAACATGAATTGAATTTTCTGTTTATACAATTGAAGTTAATAGTAAGCAGAACTACTGTAATGGGTTCCAACATTCTTCAGTATACCATCTTTAGTGTTCCACAGAGGATTGTAAGTCATACAGGTTTGGAACAACATTAGGGTGAGTAAATGATAACAGAATTTTTATTTGTAGGTGATCTAACCCTTTAAGAACTACAGTGGATGGGAAGATTTTTGTGTACAACAGGTTAAAATATTCATTTCTGGTGCCGTGACCCGGTGACTACTGTAGGTGTTCGAGGAATAAAGGCTTGATATATAAGAGCAAAGATGAACTTCAGCAACACAAAGTGCTGATAGAGTCAAAGGCCTCACTGCTGACTATCACAGCTATTTATACAAGTGAGTGAGTGGAGAAGTGGGAAGAGAAGAAAGAGAGAGGAAAAGAAGGAACATCAGAGGCCTGATCTTTTTTTGCTGTGTGCATTGCTTCTAAACATATAACATATATCTGTAGGAATATAAACATTTTGTCATCTACATAGTTTCACGTCATTCCAAATCCATGACTAGAGTTCTTCTTTATAATGCAACAGAAATTGAATAACTATGCAAAAAAAAAAAGTAAAAAAAAAAAAAGAAAAGAAAAACAAGCTACATAAGTGGTCCATACACTCTGCAGTGGTTCTCAAAACTGATTTTCATTGCTGCATTTTCATATTTGCTGCATCATATTCAGATGTACAGGGGGAAAAAAGCCATAAATTATCTTCTTTCGGGTTCCATGGTGGAAAATTATCCAGGTTTGGTACGACATGTAAATCAACTATAGTTGCAACTATTCCTTTAAGCCAAATGTGTGCTTCTAGTATTTTTTTTTTTAGCAAAACACACTGGATAAGTGTCTATAAAAATGCACACACAAAAACATCGCCCTGTATATTACAAGTAAATTAGAAGCAACAACTCAATCTTAAATGAATGTCTTCTCGATTTGGGAGAATTCTGCTACAAACAGTACTTCATTTTCTCCACCTGTGGAGTGGCGTGAATATATTCTTGGCATGACAGTAACGGGCTGCTGTGTCAACCTCATACACACACATCACTCAGTGCGTGTCTGTGGATCTGCCAACACCAGTGCACATCACAGATTCAGTGCTGCAGGTCTCGGATGCCATGTAGAAATTCTCCCAGAGTCTGATTCCACCTCCGCAAGCATTATTGGGAACGAGAGACACCTGCTGAGAAACTCGAGCCCCAAAATGGCAGCCCTTCTTCCACACCAAATGTGGAAAACAGGAAACTAAACCTTAGCCTTGTTTACTCTAACAGCTTACTCTTGTCAGTAGCCTAATGAAACAATGCATGCTCATTCAACAAGTGGCTGCAACCTAAAGCATTAGTGACATTTCAAATGCAAACATTTTAAAGATTACATTTTAATTTACTACAGATAAAATCTAGATTATCCATCGAATAGCCCCATCAACCCGGTTCCTCCTAAAACAATGGGTTTTCTAGGGGAACCATGGAAAACGCAAAACTGCACTCTATTCATTTTTACATTCTGTGCATTCCTAATTATTATTTTATGGTTGACCAAATATAATTTAAGTGGTTGACAAATATGTGCTTTACAATGGCAGCAGGGTGGTTGATGGCATAAAAACTGAATTACAAAATTACTGAAATTAATGTTAATTTTACACAAATTCCACAATAGGCTATATACATATTTAAACAGAAATATCTGTTTCGTGAATGAATCGATTCATTTAAAAGATCCAATGCAAAAATTGGTTCACAAATCAGACGTCGCTGGTTTACAGCTTATAGGGATTTGAAATTGTAAAATATTTAGTTTACACCTTACAAGGATTTAAAGTTGTAAAATATTTTTGGACATATAAACTTGCCTATTTGGTTTATCCTACGTGGGTTAATGTTTGTGAGAAGTCTTAGAAACCTGTAGGCTACTGAGATGTCAAAGGTAGCCTATTCATTTAATACAAGTTTCTGGAGTGCAAATGTGTTAGCGTGAACAACATGGTTGATGGAAAACATTCATTAAAGAAAGCTGTCTGAACCTAAGCGATGATAATAGTGGTTAAGCCAACACTGAGGGGAAAGGAACAGATTGATGCCGTGACTGAGTGTAGATCGTATTTTGTTGCATTGAGCGCCTCATGTCTGCTCAGTCACGCACATCAAACTGTTCCATCAATGGCATCCATGGCATAAATACAAAAAGCCATTTGAATGCGAAATAATGCCGAATGTCTACAACTGATTCCAATGGTGAACCTGTTGGCTGTCTAATGTGCAACAAAAGAAGTACGTTGTTCAAACTCTAGTGACGGAAAATCATTGAAGCATCATTGAGAACATGACAAAAACACCGCGGAAAATTACAACTATTCCGCTCCACGCACGCGAACTGTTAGTTCACTTTGTGAACGTTATTGTAACGAGCATTTTCTTTTTCTTTTCAATTTCAACCTGAATACGCACAACATAAGCAATTATATCTGACAAACACACTAAATGCGTTACATTTACGAAATGTAAAGACATAAAACACCACAAAAGCTGCGTATTTAGTACACTGTTGCGTAGACTGTTTAATAAGATTACTCATGTTCCCCTGACCCAAAGAACAGACTTAACTTACCTCACACACAAAATATTGTCCTCTGAAATTATACACGGGTTACACATTCAGCTGAAGGCAGAATTGATCTCTATCAAAGCGCAAACAAGCTGCTACTTCGGGAATATTCCGTAAAATTTAACAACTCCACGCGCTTCCCGTGATGGAGGTGAGCGCGCGCGCGTATCTATGGTGCGTGACAACAGGAAATGTTCTATTGGGAAAACATACGCTTATAGAGCACAGAAGCGCCTCCCCCGTCCAACACTACAACCAGCCAGTCCTCACATCACGATCCACACTCAGCTACACATATGACAAGACATTCTCAGCAACAAACATCATGTGCAAATGAACATGACGCCACTGTATAAACTTAAAGAGCACCATGCACATATCATATTTATGAGGGTGATGCAAATAAACAGGTTCTCTGACTGGAATTTAAAATATAATCCCTATATTCTACTAATTTAGTAATTACTGCTGGATTATTCATTAATGTTTTATTTACAGTTGCCAGTAGCCTAGTTTGTCAGATAAACAACAAAGCAAGGAATCAACTTTCCTCTTAAAGGGGTCATATGATGCGAAGTTTTCCTTTCTCTTTGGAGTGTTACAAGCTGATTGTGCATAGATAAGATCCCTGAAGTTGCAAAGACTAAAGTCTCAAAACCAAAGAGATATTCATTATCAAAGTTAAGACGCTGCCACGTCCCCTTAAAACGGCTCGTTCGAACACGCCCCCACATATCTACGTCGCTTTGTGGGAAGATTTGCATAACGCCACCAAATGTTCACGCAAAGAAAGAAGACGTGGTTTCAGTAACCGCAGTTAGTGTTTGAAGCAGCCATGTCAGGGAGACGCAGTGCATTTCAGTACGAAAGCAAAAGCACTTTATTTGGCCTTCCGAAAGTAGATGAATTTAGGAATCTTTAAGACTACTTACAACAGAACAACAATGCATTTTATGGACAGCCGTTTCGTGAACCTAGGAGAGGAGGTAATTCTGACTTTGCTATGACAATCTGGCGCTTCTGAATCAGCTACTGTTTTGTTATTAGTTTAAGTATTTGCTATTGACTGTTCAAATGCGGAGTTTTGCGCATTGTGTGTGTGTGTGTGTGAGAGAGAGAGAGAGAGCGTGCAAGAGAGAGAGAGCGAGCGAGAGAGAGAGAGAGAGACACATCACAGTGGAGGCAGCTGTCTTAACCGTGGCTTGTGTACTGCAACCACATACCAGCTTCATCACTGTGTCTGGCACACGACTCTGTTCCCCTTTCGGCTTGTTTTAAATTTTATTTTGAAAGATGAAGCAGATCAGAGCAGACTGCGCTTGTTGGAAGGAGGGACTTTGTAGAAAACGAAGCGTTTGAGAGAGGCGGGGCATAGAGGACCTACATTTATGATGACCCCTTTAATGCCAATTTAGAGCGCCTATTAAAGCAACAGTTAACATAATTTTTATTAAAGTTATTAAAAAGTGTTAAGGCCAGTTCACACATACGATACCTATAATGATCAAATAGCCTATATAGTTTTAAAAATTGTTCTAAATGTAAAAGTCCACCCACAACTATAAAGAGAACAACACAGAGGAACGATATTGTTGGGATACTTTCAGAATGATTTCTTTCCAGCTGATAAACAATAAAAACATCAGCCAATCAGAATCCTGCTCAATAATTTAAAGCGGTAGATGACAAAACTGCAGCACTTGCTTAAAATAAACAAAATGTCATTGTCCGTTGGTGTGGAAGCTATCGTTCTTAAGGTCCTTATACACCGAGTTCAAAATTTTTGTATGCGTTTTTTTGTATTAGTCATCCTTGCACACTGAGTCCGATGCGTATTAATAAAAACAATACACTATGGAGTCTTCAAGCAGTGAGGATGGTTTTGTTGTTCCCTCTTTTCTTAAAAAGAGAAAAAGAAAGAGGAAATATTGGGTCCATCCAATCCTGAGATTGCGTAGAGAGAGTTCCATCTCCTTATCAAGGAGCAGGAATTATACTGTGGGATTATCCAGAGCGATTCAAAGTTTAGGCTACTTTGAAACTTGTCAGATGCCATTCTGGATTTTGGCATTCATTTGTACAGTGGCTCTGTACACCTCTCAATATGCTTGCTATGGATGTGAAAAACACATAAATTGAACCTGACCCAAAATTTTTTATGATGGACGAAAGTTTCGGAGGCCGTGTGTAAACGTGATTGACAACCTGAGGTCATATTCATTTGTTAACATGCTAAAAACTTCGGACGAGAATTTCGGACTCAGTGTGCAAGGACCTGTAGTGTGAACTGGCCTTTACTGAGAACGCTGGAAAAGAGCAGCCTGGACATTCTGCTTAACATCTCATTCTGTGTTCTATGGAAGAAATAAAGTCATACCGACTTGGAATGACATCAGGGTGAGTAAATGATGACTGAAGTTTCATTTTTAAATGAATTATTCCTATTTCTCTGCCCACCCATCAAATGAATGGACGAATTTATCCTTGACTACATAAATAGATTATGAAATGAAACACAAGGGCTCAAAGAGTGAGGCTGAAGCTAATTCCGACCAGCAAGATCATTTTAATTCATTTTCATCTGTTGATTCATGTCTGGAAATGCAACACTTTACAACTGTATCATTAACACTTAAGCCAGAACATATTGGCATGAGCAGTTTCTGGAATGCCACATCTCAAACACAAACATCATGCTTATCGAGGTCAAAACACTAGAATCAACAGTAGGAAATTTAATTTTAAGCTTCAGTCTCAGATGCTTTGCCATCGCAGTGATGCCAGCATTTGAGGCACAGAACTCAAACCCTTTATTTGAGATATCTCACCTCAGAGGCAAACACAGAGCTGTACTGTTTGGATTTCCAGCATAACTGTAGTGGCGTCAGAGGCAAGAACCGTCTGAAAAGAGAGAGGACAAAGACTGGAAAGGTAAGTGGCACACCTGATACTCTCTGCAGGGGAGAGGGAGCTCAAGCCCAGGGGAGGGTCACTGCTTTTCGAGACTGCTGGTAAAAAAAACAACAACAACAACAACAAACACCTGCTTGTGTAAAGGATGATGCAGGATACTGTAATTTCTCCCGATTTCTTTTAAAGAACACATGAAAGTAAAATGAAAGGTTTGTGGCTAAATTAATGTCTATTAGGTTTAAGATCACTTATATGCTAGTGTACTACTAAAAGTTAACAAACATTTCGCAAATATACACTAATGCTCAAAAGTTATGGTTAAGTAATTTTTTTAAATAAGATAATATATCTTTAACAAAACATTAAATTGACCAAAAGTGACAGTAAAGACGTTCTATTTTAAATGAATGCTGTTTTTGATACGGAAAACGATCATGGTTTCCACAAAATTATTAAGCAGCACAACTGTTTTCAAAATTTGTAATAATAAGAATTTTGAAAAGCAACCAAATCAGCATATTAGAATGATTTCTGAAAGATCATGTGACACTGAATACTGGAGTAATGAAAGACGGAACAATTCAGCTTTACCGCTACTCACCGAGTACATTTAGAATATTTATTTATATGGTTAGACATTTGTTGACATATGCAAAACAGCTTTATTCAATATATTTCTTTAAAGTATTTATGACATCAGGAATTCAGTGTTGCCAGTCAGCTGTTGCTACAATAATTATATCACTTAACAATGCAACTGATGTTCACTTGTACATCTAAGAAGCCAAATACCTTAATAAGAATTGGTTTAGAGGAAACATGATTGCTGAAGAGGAATGTAATACTCGCTGGCATGAGGATGATCACTGTTTAAAAAAAAAAATGACAGAGAGAGAGAGAGTGTGAGCCGAGCTGCAGAGACGAGACTAAAATGAGACTAAAATGTCAGATGAGTCAGTCATTCCAGTGAGACAGTGCGCCTTAAAATGTTTCCACTGACTTGAATGGAGGCAGAAAATTTACTGTGATGCTGTCAGGGGAGCCAACCCATAATCTGATTTTAATGGAGCTACTCAACACCATACTCTGCCAGGAGAATAAAAACACAGATCTGACCTACTGAAAACAAACCATGACACACCCTCAGAGTTCAGATGCCATCCTTTCACCAAGACGACGGCAACTCATCACTTTTGTATTCAGGCCAATATCTAATTAAATCACTGGAAAAGAATTTCGAACATGACAGTAAAGCCGTTCCACTGCCCCTATGTGAGAGCTGGACCAGAAATAGATGGTGTGCCAGGCATGCTGGAAGAGATCCAGAGTATCCCAGCTCTCCAGAGACAGACACCCTGCTATCTTCCACAATCGCTCTTCAGACGGACTGGCTGAAGTTGGGAGGTTTGGCCTTGCCTCAGGCATCTAGACATCTTGCCCATGAGCTCACAGATCCATTACAGCTGTAACAAGTTCTCTAGATTAATTGAATGCTCCGATGTTAACTGACTACAAAGCACTGCACAAAACCGTGCAGCACCAAAAGTCGCATTAATGGTAAATAGTGTTCAATTCACTTGTATTTATGTATTTATTGATACACTGTATAAATACAAATACATAAATACAAGTACATACAATAAATACAAAACTTTTGTATTTATTGATACGCTGTTTAATATTTCATAAAACTATCATAGTTAATGAAGTCCAAGTGCCACTTACAGGCCTATTAGGTGAAGTTTGACTGGCGAAATGATGTTGTGAAAGGACTTTTTTATATTACCATTTTTGATAATTATGCAGCATTATCAAAGTCTCTTATGCTCATCACTGCATTTATTTGATCAAAAATACAGGAAAAATATGTAATATTGTGAAATATTATTACAATTCAAACGTTTTTTCTGTTTTAACATACTTTAAAATATAATTTATTGCTGTGATCACAGTGAATTATCAATTCCTCGTCTTCAGTGTCACATGATCCTTCAGAAATCATTCTAATATGCTGATTTATTATCAATGTTGGAAACAGTTGTGCTGCTTATTTTTTATTTTTTGGAACCTGTGATACTTTTTGGGGTCAGTGATAAAAATAATTTTTTTTAAAAGAACAGCATTTATCCAAAATAGAGATGCTTTCTACCAATATAAATCTTATCACTTTATCAATTTAACAAAAACTTTATCAATTAAAAAGAAAAAATACTGACCTCAAGCTTTTGAACTGTATAGGGGTATTATTTTTTTTTTTACAAAAGTTATATTTTAAATAAATGCTGTTCTGTTTTTTACTATTTATTCATCAAGAATCCTGAAAAAAGTATCACAGGTTATAAAAAATATTAAGCAGCACAACTGTTGACAACATTGATAATAAATCGGAATATTAGAATGATTTCCGAAGGATCATGTGAAAATGGAGCACGAGAATACAAATTAGGGCTGAAAATTCAGCTTTGCCACACATGAAATAAAAAATATTTTGAAGTATCAGTAAAATTGATAAAATAAATGAAGTTTGATGACCCTCTATATATAATCTATAATAATATTCTTATATATATATAAAAAATGGAGCAAAGAACTATACATGCATGGTTTGTTCAACAGGTCCAATGACATTTCTAATATCGCAACCCATAGTCAATTTTTTTGCAAGACATATTTTCAATATTTAATTGGCTGAACAATCAACGAAAAGATGTACAACAGTACAATCCATGAACCGACTTTGATCCCTCACAGCATCACTTTCATTTATAAAAAATGAAAGGCGGCTTCTTTTCTGAAAACTATTCATACAACTGAACTTAACATTGCTTTAAAGCAGTGGTTTCAATCAGGGGCCTGAGCAAACTTCCAAGGGGGCTTCAAGACGATATACAAGTATTTAATATAAGACAAAACAACTAAATAACAATTTCAAATTCATATTTTGTCTTTGAAGAACAATGGATAAACCTGGATGTTTGGGGAAAGAATGATTTTAAAAGTGTGATTTTTAGACCTGGAAAAGACATGTGAATCAATTCAATCTTATATCTCCATGAGCTGACAAGCGACAGCAGCCTCTGGTACGTAATGGAGATTTTTCACAATCCAATCAATTCTATAATGAACAAAATTAAGTCCCGCTCTACATTTTCTTCTTTCCGCCACATTACCGAAGCAAAATGGCCTGCGAATGTCATTTCAAGTTCAAATTCTAATGTAGGCCTTGCCCAGCAATCTATAGTATAGGATTACAATGTCCAGAGCCCATTTTACGATCCAATAAATGCAGCATTCCTTCTGTTAGTACAAATATTCATTCTAGCGGAATTGGATTAACAATGAATAGACATGAAACCTATTTTTGGCTTCTGACGCAATTCCTCCCTCACAGAGAGCTGCTAATGCAGTCCGGTGTCTGATCCCAAAGGCACCTGTGTCTCTCCAGCTGTGATAGCAGCAGTGAACAGACTCGGGATCTGTACGCTGACACGAGTACAGACTGTTAGACAGTCCTTAGCTCCAGCTGTCCCTGCATGTCAGACATCTCCTCCTCCACGTAACAAATTAGCAAGTGGATTTATACAGGGCTGCGTGTGTATAGCAGGTTTACAAGCAGCAGTTCAACAAACGCAGACTGAAGTGTGATGCTAAGAGCTCAGAGTTACAAGAACATTGTCCCCACCCCCCCCCCCACCCCCACACCCCCCACCCCCCCCCACGTTTTATAAGTACACACTGAACAAACCCAGTCTGAAGGAGGACTTGGGTGGTCAAACACATTGAGGAGAGATGTAGCACTTCAGTGCTGAGCTCAGTCATGACTCCTCAGCTGAGCAGATGAGCATGTGTAACAGTGTGAGTGTGTGTGTGTGTGTCCTCAGCTGAGCCGATCTGAGCAGACTACAGCTCTAGAATGCCACAGACCTGGTTACCAAGGAAACCACGAGTGTTGACAATGGAAGACAAGTTTACGCCCATGTTAATCACTGCCTAGCAATAAGACGAATGGTTGCTAGTGGCACAGACTCTTCCTTAGAAGGTGAAATTAAATCAAAAATATGATCAGAATTGCAATTATAAATGAGAATTCTGACTTTATTTTGAAATTCTGAGTTCACTATTTCACAATACTAAATTGTTTTTTCTGTGAATTCTGAGGTTTACGTCTCACACTTCAGCAACAAAATTAAAAAGGGTAATTACGATATTTTCTTGCAATTATGAGTTTATATTCACAATTCAGACTTCTCACGATTGCGAGGTTTACATCTTGCAATTCTGACTTTTTCTCAGAATTAAATTATATCGGCAGTTCTGCATTTGCTATGTGTACAATCTGAGTGTACGTTATAACTCAATTTAGTATCTAAGAATTGTTTTTAGATATACCTTTATATATTTAATGCAAAGTAAGTCAGAATTCTGAGTTTATATCTCACAATCGACTTTGTTTCAGAATTGCAAGATGTAAACTCAGAATTTAAAACTCACAAGTAAACTCAGAATTGTGACAAACTCACAATTTTTACTTTCTTTCTCGCAATTTCTAGTACACATCACAATTCTTTTTTCTTTGAATTCTGATTTGATGTTTCGCAATTCTTCTTCTTTTTTGTTTCCACAATGAAATAAAAAAAGATAATTGTGACTTTTTCCCCACAGAATTATGAAAAAACGTCAGAACTGTGAGATATAAACTTGCTTACTGTAACTGATTTATCAGTGCATGTTACTCTATACAGTCAAATACAGTCAGTTCCCAATAGATAAAATAAATTCCTGCTCAGTTTTTTTCAGCAGGGATGGGGAAAAAGCAGTATAAACCTGTCTGGTTTCCCAGGACTGCCAAACTGCTGTTTAACTAGTTTATCTGGATGCCAGCTGTTCTTCCAACTTAATCTGACCTCCATTTTCATGACACTTAATTATTCACATTTAGTCACTTAACAGCCAATTTTACCTGTAGCGACTTCATAAGAAATATATTATGCGAGAACCAACAATACAAGCTGTACCTCAAGTTTCAAGAGTAGGTGTAGTATAGAAACTAGAGCAAAAGTCAAATGCAGTGCCTTTGTTTATGCCTGGTTTAAATTTGATCCATCTAGGTCCCCAGGGTGTAGCTCTTTATAATGCCTGATCAAAAGCCATAAGGAGGGCTGTGATTACATGTTTCTTTTGTAGAGTATAGACTATGCTAGCATTATACTAAGCTATTATGATATGCCACCATTTTGAAGTTTTCGTCAGTATGAGGGAAGTTTATATGGACATACCCTCGACCCCTTGATTTTGACAGAGGGAGCGAGTGTACTCATAAGTACACTTCACGTCATGTGACATCACATCACAGCTAGCTTCATTTACCCCCTCCCCACACAACTCTAGTGTGTGACTTTTTTTTTTTTTTTAGATTTAACCACGTTGCTACCTTAAGCTGAGTGTTTGTTACGCTTTGTTATTTTTTTATATATATTTTCTCTAAAAGCCCAAGCATACATACAGGCATATAGAATGGTGCATCAAACAAATTCATAAGGGAAAAAAGTAAATTAATCAGCTCCATAGCAGATTCCAAGTACGGTAATCAAGATCATAAGATGTTCCAGTTCAACCCAATGCAAGGGTTTCACCAGTATTGGGCACTTGTGCATCGTAAGCAGTGATGTACAATCGAGTCAACAAGATGGAGGGAAGTTAGCAAGGCAAGGTACAGTGGAACGCAGCCTTGATTGAACAAGTTGAATTGTTAATGAGACCAAAGGTTGGAAGCTCATTTCACCACAGCGGAACAGAGAGAGTGAAGGATCTGGAATGTGATTTTGTACCTCGTTGTGATGGAATCGGCAGTCATCTTTCATTCACTGACCTCCAGAAACCGGAGGGAACCAGCTTATAGAAGTCTGTTGAGGTAGGAAACCACTGTTCCAGTGATCAGAGCTTCAGTTCTTGGTACAGAAACACAGTGCTTTGCGTACAGCCTCGAATCGAGTAGAAGAGAAAAAAGAGGTAAACGGCGTTGGGAGCATTTCCCTCAGAGCACTGATGTAATTTCCATAAAAATGAGACGATTAGGAAGTGGTGAGAGAACATTATAAAACGAGCACTGAGGGCTGTGGAAGAGAAGAAAAAAAATCTATTGCCAGAAACACACCCCACCACAAACCTTAGCAGTCATGTAAACCATACCTGAAACTGCAATGTTCAATTGTGAACAAACTGTTATTCTGAGTCAGATCTTTGATTTGCTGACAAATCAACTCAAGCCTTAGGATTTATCAAGACTTTAGAACTGAGAAATTGAAATGTACAAGTCACAAAGTACTTTTATGATACTTCTATGGTGATTTTCAGTCCATTGTGAAGTTTGAAAGCAGCAGTCCTGGTAAATTATTCTTTTAAAAAATTTAAATGTAGATGACTATGAACTGTGGGTGAAAATGGAGTGCATGAGGAGGCATCAGATCACATTTTAAGACAGGCTGTGTGGTTTGATGAGGGAATGAGCATGCTAAACAGCAGATTTACCTCCCACACAGTGAGCCGACACCAGAATTTGCCATCTTTCTGCTCTGCTGCCAGTCAACGGCCATTCGCTCACATGCCAATCGCTTGACGGATCAAGGACATTATAGTTTGCCATCCCAATCTGATGCTACGCTCTTGTAGCCTACGTTGCTAATATTTCTGCCTAGACTGCCAAATGAGTCTTACGTCGAAAAATGTGAATCTGTACACAGAATTCAACAATTTGTTGTGATAAGAGAGCCACGACATGCTTTCACCAACACTGTGCAGCTCAGATTCAGAACCTACATAATGTAAGACCGCCAAGACGTCACCTGGAGCAGTGTTTCCCAACCTTTTTTTAGTCGCGGCACCCTTTGGAAATTTTAACAAACTTGTGGCACCCTACAAAATTTGTTTTGTCACAATATTTGAATTTCTAACTTCGATATGATAATTTGAAAAGTGTAGATATTCGGTACAACAGGGAAGAACTGCAGAATAATGTCATACAGATATTTTTAATAATATTAAAAAATGTTGTCCATCAATAGTGGCAATCAGTAGGCTAATTTCCAATGAAAAGACCAATTTATATGACAGAATTTAATGTAGGCTTTTATACATATGCAAACATTATTTAATTACCATTATAACAAGCTATCTCACAAATTTTTGCTCACTAATGTTTTTTTTATTTTACAGTGGGGTAAATTTTGGTGCAGTAGCACGAGATAGCTTGATTTCAAACTTTGAATTGAATAAAAAATGACAAGTAAGCAGTCAGTAATAAAATAAGAAATAAAGAAATTAATAATGATAGCACAAATAAAAAATAACGACAGGCCTTCGAATTAAATAAATAGCTTTTTAGTTTTTCAGGTAGGTCTAACAGTAGGGTTAAGATATTTAAATTTTTTTCTTACCAATTATCCAAATAATGTTTAGCCCTAGAAAGCTATTATTATCAGAGCACGTGAGCATAACATAGCGGTTAGCAGATCTATGAATGAGAGGGCAGTGTTACCAGATTTGCCCATTTACCACACCTTGTTACAAAACAGTAGGGCTATTGCAGACAGAAACAAAACTGGACCACATCGAGGTTTCCTGTCGGCTCAATTTTTGAGTAGACTTTGCTCTTCCGATTCGCATGAACGGTATACGAGTGGAGCGACTGAGCGGAGCGCACACATAGAGCAGGATAATACGCAGAGCATCACACCATGTGAAAGTGAATCCTGGGCGGTGAACTAATTTTCGGCAGCCGAAATTTTGGTGCTTCTCTAATTATTGGCGACATCAGAAAAGGATATTATATAATAGATGCTTTTTTGAAATTTTAGCATTAAAAATTAATTTTTTTTTTTTTTTTCACGGCACCCCGGTTGGGAAACACTGACCTAGAGAAATGAAGACGCAAATAAAAATATAAATTCCAAACTTCACGCCTTTCAGCCATCAAACAGGCCTTCATTTCTCCATGGGGCTTATTCTCATTTGGGCAGGGGCTTATCATCAAAGGTGGGATCTGGAGCATTAATCAGGTCGCGAACATCGCTTTACACTGCTGTGATAAAGCCTGATGGTTGCTGTTGCTGCTGCTGACTGTGTGCGCTATGCTGCTAGCGTCATACCGCTTCACTAGAGCGAGAGGCGACGGTAATAGATTTCACACTCAACTGGTGTAAATTCTGCCACCCGAGATTTGACTCTTTCTCAGCCTTCACATTAAAACCAGCCAGTTTGAAAGAACATATTTATGTTCAAATAATATAGTAAGCCTAACACAACTGTCACACAAAAATGTAATTAATAATTTTGCATTAATAACTGAAGATTGGTTGCAATGCAACATATTCTGCAGACATAAATGGTCTCACAAAACCTGTCTGGATCATATTTCACCTCAGAATAAAAATCAAAAGAAGATATTGCACTTTGCATGATGAAACCGACGCAATTTAGGATTTAATATAATTATTTCTGAATTGTAAAACTATTTTCATTGACAATTTTTTTTATTGATTTAAAGAGTACAATCATTTACTTTTGGGTTTTGTAATTCTTTTTACTCTTATTACTGTAAAAACAATTTTCCAATTTTAATAATAAGGGCAGTACAGTAAATATTGCCTGTTGTATATTTTACAATACAATTAAATAATCACAATATAATAATTGCATATTATACAATGCAATTTTATAATATAAATTTTTTTTTTCCCTCAGAAAAAAAAAAGATATGATATATGCAGAATGGTCATGAAAATGTCACAGTACAAAAAAACAACAAAAACAAAAAAAGCACTTCACTTTAAGAAATATATTTCTTATTCTATATTGATTTTGTAATTCAAATGTTCTTTAAAGACCTTGTGATATTCATCTAACCATTCTAGAATTCAAAAATTAATTGACAATTTTAAGGGCATGTGAACAAATAAAAAATAAAATGATTTTTTAATATTACAGTGACGTGTAATCAGATTCTCCTCGGTCCAACCAGCAGCAGTCTTTATACACAACTATCAACTTATATAGTCCTAAACACAGCTTTAAAGAAGCACCCCGTCAGTCGCTCAAAAACAAACAGGTGCAGATCTGTAAGGAATGAATTACTTAAAAAAAACACATTGAACCGGTACACTTAAAATCCATCATCTCTCATTACTCATTCTCAACATGAACGATCCACAATGAGTATGATTCTTCATCTATCAGATGTCCCTGCAGCAGTTCAGTCAACACTAAGCCTTATTGATGTAGCCCTCTTTGATAAGGAAATCATAGATTTTGCGTGTCTTGTTGACATCTATCTTGATGAGCGATCGGGCCTGAGCCAGCCGTAGACCCCCCTGCCGCCGGCACTCGTTCAGCAGGGCCTGTTTGTACTCCAGATACGCCCCAGGCACCAGACGAACCACCTGACATAGCTGAGGGAGACGATGAGAGAATCGTTTAGGATCCATTATATCACATCAATGAGGCAGATGTCTTCGAAATGAGCTCGTGCCAGAAGCAAAATCAAGATTTCCAAACCTCTTTTTCTCTCTCATTGAGTTTCTCGGTGCCAGGCAGTCCTGTTAGGTTGAGAGGAGGTGCGCTTCTTCTGCCTGTGGATCAGACGATTGAGACCATTCAGACTCTCCTCATCAAGAACAGTTAGCAACAGATGTGTTGCAAGTTATCTATTAGCAAATAAGTGAGCAAAGAAATAAGCCACAGGACTGTGCATTACAGTGATTTTCCCAAGATTTCTTGAATGTTGTGCTGCATTCAATAAAAGTACATGGAAACACTTTAATTTAGGGGCCAAGTCTCACTATTAACAAGTTGCTTATTTACATGTATATTCCTGGCATATTGGCTGTTTATTAGTTCTATAAAGCACATAATAATGTCTTATTCTGCATGACCATATTCTACAACCCTAATCCACCCTATACCTAAACTTAAAAACTACCTTACTATTAATAAACAGAAAATTAGGAGTTTATTGAGGCCAAAGTCATAGTTCATCGTTAGTTAATTAGGTAAATAGTTAATAATAAATTGTGACCAAATACATTTATTGTTCTTATTCTTACTACTATTACTACTAATGATACAATTATTATTGTTATTATTATTACTTATTAAAAAAAAACATTTTTTTGGACAATAATGAAAATTGTGTATTAGAAAATATTTCCTGACAATTTCATGAAGGTACGTCTTTATTAAAACAATGTTCCTAATAATAATAAGACTTTATTATATTACTTATTAGAGCCTCAAAGTATAACAAAAATTAAAAAAACTAAAAGAAGTGTGGGCATTAATGCATACATTTCCCATTAGGTATTATATTATTATTATAATATAATAAAATACGAATAATATGCTAATTACTATTATATTAGTATTTTTTGATTATTCGGCCTTAAATCATTAAAAAAAAGTGCAATTCAAACATAAAAACAGATTTTTGCATTGTATAATACTATATTATTATATATAGGTTTTATATATATATATCTATAGTATAAACAGTAATGAGAAATGGGGATTTCAATAAATTGATTTAAAATATGATTTAAAAATAACTACTCTCCCAACTTATTTATCAGTATCAGCTAAATCCAAAATCGCTTGAACGTCCGCATAAAGCCAAAGAGTCTGATCAGATTCATATGCATTCAAATATGTCCTAGTTGTGCGGTGAAGTGACAAAAAGAGACAAAATGTGAAAGTATGTGAGAAATACAAAGAGATGTAAGTGGCTTCTTTTTTTGTTGCGCTATGTACAGAAGTGCATCTCAGAGAATCGATTAATGTGTTTGAGCCTGCGGCCTCACGGCTGAAGAGGACGTCACTAAGATTGCAAAAAGAGACTTGAGTGGAGGAGAGGAGACATAGCGTGAAAAATGGAGGAAATAAGCAGCAATGTACCTGAGGTAGTGATAGTGGTGACCACAGGGGTGATTCCAGCATCACTGCCAGAGAGAAACACAGTCAGTCAACAGCTGCTTCAGCTAAGAAAAGCATTTTCACTCAAATGCTTTTGAAAGATCTCTGAAAGACTGGCTGGGGCTCTTGAGGTTCTCAGCAAAATAAAATATAAATAGAGAGCCTGATTCATCATTCACTTTTACTTTGTCTATTTTTGCTGAATACCTACACCAACTTTTTGTGAAACTACTGCTGGAGCTACAAAAACACAAACAAACAAACTGAGAGCCAAGTACCCACAAGCTGTTTGAATGAGAATACACCGAGGACCAGCAGGCAGAAAGAAACCTGAATCAAATATGTGATACTAATAAACAGCATATGAAAGTATACTAGAAAGAAACAGAAGTGCTTGCATGGCAGCAATAAAAGAGTAAAACTAATAGAAGTCAGTATTACAATAACATTATCACTATGAGTTATGTGTTCATGTCATGCTGGAGTAAGAGTAATTTTAAGTTTACATAGAGTAAAAACGGTCATTTTTTATACGTCTATTATTATACACTACTATTCAAAGGTTTGGGGTAAGTAAGATTTTTCTTTTCAGGCTTCGTCTTGAAAACTACTTTTTTCAGAAGGACAAACTAAATATTTCTTTTCAATAACTGCTGTTATGCTGTGCTTTGAACTTCAATTCAAAGAATACTGAATAAATGTTTCAACATTGATAATATTAATAAAATGTTACTTGAGCAAGAAATCAGAATACTAGAATGATTTCTGAAGGAATCATGTGACACTGAAGTAATAACTGCTGAAAATTCAGCATTGCCATTACAGGAATAAATTACATTAAAAAAATTATTCATATAGAAAACAGTTATTTTAAAATTGTAATAATATTTCACAATAGTACAGTGTTAGTATTGTGAGTAAATATGAGCAGATATGTGAAACTCAGAGACTTCTATAATAAAAAAAAATATAAAAAAAACAAAAATTATATCTATAATATATATATATTTGCGATCTGTGCATTAGGCAAAATTTGTGTTGCAGGACTGTGTTAAGTGAATAAATTAGATGAACAGCTTTAATATAATTAATTTTAATATCAAATATGAATATAAAATATATTACAATATTTAACAACATACTTTATTCATATTTTTTAACATTATATTTTCTATATTGTGTTCAACACCTTAATAGTGTTTATAATAGCGTTGAATTATTTCATATTATTTCCTGCAGTAAGGTCATTTGGAGTTGAATTAGTTACATAATTTTTTGTAATAATTGCAAAACTAAACATTAATGAAGTATTGTAATAAGTAGTAGTATAGAGAGTGAGTATGGTGGCGTTAAGGAAGAGCTCTTACATGGCAGCCTGTTTGTGGAGCCACTGCTGGCAAGCACGAGAGTCATGAATGTACTGCAGGATGTCACACAGCATGTTCCTCTTCCTGCGCTCGTCCTCTCGCATGCGTTTGACTCTCTCGTACACTTTAGCACCTGTGGGCCAGATGACAGATGTCAGACCAGCTCTGAGCAAAGCTCTCGAAATGTGACATCTTAAGAACAATAACAAAAAGCTGACGGTAGATAGTATGGACCATATTCAGATGGATCGTGTCATTTCTCATTGCTGGATTGACGTTTAATTAAAGGGATAGTTCACCCAAAAATTTGGTTATCACTTACACACCTTCAGGCCACGCAAGATGTAGCTGACTTTTTTCTTCAGCAGAACGGTAAAGAAAATGTTCAGCTGAAACCGTGGTCCTTGGTGATTCATAAAATGCAAGTAAACAGCTACCGGCATTTTTAGAGTCAAAAACAGCATTGCAGGCACCACAAAACTAATACCCAAGGCTCCTGATGATATATTGAGGTCTTATAAAGCAAAATGATTGGTCTGTGCAAGAAACTAAACATTATTTACAACAGTAATCCATAGCCTCAGGCAAACGGGGAAGCCTGATTCTTTTCCGTGAACTGGTTCTTTGGGACAGTTCGTTTCATTGAACTGGTTCAATTCACTAGTTTGTTTACATAATCACACAATGATGTAATGTATACGCAATTATATTATTAAAGCACCCAATAATGACGTGAAACACAAATGTTTCACATGTCTAAAGCATATAAAGTGAATAAACTAGTCTTCATCAGCTCACCTTTTTACATAAACAATGAGAAGCCATAAAATCTAATTTCATTAATGCTCGGTTTCACACATGCTCATATCAGCAGAGTCAGAGCCGTTTCCTCAGTTCAGTGACTGTTGGAGGAACTGGAGAGCTGAATGAGTTGGCAAAAACCAGTATCATAGGATCATATACGCCAGTATTTTGGCTCATTTTGAGTCTGAGTGACTGTCAGGCGTCTGAAAGGGAGTTTTGAGTAACTTGTAGATCTGTGCTGCTTGAGCCGTGAACTGTTTCAGACAGTTCAGTCTGATTTGGTGAACTGGTGCATCAAGATCACTAAAAAAAAAAAAAGGTTCAAAAGAAGAATTAATCCGTTAACCAGATAGCAGTCTGGACCGCTTGCCTGAGGCTATGGATTACAGGTAACAATGTTATAAATAATGTTAGATTTCTTGTTTGCTCTTTTTGACTCTGAAGTGCCGCTGACTTGCATTTTATGAACAACCAAGGACGACGGTTTCAGCTGTTCTACTGAAGGAAAAGAGTCTCCTACATCGTGGATGGCCTGAGGGTGAGCAATTTAACAGCAAATTTTCTTTTTTTGGGTGAGCTCTGCCTTTAACCTCATTTTGATTTAGGCTACCTCCCATGATACATTTCTAAATGAGGGTTGCATCTTACCGCAGAAGGACTGTATTCCCTCTCTCCTGTACTCCTGCAGTCTGCGGATCTCCCTCCTCAGCTCAAACTCCACTGTGAACGAGTGCGTGAGAGAGAGAAACAGAGCAGATGGAGTGGTGAACTTTTCACCCTGGCTGATTCAAACTACTGGGGCGGACATACTGAACTCAGACTCAGCGCTGGTGAATGACATAGGGGCTTGTTTATCTATCCCGAATGGTCCTGCACACACTCATTAAAGGTGTCCTATTATGCTTTTTCACTTTTTAAATTTTAGTCAGTGTGTAGTGTGTATGTTTGGGCATAAAAAAATCTAGAAAGTTATAAATCTCAAAGTCCACTCCACAGGGAGATGTTTCGCTTTTAAAAAATCCCTTTTCAAGAACTACAACGAACGGCTCGTTTGGACTACAGCGTTTGGTTTCCGGGCTTTGTGATATCACAAAGCGGCCCATTAGAATATCATTACAAAGAATTCCTGCCTACAGAAATTCGAATGGTTGGGGGGTGGGGAGGGTGCGAGGTTGTGGTTAGAACGCTTGGTTGAGTGAGTGCATCAGACGAGACGACGAAGAAGAAGTGCTGCTGCAGAGTACAAGTACAACACGACGTAGCTGGACGCCACGGACAGACGCCGAACGGCGCCGCCGGTGTGCCTACACTCATAGAAAATAATGTATTCGAATTTTAAAGACGTGGCGCGGCGCGATGCTGTGCTTCTCGTCCGGCACGCGACTGCCTGAAATGCTGTTTTTTCACCTCCGTGCCCAAACGTCTTTGTTTGGGCTTCCGAAAGCGGATGATGTCAGGAAACAGTGGTTGCAATACATTTTTTTAACACTGTCCATTATAACCCCAATTTGCTATTGTGTGCTGCACATTTTACTGAGGACAGCTTCCACAACAAGAGGGAGGACAGTGCCTGCCGGATTCGCCAAAAAGCTTTTGTTGAAAGATGGAGCAAGGGGCGTGGCAGTACTGAAACACCGTCTAAGCTGTTCGCCAATCACAACGCACTGGGACAGCTAACCAATCACAACACATTTTGTTTTTCTGAAGGCGGACCTTCATCAAAGCCGGAAATAATCGAGCCGTTTATGCCAGGATGGGGAGAAAGGTATTTTAATAATGTAAATTATGTGAAAAATTATGTTTTTCGAACCACCAAGCATGAGAGCATGTTCTAGTACACCCCCAAAACATAATCAAGACTTTGTAAAAGAGCATAATAGGACCCCTTTAAACTACAAAACAGGGATAGGACTGACCTGGTCAGCGAGGAAGAACACTAGAGAGTTAGTATATATAAACCAAAATTATGACATCATATACATCAAGTGTGTAAAAAGAGAGATGAATACTCACAGGTGTGACTCTCTATGAACTTGTCGTGCTCTATGGGTCCCACCACACGTGCAAAGCGCCTCATCACATCATAAAGGTCCTGCACTTCCTTGGGATAACGCCTCTCCAGAACTGACAACACAACAGATGCACATTATCAATTTGATGAAGTCAACAAAACACAATGGCTCTGCTCTAAATCCTTCTTAACAACCTTCTTGTCTACATAGGCAGCTACCTTCTAAGTGAGCATCCTATATGAAATTAAACCTTATAAGTGACTGATTTGGCACCGTCACACAAAGAACACAGGAGACTCAAATCCCAATGGAGTTTGACCTTAGCATGTTGCCAAGCTAACAGCACTCGTATAATCATAAAAACACATAGCATACATACATATTTGGTCAAATCTGTACCTTTAACTTGCTATTTTTCAATATTAAATAAAACACATGAACGTAAAATGGAGTATACTTTGAAAGGCTATGTGCTCCTATGATCACAAAGCATTTGTGTCAAAACTGACATATATTTTGAGCTTTGGAATAGGTCAGTAACATTCTTGACACTTGCCTATTTGTATTTTTTTTTTGTACACACTAACATATTCAAGAACATTACAGCTGTGCTCAATTGACAAGTTGGAAAGAATCATTTGTATTTAAGGCTGTTTTCGGAGAGAATCGTAAAGCTGTATCTTTCTTTCTTAAATCTGATAAAACTAAAGACTCTTTGGAGGTATGAAGGATGCAATACCACTCTATAGGTACTCAAGATAACATGAGATTGGCCGAAACTGTGTGTGTTATGTCCCCTTTAAAACGATGTTTTAACTGTACATCTACAAAACAATAAATAAATGTGCATTGGGTGTGATTGAGCTTTTTATGGTTTTATTAAATTTATGAAGGTGCTGTAAATTTAATCATTATGTATTCTATAATTGTTGTACAATACTATGGTATTTTTTACAACTTTACTGTAAATTCAGAGTGTCCTACTTCATGACTTTGTGGTGGCGTTCATATGCATTCATTTCGTAAATATATTTCTGACATAATTTGAACAAAAAGGGCTTTCAATAAAACTTGGCTGCCTTGAAGAAAGGCCATTTTTTTTTCTGTGCTACCTGACTAGAGAAAGCACAGAAAAAAGGCTGTTGTCTTCCATTTTGCCAAAGAGGTAGGAAAACTTCAACACTCATAATGCACTGGGCACATTGCTGTCCAAGGCCACTCCCAGTTTGGATAGGCTTGACCAGAGTTAAATCCGTTTAGCAGGAGTGAGGTTTTATTTTGATGGGTTGCCGTGAAGAACTTTAAGTTTCTGTGTATGTGATATGATGGTAGTTTTCTCAAATTAAACGGTAAATGCTCATGAAGTGAATCTCAGAGCAGCTCTGGAGATGAAGTTTGTGTTCAAATCCTCATACAGATGACTACAAACAAAGGTGAAATGGAGGGGAAAAAACTAAAAGAATCTGCAGTTCATCCAACTGTCTGTGGACAGGCATACAAAATTGCATTAAGTAAAATCTGTAGTTTTCTTGAACGCCTGGGAGCTTTGCTAACAAATAAACAAATCTCTCTGCCCATGTCACACAGAGAATAACTAAACATTGTTCATTTACATATACCACTGACACTGAAACAATACAAAGTGGGTTGAAAATCGATCAAGTTACACTTTAAGGATATGTTTGGGACCCTAAAATGATTTCTAGGTAGGGAGCTTACTAGGTTTTGGAACACAGCTAATCTGCTACATCAGAAAAACTGCGTTTGATTGGCTGTATTTGAAAAGCGAATGCCAACAGCAATGTATCAAGAGTCCAGCTGTGCCGAGTGGCCCTGTGAAAGCCTGATGGTTCTTCACCCACCATTGAAGCTCGGCTCACTTGGAAGGGTTGAGCGAGCAGCACTCTCAGCCATCAGCCCTGCTGCTACGGAGCGAGAGAGATAGAAAGAGAAAGCTGCTATGTGGGTGAGTGTGAGGTGTGATATTCTGCCAACGCTAGCTTGCCAAGATGTTACCCAGAAACACACACCTCTCCCTGTCACTCTACAAAAATCAGTCAAGATGTATCAAACTACAATATCAGTGCCCTCCGTGCAGCAGTGGCTGATGGGATACGAGACCGGCTGGTGTGTGCACAGCCAGGTCAAGCTGTCTTGCTCTCTTGAATTTGGGATAAACCAACACCGCTGCGAGCCATCAGGTCTTGGCCACTGCTTCCATTATCACTTGCAATACACACACACACACTTTTTTTTTCCCCCGGGCAGTCTCCATGACAACAAGGCTGCAGTTCCACGGTAACTATCGCCTCGCTTTTGTCTTGAGAGTGCAGGGAGATGATAGATAAATAAAAATTACTTAAAGCCCTCCTCGCATCACAAACACTCAATACGTCTCAGCAAAACACGCAAACCTGATTGGATTTCCCTGCTTTTTTCCCCTGCACGCAAAGAGGAAATAACTGGATAAGCATATTCTTATCAAAATCGGTTGGCCAACTGAAATGTCCATGGGGAAATACAGACGGGTTTCTATTTACTGAGAGAAGCGACATGGTGCCCAGAGGGCATGGATCAATAAAGGCTCGTAAAGATGCAATCTCCTTTGTCATTGAAGTCGAAATGTTAATTTCATGCCAAACTATTCATAGGGGAGCAACCACAGCTGGTGAGACAGCTCTGGGATCAGCGTTGATCTGGCATTGCAGTATTCCGGGTGCTCATTGTAAACATTTGGCACAGATGGCTCGTGTTACTGGGGTAACAACGATCAGGGAGGGTTATCGCGTGGCAGTAACTTGTGGTCTGTGCATTGTAACCAACCAGCAAATACCTGCATGGGGAACATACTTTACAACCTCACATACACAACGGAGTACAAGAGATGGCAAACGCGTTTGGCTAATATGATGCACAACACCATGTTTTAAAAAAATATTTCGTCTTACTCTGAAATTTGCGTAGGTTGATGAGGCCGTGGTCTCGAATGATTCTGAAAGACAACAGTTGACACATTTCACGCTATATTCTGAGAGAAGCAAATCAAACTCAAAGTTATCTATAAGCATGACTAATGATCCTTAAATAGAATATTGGGGATGCACGATATATCGGCCACCATATCGGTATCGGCGATAAATGCTAATTTTTTCTGTTATCGGTATCGGCCGATAAGAAAATTTGGCTGATATCTCTAAGCCGATAAATAATGCATTATTTCATTCAGAGACACTTCAGACGCGCGCTGTTCATTTGCAGCCTTTTGTGCAACTGTACGTTGTAATAGTCGGTTAGGTTAGGTTAGGTAAGGTACATGGATGTCCCTGAGGGAAATTGTTTAGGCTCCGAAATAACAACCCCACATCACATGAACCACAGTAATAAGGAAAAAAAAAATATTGTGTTTACTTGATGTATATGTGATTTATCTCATATAGAATGCGTTTTGTTAAGTTAAAAGAGCGCTTCAGTTTAACGGTGATCGTCTTTAGCTCAGCGCACGCAGCTCAAACAGCCGTGCACAACATAAGAACTATGACTGGGAAGGTCGTGTATATAACATTCTAATGAGAACATTATTATAATAAAACGATGTGAATTATTTGGGTTTAGTTGCTGTGTTTCAGCGAGTTGTTATGGGAAGAGCGCATCCACAACAAGATCACACATTCTGACTATAGCACGCCATAACTGCATCATTTTGTACATATATAAAAGTTGTAATATGTTTATGTTGTATTAATATTAATAACAGGATGCATTTCCTTGAGTTAAATAAACTGCCAGCAAAACGCTTCAGTTTACCATGTTCATTCAGCTCTTCAGCTTCAGCACGCGCAGCTCAACGGCTGCTATTTAAAACAGTGGTATTAATTTGTTACTTTTTCAAAATCATTGATACATTATTAATAACAACAACCACTTGTATTTTTCTCTTATTATTTTCATCAACAATATGGTTTAGTAATAAATCATTTAATTATTGTCCGTGCAGATGCTATTCCGTTTCATTGATCTATGGCGCATTCATTTTGATTATTTACACTTGTAATGATGTCCAGTGACTTGTTTGCATTATTTATGCATTATTTTATTTGTAAGACTTTATGACTAAATTTGGTAATAGGAGAGTAAAAATATTTTTAAAACGTAACCGTTCAAACTAGGCTGCTTATGTTGAAGTGTTTGGGATGTGGCTTTTAATGATGAGACCTTTTTTGTAATCAGGCTCTCAAAAAATATATAACAATTTGGACATAGATTTATCGGCCAACATATCGGTTATCGGCTTTCAAAAATAAAGAATAATCGCTTATCGGTACGGCCAAAATTTTCATGGGTGACTGTGGAGGCTGATGGGTCAAAGTACAGTTTTGAGGGATATGAGGTCAGTACGCTTCACTCGTATTCCTCCTTCTATTATGTCTCCCTCACTTTCTACTTCTCTGTTCACACATAGATTTGTTTCTGGAGTTTGAGCAGCAGCCAATATGGCATTCACAGCTATTGAGCTGCACGTGTGTGTAGGGCTCAGTCCTATGTGGGCATTAACAAACACATAGTGATCGGGTTCACAAAGACATCATGTTGGCAGGGGAGAATTTGCTGTGGCGCACAGTTGTTCCAGATGCAGTGATGTGCTTGCCTGTATCTGTGTCTTAAACGACACCTTTCTACTGTTTTTATGCCAGTTTGAATATGACAAAGAGCCAGAGGTGAATGTGACGTTCTACATAAAGGATAAAGTCACGGACAGGAAGATTGACAGCACCCTCAGAGGTACATTTCAATTAATTTTCATCATCGTAGCTCAGAGAAGCTGCAGTAAACATGTGGATTGTCAAGATATGGCAAGGTTGTGTATGAACATCTGATAAACCTCTTATAAAATAAGCAGATTAACATGTTATATATCATTGGCATCTTGGAGACTGATCTTTCTAATCTTGTTTTTATATCCAACTAGGAAAGTTTTAGACATGTTTAGCAGATGAGCACTTTGAAAATTGCATTTTTGAAAATAAAAACGTTTTCATTTGGGGGTGAACTATCCCTTCAACTACATAAAAGCACATTTATGTCATCCAGGTGTCCATTTTATGTGCATTTTTTTAACTGGAAGATGTAATTTTGTAAGTGCTCATCTGCTAAACATGAACTATCCCTTTAAGCTATTCTGCATGATTAACAAATACAGCAGTTATCTACATAAATTACAGCCATTATCTTTTAAAAATATATACCTGCCAGTCTGCATGATTCTGAGGGGTGTTTATATACCATAAAAACATGAGCTCAAAATCCTTATTTTTTTTTTTTTTTTTTTTTTTTTTTTTTTTTTTTTTTTTTGTTTTTTTTTTTTTTTTTTGTTGTTTTTTGCTAAAGTGACTAATAAATCACCACATACAACAATTTACAATATTACAACAGCCTAATTTGCATAACTCACAAGTTCCGAAAACATAGTGATCAACAGCAGTGTTTTATGAAATGTTTATTTCTCTACAAAACAAAAAAAACTAGAACTTTTTTTTTGTAGTTTTGAAGCATATTTTTTTTTAAAAAACAATGAATTCAGTGTCCGTCTGAATTGCTTTGTTTTCCTCCCATTTTTCTACTCAGTGGTGCTCTACAACTGTTCAGTTAGACGTGAGGACTGCAGTTTGTGTAAGAACGCTGATCAGAAGTATAACTGCGTGTGGTGCGACACAACAAAATCCTGCATCTACAGAGCCCTGTGCAACCAGGAGCTGGCGCAGTGTCCTCCTCCAAAGATCACTGATGTGAGGACCATTCTTCTTGTCTTTCTTTTCTCAATTCTGTCACTCGACATTATTTTAAACGTTGCTAACACTAAATTCAGTCACGCTTCAAGCTAAGCTCAAAATGCATCCAATAATATCTCATTGGCGTGACATGTGACGTAATCGTCAGCGATTACTAATCTCGCTATTCCCGGTTCAAATGCAGTTCATAAATTTCTACTCTTCATCTTCTCTAGAAAACACCATTTCTTTTCATTCTCTTCTCCATTTTTCATGCCTAAATGATATATAGATGGCTGCGCTGGTAGTCACAAACTCAGTCTCTCACTCTAGTGTTTTGTTGAATCCATCTGAGACTCTTAATGATCGCGCCGCCTGCGCCTGATGGTGTTTTATTATTTGTCATCTGGCAAATGATTTTCTCCAAAGCAGCTGGATCACTCAAGGGCACAATGGTTATGGGTGATCTTTGTAACTCTATAGTTTATGGTTTTGAGTATTATAGGCTTCTTATAACTGTGCTGTTCTGCTTTCATTCCAGATTGTTCCCCGGTATGGGCCGATGAAGGGACAGATCTCTGTCA